>SKCR01033394.1:0-332298 GCA_019454045.1 Zanthoxylum bungeanum | reverse complement strand
CCTTTTACCCCAGCGGAAATTAACTATTAAACATAAAAGAAAAGAGAAGAAGAAGAACTACTATTACTATTACAGAAAATTAAAATACATAATTAAAAATATTATTTATATATACAAAAATAGATGCAATCCTCTAAAAATAGGGAAAAGCTCCCAAGGAAAGCACCCCAAATGAAGTGGTGAAGGCCTGAATTTATAGGCATTTTCTGGAACCAGCGTCGCGACGCCAAAGGTCCCAGCGTAGCGACGCTGGCACGCGGGTTGACCACGCGTGATCTGTCGGCAGAATCTGGTGATGACACATGTGACGCGGTAAAGGTGGTGCAATAAGAAGACGACACGTGGCACACGGTGATTGGCTGAGCTTTCGGTCCAATGAATATCTGACACGTGGCACGCGTTTAGGATTGGTCCAATGAGAGATTAACATGTGGCAGCATGTGATTCGCCGGTGATTCGGTCCAATGACAACTCGACACATGGCACGCGCTTGCTTTGGTCCAATGAGATTTGGACACGTGGCAGATGGCGCATTTTAGCGGATCTTCTGTGATGATGACACGTGGCACGGCGCATGATAGTAAGGTCGGCGCAAGTTAGCAAGTCCAGTTTCTCAGATTCTGACACGTGTCCCTCGGCGCACGTTATCATGATCGGCTCACTTTAGGCGTCGCGATGCTTAAGGTCTTGGCGTCGCGACGCGGCCAAATTACCGAATTGCCCTTTTTGCCAATTTTTCCTGTTTTGTTTCCAAATCACCTCCAGAATGTCCTGAAACTTTATTTATCTACCAAATAACACAAAACACATCAAAATATTCACAAATCTCAAGAAACTATACAAAATCTAGGTTAAATGAGTGGGAAATAGTGATAGATTTACTACTCATCACACCCCCAAACCTAACATTTTGCTAGTCCTCGAGCAAAACACAAAATAAAATAACATAATAAAATTTTAACTAAGCCACTTTCGTAGGGATCACGGTTGTATTTAGCGTATGTAACAAGCCTTTAAACCCCTAGGTGTCCCTAGTGGACGAGTTGTAGTCTCGTGAGGGTTTACAGCAATGATACCCACAAACATTTTACAAAATTAAAAAGGTAGTAAAACTAATGCACACAAAAGCAAAAAGACAAGCGAAAAGAGAATAAAGAAGTTAGTGACTAATCAGGCGAAACTTCTACTCCAAGTTACTAGTTGTTTTGTTTCTTTCTAAATTACCGAATAAGTAAATTCTCCGATTATTTTTACCATTCTTCATATACACAGCCAACAAAATATTAAACAACTCATTTTTGCCCACAACAGTCATAAGTGTAGTTGATAAGAGAGTAATATTTTTGTCCTAAAGTTCTATCAGATTTCACACCTTGTTGTAGCAATGGAATAATTTTTCTGATTTTTTCTTTGATTTTTTTTTTCTATTTTATTTATATACAATATCTTCCATCTATGTAACGAATGTTGGGTCGGTGGCTCCCAAACCAGTTGGCTTTAGGGCACCAGGTGTTAAGACACCCCTACGAATTTAATTACTCAGACTTCAAATATATATATTTTTGCAGCATTTTTGATCCATGTAGCGAGCTTTGGGCCAGTGACTCCCAAACCAGTTGGTTTTAGGGCACTAGGTGTTAAAACGCCCTTACAGACTTAATAACTCGGATCTCAGACGTTTTTTTTTTTTTTTTTTACTCCATCACTTTTTGAGATGCTTCCTCCAATTAAACTAGAGCACTGAATATTACAAACTTTTCAATTACAATTCATGTCTGTATGTTACTATGCATGTTGAAAATACCTGTCAACTGAGCATATGAAGATCCATTTTAGTCAGTTTTATGGAGAATTCACAAATTAAATAATTCAAAATGAGATAAACAAAAATTAACTTTTTCAAAAATGGTTTGAGATACGTCTCAGGAGTGAAAACTCCTTACTCATCAATCTCTTACCAATTTCACCTTTTTAGTCAAAATAAAAACACAAAAACGCAAAATATTTTTATAATTTTTGAAAATTTTTCAAATTTTTTTTGTATTTTTCGAAAAATTTTGGACTAAAAATAAAAACAACACACAAACTAAAAACAAGGTATTGATTAACTAATTCCCTCCCCCAAACCTAAATGAGACATTGTCCCCAATGTCTTAAACAGTAGAAGAAGAGTTTAGAAGATAATACATATTTAGCTGAAATTCTACAGGAAATTAAAGGTTAAGATCCAGATTAATCCGATGCCTCTTACCACGATCATCCTCAGACCAATTTATCTTTGAAAGGATAGGGTCAACTTGTGGTTCATAGGCTAAGAGTTGGTCAATTAGATCTGGAGCAGTTCTGGCAGTGAAAAGGAGTTCTTTCATAAGTTTTGACAAGAACCCATTTATCCGGGCATCATCAAGAAACACACAAAGAAAATCATAAAATCCATCAACGTTGTACAGTCCAAGCGGTTTCTGGTGTATGTTCAGGTTCGCCCAAGATAATACTATAAAAATTTCCTCCAATGTGCCCAAGCCACCTGGCAAAGCGATAAAAGCATCAGCACGGTTAATCATTTCTACCAATCGTTCAGACATACCTGGCACGATTAGTTTATCTCCGTTTGATGATCCAATAAGATTTGCCTCTACCAAGGGTTTTGGGATGATTCCCAAAACGTGACTGCCTCCTTCCTGTACGGCCTTTGAAACGATCCCCATTAGTCCAAGATTGCCCCCGCCATATATTAAGTGCATATTCCTTGCAGCTAAGACTCGACCCAATTCATGTGCTGCTTCTACGTATTGTGGTTTAGTACCAACACTACTACCACAAAACACACAGATGTTTTCAACTCGTCTTCTTGAAGTGGCTTCCATTTTTTATGTATTTCTTTCTCAAATCAGGATGCCTTCCAAAGTGCAATGATGAGCTGAATTTATAGTACCTGAAACGGGTGAGTAATAATAGCACTAGTATCTTCCAAAGGAAGCTTGTTAGCTAAACAACAAAATGAATCGTGAAAGGTCAAAAAGTATGGATCCTGTCTACAAAAATAAAGATAATTACAACAGAAAAGCAAATCAAAGCAATAATTAATGCAACAGAATTGTGTACGCAATACGCCACTCGCTTAGTATATAAATCCATTAGGATGTGTCTCAAGATTTCATTCATTACTCAGCCATCGCTAATGAATTAGCTCTCCTCTTTGTGATTGCCAAACACCATTCCTTCTGTCTTAAAATGCTCCGTTTGTGCTTTTCCCTAAAATAACACAAAATTAAAAACTCTACAACATGTATACATAAAATATAAAAACAGAAATTACAACAAATTGCATGGGTTGCCTCCCTACTAGCGCTAAATTTTTCATCTTCAGCCAGACATGACTGAAATCCATCTGTCAAGGAGGTTTCAGCGTCGTTTTGGACGTCCGATTAAAGACAATCCCGTGAGCGTTGCTTTTGAAGGGTCTCTTCCAACGGTAAGGTGATAAAAATAGTTTTGTCTCATTCAGTGCTCGTGCCACCTTTTTGCTCCTTGTTGCTCCAGTGGTTCCTACAAAGAAAGAAAGAAAATCAGGAGGTCTTGTATGGTGCTTGACTTGGAATGGAAGTTCCATTCTGTCAAGTTTCTGGGTGATGTCTTTGATTTGTACTCCCCGATACAGCGATGTTTCTCCTGAATGCTTTGGATCTTCAATAAGGTTAGACATTTGCTCCTTCATTTGCTCTGCTTCTTGTTCCACATTTTCTTCACAGATGTATTTGAAAATTTCTGCATTCAGCTCTTCATTTGTCATCTGTGAAATGCATGCTACAAAATTATCAACCTGAGGATGTAAGGAAATGTCAGATTTTAGGTCTTCATCCTCTGATCTGGGTGAAATGATTGGCTCAGGTAGATCTTCTTCGAACATTTGTGCAATGGAATCTCCAAGATCTTCATTTTGAGGATTAAAAGTTTGATCCTCCGTTGTTGGTGCAGTTGGTACAAATAGATCAGCTCCATCCTCGTCAGAATCTGAATAATAAAAGTCAAATAGAGACTTTGCCGGTTTGGGCTCCTGAACTGATACCTCTGGTTGTTGGTACTGCTCAGCCTCCTCCTCTGTTAAGGTGTCATTGTGGATCTGGGTACTCGAAGGCTTTGTCAATTTCATCTGATAATTCTTCTTGAGGTAACTGTCTCGTTTGATCTGTCAGTCTCTGAATGAATTCTGATTGTCTCTGAATACTTTCAAATTGATTCTGGCATGTTTCAAGCATTGTATCCAACTTTTCGTCTTGTTTCTTGACCCAATCTTTGAGCATGTCAATCATCTGATCTTCATCTGATGGTTCTGATTGTTGATGGAAATCATAGGTGGATGGTGGATAAGATGGAAAATGTGATAGTTCTTCGTACCTTGAATGATTCTGATAATTCTGCCACTCTGAAAAGTATATGCATTGATCGCTCGGGGGGTTACCATCACAAATCACACATCTCCCCATTTCGTTCTGATGAGCAAATGTAATAGTGCTTGGTTCTGGCATCCAGTGATAGTCATTGGGCTGCACAACAGGCCTCAGAAAACCAGACTGTTGCTCCCAAATGTGGGGTGTATCTTCTTGTAAGGTTCGTAATCTTTCAATTTCCCAGTAGTGTTCCATTTTTCAACCACCTGAAATAAAAGAAAGAAATAAAAATTACAGATAAAAATAAAGAAAATTAGATACAAGTAAATTGGATAGCTTCAAAATTAATAACTCAAGAAAAATAATTCCCCGGCAACGGCGCCAAAAACTTGACCGGCATAAACACACACGTATAACGCAAGCGTACGTATCGTTCAAGTAGTATAAAAATATCGATCCCACGAGGACTTAATTCCTACTGTTGTTATTAATTATTGAATCTATTTATTTACAGGTATCTAATTATAGGGAGAAAGGAATTGATTGATTTAGGTTGGTTGAATGTGGTTTTGCAAAATAAAATAAAAACATACTCAAAAGAAAATATAAGGAAAATAAAAGAAAAGACTCAAGGATCTAGGGTTTTGACTCCACACAATATTATTATAAAGATGAATTGATTCTCTTATTTATGTGTAATAAATTAATTTGCTAACCTGGAACACGAAAATATGCAAAAGCCTCTTCCGATGGTCAGAAGCAAATACCCAGTATAATCCAATTGAACCATATGTCTATGTCAACCAAATTACCTAGATTCATTAAGATTAAGTTCCAATTGTGGCTACCCCTGCCCGACAGGTATATGTCTATCATGTAAGGAAATCTATTAAAGGGTTATCTATCCTCAAGGAAGATCGTGGGCTATTGAATCTAAGGCTGAAACCTAAAATCCCTATGTCTAGTTCATTTTAAGTTTACCACATCAATCTTATTGGTGATCAGACAACAAGAAGTATTAAGCTTAAGACTCAATAAACAAACTAAAGAATTACCCATAAAAAGAAAATCAATTATTAAGTGTGTGGATATTGTGTTTCATCACTTCCCTAGAATAAAAATAAAATGCTGGGGTTAGAGGATCCACATTTAATATTTCTTATCTAGGAATCTCACTTATTATAATATATAAATTATTTTATGTTCTACTTTCTCAGGAATTAATAATGTTAAACATTTAAAACCAGCCATATAGGCGGTAATCCATTTAGTCCAATTACACCAGCCATATAGGCGGTAATTATCTGTCACATAAAGACCAGCCATATAGGCGGTAAAGTAATTTATATTTAACCCGACCATATAGGCGGTAGTAAAGTCTGACATTAATTAATCCGGTTAAATTATAATTTATAAATTATAGTTAAGTGAGATTTACCTAGATAATTATATTAAAGGTTTCACCTTTTACCCCAGCAGAAATTAACTACTAAACATAAAAGAAAAGAGAGAAGAAGAACTACTATTACTATTACTGAAAATTAAAATACATAATTAAAAATATTATTTATATATACAAAAATAGATGCAATCCTCTAAAAACAAGGAAAAGCTCCCAAGGAAAGCACCCCAAATGAAGTGGTGAAGGCCTGAATTTATAGGCATTTTCTAGAACCAGTGTCGCGACGCCAAGGTCCCAGCATAGCGACACTGGCACGCGGGTTGACCACGCGTGATCTGTCGGCAGAATCTGGTGATGACACGTGTGACGCGGTAAAGGTGGTGCAATGAGAAGACGACACATGGCACACGGTGATTGGCTGAGCTTTCGGTCCAATGAATATCTGACACGTGGCACGCGTTTAGGATTGGTCCAATGAGAGATTAACACGTGGCAGCATGTAACGCCGGTGATTCGGTCCAATGACAACTCCACACGTGGCACGCGCTTGCTTTGGTCCAATGAGATTTCGACACATGGCAGACGGCGTATTTTAGCAGATCTTCTGTGATGATGACACGTGGCACGACGCATGTTAGCAAGGTCGGCGCACGTTAGCAAGTCCAGTTTCTCAGATTCTGACACGTGTCCCTTGGCGCATGTTAGCATGACCGGCTCACTTTAGGCATCGCGACGCTTAAGGTCTTGGCGTCGCGACGCGGCCAAATTACCGAATTGCCCTTTTTGCCAATTTTTCCTGTTTTGCTCCAAATCACCTCCAGAATGTCCTGAAACTTTATTTATCTACAAAATAACACAAAACACATCAAAATATATACAAATCTCAAGAAACTATACAAAATATAGGTTAAATGAGTGGGAAATAGTGATAGATTTATCACTCATCAATGCTTAATGACAAAGTCCTTGTCTTTAGCATATAATTTCTTATGCTTTGGTATGACATTCACATTCTTGTGTTGGACATTACAAGAAAGCATTTGATGCTTAATTACAAGGTTAGTTGGCTTATGTAAGAGAATATAATCTCTACCATTTCTCTCACTTCTAAGGTTAACATTTTGCATTCATTCACACAAGTGCAATTGAGAGAAAATAGAGAGAGTTCAAACATTCACAAGTGTTGTGAGAGTGTTTGAGATTCCAAAAGCCAAACACCATTGTGACATCTTAATTCTCTAAATTGTTTAGAGTTTTGATCTTTTTGAGTGAAGCCCACACGTCGGTTTGTTGGTTTCGAGTCATAGTTCGGAAGATCGAGTGGTTGATCCAAGCGTTGGACATCAAATGATTGATTTCGGCTACTACAACAAAGGTAGAAGGCAAATAAAATTTTAAAGATCCATACCGGAGTTGGTGCCACCACAAGCAACTTTCGCCGCGCTAAGTAAATTCATTTCCTACAGTAGGCATTGTATTTTTACATGGCCTGATGATGAGTGTCCTTATATAAACACCTGAAAAATATGGGAAGGATATAAGATTCCAACGCTAGAAGGGAAGGAAAACTCTAAATGAACAGCCAAATCCAGACCAAATCACCTACGTCCAAATCCAGCCGGACATAAGCCCCAAAGTTGGTCGGTCATAAGACTCTTGTCCAATTGGACATAATCTATGTAAGGCCGAACATTTATCTAGTTTTCTAGATTTAAAGAACATTTCTCCTCTCTCATTCTTAACCAATTTCCATAACAATCACTTTCTATAACAATAACTTTCCTTGTTAGAGGAGATTTCCCTTATTAAACTAGAACCCTAAAATACTATAAAAAGGGGAAAACACTATAAAAAGAGGAGACCTTTGGAGAAAATGGGAAAACCAAACACACAAAATAGTAGCTCAAATTCCCAATCTCCAGTAGTAGACTTTCGTAGGTATTTTCGGAGCGAACTTACTCTTAAGGTGCGACTTGAGGGCCACAAAATCTTAAACTTCGCATATGTTTTCTAGTTTCTTGATGCCACATATCCGGCCGGACATGTACTTGTCACATAGTAAATCTGGCCACCTAATTGGCTATATCCGACCGTCTTGTTCTGTGGTATATAGGATTGAAACCCAGACATAGATTCCATAGCCGATTCTGAATGGACAGTAGTATATTTTGCACTCGGTATACAACTCCATGTACCACACGAAAATGGACGTACGTGACTTTTCGTCTATATTTACCATCTTGCTTCTATTTCCTTTGAATTTTTAATTACTGCTTTATTACTTTACCTATGATCTAAACTATTCTAATGTATTTATAACTGTTATATTAACGTAATTATGTGTTTCTGACTTTCTGTTTTACGTAGCAAATCTGGCCAGACACTAAGTATGTCTGGCATGACACAAAGGAATAATATATATCTGGCCAAATCCAATATATATCTGGTCAAGTTTGTTTTATTCGTTGATAATTTTGTTTCATTATTGCTTTCATGGATTTTTACCCACTGCTTGAAATATAAATTGCCTTGTTTGATTGTATGCAATATTGTTCATGTGTGATTTATGCATTATAAGACATGTGGATCCTCTTTTAAGCATGTGTATTATACTGGCATCAGTAAATGACCATTTCGAACCCAAACGGGTTTAACCTTGCGAGGGTTGTAGTGCAGCCTTAAATCATTCTTAGTATCTCATATTGGGTGGCGACTCCTTTATTCTCCGGTTAGTCCCTCACGGACTAATCCATACTCTCTACGAGCTGTGAGCTCAACAGTGTAGTGGTCGCCGACGTCATAAGCATAGCGGTAAACCCTTCTTCGCTCCTACAAAGGAGTCATACTCTTACAAGACATTCTCAAAGAGGAAACTTACAGGAGGATGGAAGACTATGTCATTTAAGGGTGGGAATCTTAATCCTACGTTAATTAGAGAAAACAAATTCCATTGTAATCAGGTTGTTGATGGTGTTTTCAGGCACTATGATATTTACAGCAGCACGACAAGGGTAGAAGGGTAATTCCATTCCTAGGTGAGGTCATTAATACCGACCCAACACATAAAAAGCCTGCAGTAAGGACCCGAGCATTTTACCATAAAAAACCGACCACAACCAAGCACATTTTGGTTTTAGACCGAGCATTTTACCATAAAAGACCGACCACAACCAAGCACATTTTGGTTTCAGACCGAGCATGTTATGGTCGGTTACCGAGCACTTGGTTTCATATGACCGGACATTTTTCAGAACGGCATAAACATTCTCAGTACAAATGACCCTTATGACCGACCACATGAAGACCGAGCACGTAGCAAAGACGTTCCAGAAGAAGAAGTGTCATATTTCTATAGGGAAAGGAATAAAGTTATCATACTTTCGTAGGGAAATGAGATGAGTCAGTATCCAAATAGGATACAAGAAATAAAAACAGTATTAGATTAGAAATCCTTGTAAGAGGAAAAGAGGGATTCGGCTGAAGAACTCTTATACGAATATGAATCTGATTTCTGTACTATTATAAATAGAAGGGCATAATATGTGTAGAGGGCATCAGAATCATCAAGCTCTGACTTTAAAAAAAATAAAAAGAGATCTGAAAAGCGTGTTTGAGTAATAAAAGTATCATCCTGTTTGTGTCCGTGGACGTAGGTCGGATCCAAATCCACCGAACCACGTTAAATCCCCTTGTTGATTGGTGTATTTATCTGTTTTCTGCTAAATTTGCCTTTGGTCCCCCATAACCAAATAAATTCACTATTGAAGGAGAATTTCATCGGGAGTGATATTCCCATATTGCCCTGAGACCAAAATTCACTGTCAACAGTTGGCGCCGTCTGTGGGGAACCAACAAAAAGCAAACTCACGTGATAAGACAATGGCGGAAGGCGGAAACCACCAATCATCAGGGAACTCGGCTGCAGATTGGATGGAGAAGATCGAGGAGAACCTAAGGAAAGAAAGGGAGGAAAATCAAACCCTGCTAAAGACCATAGTAGACCGGTTGGAAAAAAATAAGGAGCACACAACGGGAAATTCGAGACCGGGACTAGCCGACGAAGGAACGAAATAGCAGAAGGAAAAAGAATTATTGACACAAGTGAGGACGACAGACCCCGGAGGAAGGGCCCCTACGGGGTAAGATCAGTGGTGGTGTAGAAAGATTCCCAAACTGAGGACATGTGGGAGGAAGAGGATGGCAAATCATCGCCAGACTCCTCCTATGACAACCCTCACAACACTGGGAGAAGAGAAAAAGAATATGACGAAAGAGTGCGGGAAGATACTGGGCCTGAGAAGTACCGCGCCCAAGACAACAGAAAGAGAGGAAACCGCAGGAGGAGGCATGGAACCAAGGACAGCAGCATGAAATCTTGGCTACGGGAGGAGCTGGCCAAATGGGGAGTATGCCCCAATACAGACGTAGGAGATGCCCGAGATGGTAAAGATGAGTCCCCCCTCACAGAAGAAATAAGGTCAGAAAAATTCCCAAAAAGGTTCAGCATGCCAACCATGGCGCCATACAAGGGTCATACCGATCCCAAAACCCACATCGAAGGCTTCGTCCTACTAATGGAGGTACAAGGGGTAATAGGGGACGCCATTTGCAAAGTGTTCCCCTTAACTCTAGCTGGACCGGCCATCCTATGGTATAGAAGCCTAGTCCCAAGGAGCATCAGCAGTTTCACACAACTCAGAAAGTCATTCATACGGCACTTCAAGGGGGCTTGCGTCCCCAGAAAAACAATTGGAGAACTAAGACTTATGAAACAAGGAGACGATGAACCTTTGAAAATATTCATTGAAAGATACCACAATATGGTACTCGAAGTCGGAGGGTATGAGTCCCCCGAGGCCTTGGAAAGCTTGAAGGGAGCCTTGAAAGTCGGGAGGCTATGAACCCACCTAAGGATCCAAGACACCCCGGACTACGCAACCGCCCTGGAGGTGGCCCGAAAGTTCGTTCTGTTAGAAAACGAGGAGAAAATATCCCGAAGAGGGAACACCATCAGAGAAAGGACCATAAGAGAGGGCGCCCCCCGCCGCGTAGAAAGAGAATCCAGAAGACCACCCCTAAAACACAAGGAGTTCAAACCACTGCACCGAGACAACCAAGAGAGAAGGGCGCCGACCCAAGTAAACCATGTGGTCGGGGAAGATGCATACACTCCCCTAAAGAAACCACTGGGACAAATTGTCATGGAGATTCAGGGGAATGGCCTCTTAGTAGAACCCGACCAAAGAAGATTTCCCCCGGACAAGAGGAACCAAAAGGCTTACTGCATACATCATAACTCCAGAGGACATGCAACGGACGGGTGTAAAGATCTGCGGGAACAGATGGAAGACCTAGCATGAAACGGATACCTGAACTAATACATTGACCACGAAGTTATGACGGCCAGACAAAGAGCGCGTGGCCGCCAAATCAATATCATCGCAGGAGGGAAAACACTGGCCAGAAACTCTAACCGGTCAAGAAAAGACTACAGAAGGACCCGAGGACTGGACGTCCTAGAAACAGAGCAGGTCACAGGGCTCCAGGGAAGCCGGTCGGTACCGATAATGTTTACCGATGAGGACACTCGAGGGGTAAGTTTCCCTCATGACGAAGCATTAATAATCAAGGCAGTAATTAGCGGGTCAGAAGTAGACAGAATCCTAGTGGACCCCGGAAGCGCAGTTGACATAATTTCCAGAGAAGCACTGGATGACCTAGGGGTAGAGTATGCAGCCCTGACCAACGATAGCACTCCCCTATACGGTTTCGGAGGATCAGCCGTCATCCCACTGGGAATGATACAGTTGGCAATGACAGTCGGGACATATCCCCGGACCCGGACAATCATGACAGACTTCACTGTAGTGGACTGCATGAGCAGCTACCAGGCCATCGTCGGACGACCTTTCATGATGAAAACAAAAGCCGCAATGTCCTGCTATCACCTAAAACTGAAATTCCCCACCCGGGAGGGGATCAGAATCGTATGCGGAAGCCAGAAAACAGCTCGCAGCTGCTTCGCAACTCTCTCACGAGAGACTCTCTGCATCAAAGAAGATACCCGAAAACGACAAAGAAGCTTGGGTGAAGAAGAAGAAAACAGAAACCCTGGGCCTCGGCCAAAAAAAATGCCCGACTCGCTGCAGCTGAGGAGACAGAAGAAATAAAACTTTACGGGCCAGGAAAAAGCATAAAGATCGGGGGAGGCCTGAGCAAGTCTCTACAATAAGATCTACTAGAATGCCTGAAAGAATACCCGGACGTCTTTGCCTGGGGATACGATGACATGCCTGGGATCGACCCAAGATTCATCAATCACCGCCTAGTAGTAGACCCATCACGCAAGCCGGTCAGGCAAAAGAGAAGGAACTTCAATCAAGAAAGGAGTAAAGCAATAGCAGCCGAGGTCGAGAAGTTACTAAAGGCAGGTCTCATCAGGGAGGCAAGGTACCCAGATTGGGTATCAAACGTAGTGTTGGTCAGAAAAAACAATGGCAAGTGGCGAATGTGTGTCGATTTCACCGACCTAAACAAGGCGTGCCCAAAGGACAGCTTCCCTTTGCCGAACATAGACCAGCTAGTGGACGCCACAGCTTGTCAGGGATTACTGACCTTTATGGATGCTTTCTCTGGATACAACCAAGTCAAAATGTGCCCTGCAGACGAAGAGAAGACCACTTTCATTACCGATCAAGGACTTTACTGCTACAGAGTGATGCCCTTCGGGCTAAAAAATGCTGGGGCAACCTTCCAAAGGTTGGTAAACAAAGTTTTTAAACCACTCATTGGCACGACAATGCTAGTTTACGTCGATGACATGATAACGATGTCGAAAGAACCAAGCTATCACATGGCCGACCTAAAAAAGACCTTCGAGCTATTAAGGAGATACAACCTGAAACTCAATCCAGAGAAATGTACCTTCGGGGTAGCCTCAGGAAAATTTTTAGGTTACATGGTGAGTGCCCGAGGCATCGAAGCAAACCCACAGAAGATCCAGGCAATACTGGGCCTAAAATCCCCCAAGATAGTGAAAGAAGTACAAAGTCTGACCGGTAGAGTGGCTGCGCTCAATCGGTTCATATCACGAGCAACTGACAAATGCCACCCCTTCTTCAAAGTGATCCAAAAAGCAAAGAAGGATATCGACTGGACACCAGAGTGCGATGAAGCCTTCCAGCAGCTGAAGCAGTATCTAGTACAGCCCCCACTCCTGGCAAAACCACTCACGGGGGAAACATTATACTTATACCTGACCGTTTCGGAGCGAGCAGTAAGTTCGGTACTGATACAAGAAACCGACAAGGTCCAGAAACCTGTTTACTACATCAGCAAAGCCCTCCTAGACGCCGAGACCCGATATCCAGTACATGAACTGGTCGCCCTTTCATTAATCACGGCAGCTCGGAAATTGCGGCCTTACTTCCAGGCCCATCCTATCAGGGTCTACACCGATCACCCCCTAAAACAAATTCTGCAGCGGCCAGAAGCTTCCGGCAGACTAATAAAATGGTCGGTAGAGCTAAGTGAACACGACATCTCCTACCTCCCGAGAGCAGCAGTAAAAGGACAAGCCTTGGCAGATTTTGTCGCCGAATTTGCCGAACCCCAGGTCCTGACTATAGAAGAAGACAAATGGGAGATGTCTGTAGACGGTTCCGCCAGCACACAAGGCAATGGCGCGGGAATCATCCTAAAAAACAACAGAGGAGAAGAAATCCCGCTCGCCCTGAAATTCGCTTTCGTAGCGACCAACAATGAAGCAGAATATGAAGCAATACTGGGCGGTTTGAGACTATGCACGGTACTGGGGATCCGAGACGTGGTAATAAGAAGTGACTCGCAGTTAGCCATTCAGCAGCTAAAGGGAGCATTCCAAGCCAAAGAGCCTAGCATGATGGCCTATCTGACCGAAGTGCGAAAGATAACGGGGAAGATGGGGGATGTACGCTTCGAACAAATCTCCCGAGAAGACAATTGTGAAGCAGACTCCCTGGCACGACTCGCCTCCTCAACAAAAGCCGAGCACCCCAGAATAATCCCCTTAATTTACATCCGGGAAAAAAACGTGGGGGAATCTGAAGTAGAAGTTCTAGATAAAGAAAGCAAAATCATGGATGCAACCCATCAGAAAATACCTGGAAACAGGAGAAACACCAGGAGACAAAACGGAGGCCAGGAAGTTAAGATACAAAAGCACCAGATTTCCCTAATCAACGGGGTACTTTACCGAAGAGGTTACTCAGTCCCCCTCTTAAGATGTCTAGCAGAAGAAGAGGCAAATTATGTGCTCAGGGAGATACATACGGGCATCTGCGGAAGCCACTCCGGGGGTCACTCAATTGCTTTCAAAGCCCTAAGACAAGGTTTTTACTGGCCGACCATGCACCAGGACGGCATAGAAGTGGCCCGCAAGTGCGAAGGATGTCAGAAAAACGCAAATCTCCACCACCAACCAGCAGAGCAATTAACTACACTACTCAGTCCCTGGCCGTTCGCCTAGTGGGGACTAGACATCATTGGGCCAATGCCACGAGGGAAAGGACAGGCAAAATACGCCATCGTGGCCATAGACTATTTCACCAAATGGGTGGAAGCAGAGCCATTATCCGCCATAAAGAGAAAAAAGCCACTGAATTCCTAAAGAAAAATATCGTTTGCCGATTCGGAATTCCCCGAGCCATCATCACTGACAACAGGAAGCAGTTTGATAGCAAAGGCTTCAGAAAACTCTGCGAGGACCTCCAGATCGCCCTAAGGTTCGCCACACCACCTCATCCCAAGTCAAACGGACAGGTCGAGGCGACGACAAGACCATCAAGACTAACCTGAAAGCTCGGCTCGGATCCAGTAAAGGCCTATGGGTCGAGGAATTAC
Source organism: Zanthoxylum bungeanum (assembly GCA_019454045.1). Classification (NCBI taxonomy): domain Eukaryota; kingdom Viridiplantae; phylum Streptophyta; class Magnoliopsida; order Sapindales; family Rutaceae; genus Zanthoxylum; species Zanthoxylum bungeanum. Next base: position 317,625 of record SKCR01033394.1, on the reverse strand, counting down.
CAGAAGTACTATGGGCACACCGGACAACCTATAAAAACTCCACAGGAGAAACCTCGTTCTCCTTAGCATACGGATATGAAGCTGTCATCCCAGCAGAAATCGGGGTAACCTCCCACAGAGTCCAGCACTACGAGAGCAAACAGAATGAAGGACTTATCAGAAACCACCTCGACCTAATCGAAGAGAAGAGAGAATGATCAGCCATAAAAACAGCAATCTACCAACAAAGGATGGCCCTTTTCTACAAGAAAAGGATTCAGACACGCACCTTCATCCCGGGCGACCTAGTGCTAAGAAGGTCACCTTAAATACCCGAAGGCCAGAGGAAGGCTCGCTAGGCGCAAAATGGGAGGGGCCCTACAAGGTGGTAAAAGTAGTAAGGCCATGGGTATACATCTTAGAACAGCTGGACGGCACAAGATTAAAAAAGCCATGGAACGCCGAGATGTTGAGAAAATACTTTCAGTAAAACTCCCCATACCTCTTTTTTTTTGCAGCAAACAAATAAGGGACAAAAATTCAAAAACCGAGCCTCTCTCAAAATGACCCGCAGAGAGTTGTAAGAAGGGCAGTATGTCCCCGAGTATAAATAAAAACTTTCTTTTTTTTCACCCGCTCTTCTAAAAAAATAAAAATAAAAATAAACTTTGCAAAACCATATTCAAAAACCCCGGGGACATACTCAATACAACGGTCCAAAGCCAAAAAAGCACAAAAACCGCAACTACCCGACCACGACTACCACCATAAAAGAGCGCAAAGTCACACCAGAATTGTTCGACGCCATACAAACATTAAACCAGCAAGGACGAAGGTAAATCAGAGTATAGATCCGTGAGAAGCATAGCACGGGGAGGGATGATACCCTTGTGGCGATTGCTTACTCTAGTAGTACCGAACATAAGGAGGAATATGCCCTTAATGTTTCAATCACCTCGGGGCCGGACTGCGGTCCGCCGAGGTCATCCAGCTCGGGATCGGGTCACATCACACCAAGTCATGCTCATTGGTCTGGGGACGGGACATTCCCCCAGAACCAAGTATCTCTTTTTGGCTCGGGGTCCTCAGGGACATACTCGATGCATAGGATCCGTGAGAAGCATAGCACAGGGAGGGATAATACCCCCGTAGCGATTGCCTACTCCAGTGTTACCGGACATAAGGAGGAACATGCCCTTAATGTGTCGAACACTCTTTTGATCCTCACTTACCCGATGAAATGGATCCGTGGGAAAGCATAGCACGGGGGATGATGATGCCCCCGTGACGATTGCTAGCTCCAGTGATACCGGACCTAAGGAGGAATATACCCTTAGTATCCCGGACACTCTTTGATCCATTCATCATTTGGATCCAAGAGAGGCGCAGCACGGGGATGCGTTGTGCCCCTGTAGCGTGTGCCTGCTCCAGCGTGGTAAGGAGGAGCCCTCATACAATACACAGGCTCCCCAGTGACCCGACGTGTAAGAGGATGTGCCCTCACCATTCAAACGCTCTACTGATCCAAATCCTGGTTCGCCGGGACTCTGAATTGAAAGATTCAGAATTGTGTTTTGGAGACCTCGGACAGGACGCTGTCTTGAGGCATCCATGTTGTTGTTTATACTTGCAAAACATTTTTGGGATAAGTGCTAAGTCACCCCCACCTTTTAATCTTATTTTCCAAAGTTTTGTTTTTGTTTTTCGCCGGACTGGCAAGGGGACGCCCGTGCCGGATTTGGTAGGGCTTCAAAGGTTGATTCACTTCCCTTCTATACAAGGCCCAAAGATTACCCGGCTCGGGGCTGGATTTCGTTCCACCGAGACCATTAGACTGATCGGCTCGGGGCTGGATTAGTACCACCAAGGCCAATTGGTCAATCAACTCGGGATCGGGTTACGTCCCACCGAGTCGGCTTTCTTTAGACTGGGGAGGTAACATTCCCCCAGAGCCAAGTGTTTCCCTCAACTAGGGGTCGGGTTACGTCCCACCGAGTCGGTCTTCTTTGGACTGGGGAGGTAACATTCCCCCAGAGCCAAGTGTTTTCCTCAACTCGGGGTCGGGTTACGTCCCACCGAGTCGATCTTCTTTGGACTGGGGAGGTAACATTCCCCCAGAGCCTAGTGTTTCCCTCAGCTCGGGATCGGATTACGTCCCTCCAGATCATGTTGTCCCCCACGGAGGGGTCTCAAGTGTTCGGATAACAGGAAACATAAAGAAAAACAAAAAAAAAAGATAAGAAAAACACATAAAGATATATATATATATATCAAGATACAGCATGAAATGTTATTACAAAAAGTTAAGTATACACAAGGCCCCGTCCGGGTTACCCTTTCTCAATCAGCCTGCACAGGGGCAGGAAGTTCTTCCTCAGCTGGCTCAGACGATGGAGGGATCGGCTCAGCCTCAAGAACGGGAACAACAGCTTCGACCTCGGCAGCATGGGAGACCTCTACTTCAGGAAAAGGAGGAGGAACCTCAAGATAAGCCTCGCCAGGAACAGGAATATCAGGTCGCCCTTCTTGAAAAACCTGGGAGACCGGAGCAACCGAAATCGGGTCGGGATCCATCACCTCCTCGGAAGAAGGGGGAGCCACTTCCGGAACTCCTCCTCAGAAATTTCCCCCTTGCAAAAACTGATGGCCGCGTAAATAGGATCCATGTTCAGACCTGGCAGTACCATCGGTATTAGTTCAGCACAATCACCAACCCCTTCAAGGCGGATAGCATCCTTCTCGGCCTCAAGTTCGGCCTCTTTCCTCTCAAGATCATCCCGAGCCCGTGCCATTTGTTCCTCATTGGCCTTCAGTTTGGCCTCAACACTTGACACCTTCACTTTCAAAATGCCAATCTCAGATTGGGCTGCCTTCAAATCCTCCCTAGTGGTGTCGGCAAGTTTTCGCTCTAGCGCAGCAGCAGCAGCCTTAAAAGCCTTATTTGTTTTGAAGGTCTCGATCGCAGTCAGCTCTTGATTCTTTATCACCTCCTCCCTTTCGGCCAGTTTAGCCTCCACCTATGTAAGGCGATTCTGAAGTCTCTGGGCCTGACCACCCTCAGACAATAGACTCAAGAGGAGGTCCTTATTTTTGGCCATAAGGTAAGTAGCCTGCACAAAACAAAGAAGTCAAGATGTGAGATAAGAAAACCAAGACCCGAAATCAGAAGGGAGAAGAGTAACTACCTTCGCCATTTGGGAGCTCATCTCTGTCACCAAAGCCTCAGGAGAGATGTCCTCATATCTCGAAACCTCCCCCGGAGGAATCACCTCGGCCAGTTCATTAAAGGCCGGCACTAGATGGGAAGTAGCCTCCCGGATGTCTTCCCCCAAATCATCCACACCGAGGATCACAGAACCTTTTCGCTTCTTGGAGGAGCCCTCAGACGATTTTTTCCCCCGACGGGCATCTTTTTTCTTGCCCTGGACGGGCTCCTCCTCCATCTCTTGAACCAACTCAGTCTCCTCTGCCCCAAACTGACGCCTCATCTTCCTAAAAGGCTTCGGCAGACTGACCAGCCGAGCAGATCCTGATGACTGCGCACCAGAGGGAGAAGATAGACCCCGAGCAGCCGGCTGAACCTTCCCTTGAGACACCCTCCCAGCCTCAACAGATTCATGATGTGCCCGGGAGGTTCCAGTTTCAGCATGACCGGCCTTCTTCATGGTACCGGCCAACCTCTCGAGATACTTCGGCCTCTTCGACATACCTGTAAGAACAAAAGACAAAAGGCATGATCAGTACGAAACCCTGGCAAAAGCATAAATGATATTTCCTTCTAAAAGACGAAGAGAGCAGAAAAAACAATAAAAAAAAAACCAATAACAGATCTACCTATCCGACCCGAGACTTTTGGAGGAACAACCCGAATCAGGCCGGACTCAGCAAAAGCCGTATCATTTACCAACTCCCTCCAAAGACCGGTGTATCGCCGAGCCCAGGATACCCGCCTCCGGACTTGGCGGGAAACCTTGGGAGCATCCCTCCAACAGGCTGGGAGAAATAAAAGAAGTCAGGACCCTAAAGCATGAAGCTGAGAAGAAGGGACACATAAAAATGATAAAGAACCCCTAACCTCCCGATCTGAAGATATCAGGGACTGAAACATCCTCTTCAAACGATCTCAGAACCCGACCCCAATCCCCAGTAGCCCAGAACCAAAGATCTTTGAAATTCTTGTTGGAGTCAGGGAGTTTCTGGACAACGTTGGACGAACTATCATAAGCAGAGAGGTAATACCAACCGTGGTGAGTCTTTGGGTTGGACTTCAAACGATATATAACCTCTTCACCTCTTCCAAAGAAGGTTCACCCAACCCCGCCCGGTGCCAAACCACATGTATGCCGGCCAAAATCCTCCAACTATTTAAACTCAATTGACAGGGGCAATCTCCATCTCGGCCAGCATCCAAGCAAAGTAACGTTGCATCGGCAACCGTAGTCCACACTCAAAGAAAGCAGGAAGAAGTGCCACCGAACCCTCGTCAGGTTGACTAGCACGGTCCATCGGGCCGGGAACTTCGAGGGCAATATCTATTGGAATATCATATCGTTGCCGCAATAGCGCCAGATCGTCCTCAGTTATCTTGGAAGGCCGATTCATATCCAGAGCCGAGCTATCAAGTTCACCGGGCTCTGGATCCCTCTGAGGGACCCTCTGGTGATAAGTATCTTGCTCAACTTCGGAAGGGGTAGGGGTAGTGTCAAGGTCTTCCACACTGGGTGCCCCCGAACCCGAGGAAAGCTCTTCAGCAAGGGGAAGTCAGTCTATAGCTAAAACCCTAACAACCGCCCATGGATTCCGAGGAAACTAAACATGTGGGTTCTAAAAAGTGCCCTAAAACGAAGTCCTGCAGACTATAAGTCACTCCCTAGCAACATCAAAACTGAAAAGAGATTCGCAAAATACACAAAAAGGCAGAGGTCGTCCAGAAAGCTTACTTGTCCTTTCAGAAAGACTAAAGATTACACGGCACGGGTTGCTCGCCCCTTACGTTCACAGGTCACGGCAGAAGAGGAAAACTCACGGCTGGAAAGAAACTTCAGGAACGCTGAATCAAACGGATCACGATTGGAGCAGGGAAAATGTTCACAAGAGGGAGAGAAAAATTTGCCAAAAAGACTGCACAGTAGAAGTCTCGTCTTCTTGTAGCCATGAATGAGACGCTCATGGCCGTTGGATCAAAAAAGAAACCCATATCGACGCCAAGTGTCAACTGCAAAAGAGGTCTGCCAAGATTAAACGAACGTTTGAAGATCAGCGCACTGTTAAGACGCCTCTCCACGGTCGATCCACTTCTTTTTCGGCGGGAACCCAACGGATGTTTGACAAGTGTCAAACTTAGGAAAAACCCTAAAGGTGATTTGATGGGCATTTAAACGGACGTGAATGTTGCGCGTCTCAAGAAAAGGTGCTTAAAAAGAGGCAACGAAAAAACTCCGGGTCGACCTCCAGCAGAGTAATCAGCACACCATCTTTATGTAGTTCCCGGCACCAACTTGTATACTCGTTGGAACCGAGAACTAGGGGACAGATGTTGATGGTGTTTTCAGGCACTATGATATTTACAGCAGCACGACAAGGGTAGAAGGGTAATTCCCTTCCTAGGTGAGGTCATTAATACCGACCCAACCCATAAAAAGCCAGCAGTAAGGGCCCGAGCATTTTACCATAAAAGACCGACCACAACCAAGCACATTTTGGTTTCAGACCGAGCATTTTACCATAAAAGACCGACCACAACCAAGCACATTTTGGTTTCAGACCGAGCATGTTATGGTCGGTTACCGAGCACTTGGTTTCATATGACCAGACATTTTTCAGAACGGCATAAACATTCTCAGTACAAATGACCCTTATGACCGACCACATGAAGACCGAGCACGTAGCAAAGACGTTCCAGAAGAAGAAGTGTCCTATTTCTACAGGGAAATGGATAAAGTTATCCTACTTTCGTAGGGAAAGGAGATGAGTCAGTATCCAAATAGGATACAAGAAATAAAAACAGTATTAGATTAGAAATCCTTGTAAGAGGAAAAGAGGGATTCGGCTGAAGAACTCTTATACGAATAGGAATCTGATTTCTGTACTATTATAAATAGAAGGGCAGAATATGTGTAGAGGGCATCAGAATCATCAAGCTCTGACTTGTAAAAAATAAAAAGAGATCTGAAAAGCGTGTTTGAGTAATAAAAGTATCATCCTGTTTGTGTCCGTGGACGTAGGTCGGATCCAAATCCACCGAACCACGTTAAATCCCCTTGTTGATTGGTGTATTTATCTGTTTTCTGCTAAATTTGCCTTTGGTCCCCCATAACCAAACAAATTCACTATTGAAGGAGGATTTCCTCGGGAGTGATATTCCCATATTGCCCTGAGACCAAAATCCACCGTCAACACAGGTAATCGACACTTATAAAATGATAGCTTAGGCATCATAATTCATTTCTAAACTTCATTGTATTCTCTCTTATTTTTCTTCTTTTCATTAACGACCATGCTCTCATGCACAAGAGAGTACATATTGTAATTCTTTTTGACAAAGTGGAAATTTCTCCCATCCTCTCCCAGAATATAGGCCTAGTGCCAAACACGTAAATCTCGATATACTTTATTTCTGGATTCGCAAATTGCTCAGGAAATATCCCGTTATTTTCTCAAACGCCGTGAACACTATGATTTCCATTTTTAGAATTAGGTGCATTGATCTTTAATAATTACTCTGTAGGCATTTCTCCAATTCATGGGAGAAGTACAAAGGACCTAATGGGTTCATTATACAAAAAGATTAAAGCACATGTGCATTGATACAATAAAAATTATGAACACCTCTATGTGGAAATTGTGCATAATCAACCATTTTAATTTTTTTGAATGAAAAAATTATTTATAAAATCTACATGGAGTTTTTTTTTTCTTTTAACCAGATGTGGAGTCCCTATATATAATATTGAGAACTAAAATTCATTCAAGTCCCCAAGATAGGGGGCGATTATGTTATCATGTGGCAATGAATGTAACTTCTAAAAGAATTTCTAGAGTTACAAGGAAAAAAAAATACAGAAACGCAAACCAATTTCAAACAACTCTCGATGATAGCTTGAATTACACCTCACATGCAGAGGCTGCAAATTTAAATTCCTATGTTCATTGTTCAGTTCCGCAAATGACGGTTGGGATAATCAAACTTTAAATCTAACAATCAGCCTATAACATTCGGACAAAAACCTATACTATGAGAGAATCATGACACAGTAATCACGTAAGAATCAAATTGAAAGATTAAAAAAAATAAAATAAAAATAAAATAATAATAATAATAATAATAATAATAATAATAATAATAATAATAATAATAATAATAATAATAATAATAAAATAACTATTAAAGATAATAAAATTATCCAACAGAATATGAGAAATTAATTAACCATTCTTAGAAGGGACCAGGCGGAGGAGGAAATCCCAAGAACGGCCTTCCAGAAAGAGAGTTAAGATGATGATATTCAAATTTGAGCTTATCTTGAATCATATGAAATCCATCCTTGAAAATTCCAAAGCCGAAAAGACATCCGAAAAGAATTACAAAAGATAACAAACACATGCAGCAAGAACAGATGGGGCTAAAACAACACATTTTTGCACAACAATTTTATGGGATTTTGATATGATTAAAAAATTAGGATTGAAATCTAATGACAGTTTTATTTTCCTTGAAAACTTATGGAGGTTTCTAATTTAAAACAATAAATATAATGAGCTGTAGTGAAACTAAAAAAGCAATGTTAGCTCGATGCTTTCCTGTAAGGAACTAAAAATAGCAGAGTTTCTTTATAGATTGAATGGCATTGAAGTTGATGTTTAAATTTAGATATCAAACGAGGGGAAAATATTGACGCGATTTTGCTGAAAAAATAATGTTTGTTTCAAACAATTTTACTTGCACCTTTCAATGTTAAGGTAACAAGATATAGTGGCAGTGCATAAGGTGGAATGCAATTACTTGCACTGTGAGTTGTCATAAAAAGGATACGCTGATAAAGTCAATATGAACAAATGTATATAGATTGAATCTCGTATCTTGTGATATGTTGCTTATGTATAGGCAATATGAAAGAAAAATAATGGAAATTAATAATAACTGTACCCTCTCATCGTCTCATTTAAACTTTTTTTCCTTGTAGTTAAACACGCACCTCACCTCAAATGAGGGTAAAATTGAAATAACTAATAGAGAACCATTACATCTCATTAAAGATTGAAAATCCGAAGAAGTCTGAAATTAGCCATTAAGGAGGCCCAACGAGTCAAAGAATCCAAATGAACCATATGATATGAATTATCGGTTCATTCGACATAATTTAAAGTTGAATAAGATATCGGAATCTTGTGTCATCCCCCAAACACCCAAGACACCTATCACATCTTAGGATCCTCATGAGGACATGATAACCCATCCTAAACGATAACTCCAGTCCCAATCCATGACGATTAGTGGGGAGAACCACCTGAGGCAAACAAATCCCCAACTGCCACGTGGAGTGCCCAAGGAAGCACATGATCCCATAAAAAGGAAGCAAGCATTCCTCGCCACATGTTCATGTAAGGACTAATGGAATGATTCCTAAATAAATGTTTCCATGAAATCCAAAAATCATCTCTACTTGAGGGAGAATGGGAGAATCTCAGTCACAAACCTGTCCAAGGGCATCCTAAACGTCCTTAGGGCACTTATATAAAGCTAAGTTAGATTTTCTCCAAAGGTAAGATTCTTTGGCTTAAACTCACCTATTAAGTTTAGAAAAACCACCTCCTCAATCCTTTTTGACTTGGCCGTTGTAGTGTCATTGTCGGACACTTTTCCGACACTGACTCCATAGGTTCTCTTAGTTACTTTGCAGGTTCATCTCGAGGTCATCCCAGTAATACCTTCGTCTCCAAGAGGATATGAACAATAAGCCATTGGTTTTGTATGGCATGACTGATCAAATCTCACTCGTTCTATTTGTGAACACCATTTAGTTTTCTTAGTTATGCCTCTTCACCAAAATAGTGTTGTGATTCACCGATCACTTTAGAGTGTATTTGAGGAAAAAACGAATTGTATTTCTATCACTACAAGAATAGATTACACAAGTTTACAACTAGAAACTTAACAAAAAACCTCACACACTCTCAAGCTCTCCACTTGGAGCTTACACACACTTTGGGATGATGATAACTGAGCTCTAAGGCTCCTTTTATAATGTCCAAACCCCGTGCTACAGTAACACGCGATTTGGCAAGCTGTTACCAAGCTTGCACCTCACATCAAGCTTTTGGTGCTTGATTGCATGCCAACTGCATGCATGAGTTGATCACACTTTCGGTGCTCCCTGCTGGCTTCAACAAATCTCCCCCTCGGTGAAGATTTCCTCAAAATCTGAGCCAACCATCAATCATCCAAATCCGGATCCTCTAAAGGATCCTCCCCTGACTGCATCTTTATGACTGCCTACGTACCCTGAGTTGGGATCAAGCCAATCGTAGTTCTCTGTATCTGAAAACAATCATCATCTGACAGCTATCCCGGTTATGTCTCTACACAACTCTAGCTTGTCCCGATCATCGTTCCTTTGTTGACATGTCGGCTGTGTCTCTGCACAGCAGACTTCACTGCATCTCTGTACAGTATTCTCCTGCTATGTCTCTGCATAGTACAATCCACTATGTCTCTGCACAGTTTTGCTGCCATGTTTCTTCACCCATTTGTCCTTCAGTACCTTCTTGCCTTTGGGAAACTCTCTGGCTCCCCCACATCAGTAAGCAGAATATATTCGGATCCCGGATATCTGGTTGATGGAATCCTGCCTCGTTCAGATCTTCTTGTCTGAGGTCCACTGGTTTCAGGAGGTCTGTCATCATCCATCTCTGTGAATGATCTTGTAGCTTCTAGTGGAGTGGGTTGCGGCTCCCCCTGCTCAACACTTTCTTATGTAATCTCCGATGGAACAGGCTGTGTCTCCCCCTGCTCAACATCTCTATCTGTCTCCTCTGGTTCTGCTTCTGGAATTTCCTCGTGCACCATATCTGTGGCCAATCGTGCTGGTGCTGGGTCTGGATTTCTGTTGGCACTGGTATTGGAAAACATTCTGGGCATTTCAATGTCTTCAATTGTTTGGTCTTCAAGAAACTTACTTCATGGCTTCTGATGACCATCTTCACCTTCGGATCCCATAGTCTGTATCCAAATTCTTCATCTCCATGGCCTAGGAATATACATGGAGTTGTCCTTGCATTGAGCTTCTTCCCGAGCTCATTGGATACATGTGCAACGGCTAAACAACCGAATACTCTAGGATGAGTGTATGAGGGATTCTTACCAGACCACACTTTCTCCGGAATCTCCAAGTTCAACAGTTCAGTTGGTGATCTGTTGATCAGGTAACAGGCAGCACGAACAGCTTCTCCCTAGAATGGCTTTGGCAGCTTAGCCATACTGATCATGCCTCTGACTTTCTCCATAATGGTGCAGTTCGTTCTCGCAGCGACACCATTATATTGTGGTGTGTGTGTAACAGTTCTCTCATGTCGAATCCCGTGTCTCCAACAGTAGGCTTTGGACTCTCTGGAACTGTACTTGCCTCCATCGTCTGTGCGAAGGCACTTCAGCTTCTTCCCTGTTTCATGCTCTACCATGGTGTGGAACAGCTTGAATTGATCTAGGACCTGATCCTTCGTCTTGAGGAAATACACCCAGATTTTCCGAGAAGCATCATCAATGAAAGTCAGAAAATACTTGTTACTGCCCAATGAATCAACCTCCAAGGACCACAAACATCAGAGTGCACCAGACTGAGCAACTCTGATCTTCTCTCTGAAGAGAAATTAAACGAGACTCTGCGTTGCTTACCAATCGAGTAGTGGTTGCAAGGACCTCATGCAAAATCTTTGGTAAGCTCATTCTTGTTCAGGGTAGACAACCCTCTCCCACTCATGTGTCCGAGTCTCTGATTCCACAGATTTTGAGAAGCCTCTTTTTCAGCTACATTAAGGCTGTCTGCACAAATCTTCACATGAGTCTTGTATAGTGTGCCGCAAGCATGTCCTCGGGCGACAACCATGACACCTTTTGTCATTCTCCATATGCCATTTCTGATGTGATTGTCATAGCCCTGTTTGTCATTCAGCCGAAAATCTGGAACATGCAGGACATCCTTCAAGGTCAATGTACACCTAACATTTGTCCGCAACTGAATATCACCCATTCCAACTATCCAAGAGGAACTGATATTTCCCATCTTCACGGATCCAAAGTCTCCCGCTTTGTAGGTTGTGAAGAAATCTCTGTGAGGAGTGACGTGGTAGGATGCTGCAGTATCTACCACCCACTCAACATCTTGGGTTGCGTTGTGAAGGCATGTCTCTTCCTGCATGAAGCATATTGCTACATATGTTTGGACAACGACCAGTGTCTCTCCTTCGTCATTCTTCGGCTGGTAATTGCCTTCTCTCTGCTCTCGTTGCAGTTTTCGGCGCTGACTGTGCGCTGACGTGGCGCTGACTGGGCGCTGACGTGGCGACCACGTAATTGTCTTCAACCTCTGAATGCCATGTTAAGAAAACACCATTTAGTTTTCTTAGTTATGCCTCTTCACCAAAATAGTGTTGTGATTCACCGATCACTTTAGAGTGTATTTGAGGAAAAACCGAATTGTATTTCTATTACTACAAGAATAGATTACACAAGTTTACAACTAGAAACTTAACAAAAAACCTCACACACTCTCAAGCTCTATACTTGGAGCTTACACACACTTTGGGATGATGATAACTGAGCTCTAAGGCTCCTTTTATAATGTCCAAACCGCGTGCTACAGTAACACGCGGTTTGGCAAGCTGTCACCATGCTTACACCTCACATCAAGCTTTTGGTGCTTGATTGCATGCCAACTGCATGCATGAGTTGATCACACTTTCGGTGCTCCCTGCTGGCTTCAACTGCTGGCTTCAATAAATAGTCACTTGTGGGTGTGATTGATGCTTTAGTTTTTTTTTTAATTGAAGAAGAAGAAGAAGAATTTGATTAGGAATTAAATCAAATTCATTTTGATATTGTTCATTTAATTTCCCTTATTGTAGAAATGATTTCTGCAAGCTTTTTTCTCTCTAATATTTATGGCCACAGGTGTTTGATTTTCCTGTGGCTTGAGTGAATATGAATGTACTCTCTCTAGTACTTTTCATGAATATTTATATGTTTTCTAGGATTAAGATAAAAAAAACAAATCAAGCTTTATTTAAATATCTTTGTCTTTGTTAATCCTATTCCAATTAAGATTGATAAAATCACACTACAAGAATTATGGCTTTTAACATCCAACAATTTAGCGTCGAAATAATTTTCCACGCTAAAAATCACTTTTATCATCGTAATTAATATTCGACGCCAAATATCAAGCTTTTAGCGACGAAAATAATTTTCGACGCCAAATATTCAACTTTTTTCGTCGAAAACAGTTATCGACGCTAAAAGAACACTTATAGCGTCGAAAAATATTCGACGCTAAATTATTTTACTATTCCAATAATTTTTGGTGCTAAATGTTATACTTTTAGCGTCAAAAATATTAGTCGACGCCAAAAACTAGACATTTAGCGTCGACTAAGTAGCGTCGCTAAAGGTTTATGAAGATTCCACCGACAATCCTTTAATCTTTAGCTTCTAAATTTATGTCGACGCTAAAAATCGGACATTTAGCGTCGAATAACCTCTTTCGACGCTAAAAATTACAACAATTAGCGTCGAATTTATTATTTCGACGCTAAATATAGATTAAAATACAGAATGCCACCAACCCTTCTCCCCCCATGTTTTTTCTCACATTCTCTTCATTTTCATCCTCTGAAATCTCAGAATATGTCCTCTGCAACCTCACAACTCTCCGACAAATTTTCAATAAAATTGTAATCAATTTTCCATAAGGTAAGTCTTCTTTTATATTTCTTTATTATTTTTCAATTTTTATGATTATGTTTATTATATACTTTTTGTTAGTGATTTATGGTTCATATATGTAGATTAAGTTAATTAATTAACTAAATAGAATTTTTCTGTAAACTATTTACTTTATCAACTAAATATATATGTATATGCTTAAATAAATAATTAATTAATTAGTAATGTTGATGAGTGTAATCTGATATTTAATAATTATATTATTATATTTAGGTATTTCGCTTAAATGGATAGAAATTGGATGAGCTCGCTGGATAGATTGAGTGTTGAATATCGTAATGGAGTGTATGAGTTTATGGAAGTCGCAAAGCAACACATTGATGCAGAAGGTCATGTTCGGTGTCCATGTGCAAATTGTTTGAATAGGAAAAGGAAACGGTTAGATGAAGTTCATAATCATTTATACATACCAGGAATATCACCAACTTACCGTACGTGGATTTATCACGGTGAGCAGTATCATTCTCAGTCACGGTTTATTGATTCCGGTGAAGGGAGCAGTAGTTACAATCAACCTGTAAACGATGAGATAACCGATCTTTGCATGACTTACAAGGTCCACAACTTGGTAATAGTGTCAGTGGTGACATGCCAGTGTTAAGTGGAAATGATCAAAATTTATTTAGTGAAGTACTTGATGAGGCAAAAAAAAATTCCATTTGAAGGTGCTGGAATGTCGATCTTGAATTTCGTTGTGAAATTATTACACATTAAAGTGATCAACAGAATGACCAACAAAAGTATTGATATGATGCTAGAGTTACTGGGCCAAATGTTACCGGTTGGAAGCGAATTTCCTAAGTCGTACTACGAGGCAAAGAAAATGTTGTGTGATCTGGGAATGGGGTATGAATCCATTCATGCTTGTAAGTATGATTGTGTATTATTTCGTGCAGAGTATGAATCACTTGAATATTGTCTGATATGTGGTGAAAGTCGGTACAAAGTCCGTAGTACGGGGAAGAAAGTGCCTCAAAAGATATTGTGATATTTTCCTTTAACGCCCAGGCTGCAGAGATTGTTCATGTCATGACACACAGCGACTGACATGATATGGCATCATGAAAAGAGGATCGGTGCAGATGGCATACTTAGACATCCTACGGATGGAACCGAGTGGAAGGAATTTGATGACATGTACCCTCGTTTCGCTGAGGACCCCCGTAATGTCAGGTTAGGTCTTGCCTCTAATGTTTTTAACCCATTTGGGAATATGTACAACTCTTATAGCATATGGACCGTTATTGTTATTCCATATAACTTACCTCCATGGAAATGTATGAAGGATCCATTCATGTTTATGTCATTGTTTATCCCTGGTCCACGTTCCCCTGGCAAAGATATGAATATTTACTTGATACCATTGATCGAGGAGTTATAAACATTATGGAATGTGGGTGTGCATACCTATGATGCAGCTTCCGAGCAGTATTTCCAGATGCATGCCGCATTATTATGGACCATTAATGATTTTCCAGCTTATGGTTCATTATCTGGATGGAGCACTAAGGGATACATGGCATGTCCAGTTTGTGCGGGTCAAACATCTTCGCAATGATTACGGAATAAAATAGGATACACAGGGCACATGAGATTTCTTGAGTTGAGTCATCCTTGGCGAAGGAGTAAATTATTTAACGGTCAACATGAACCTTAGAGTATGCCCAGTCCATTGTCTGGATTCGACATACTTTGTCAAAATCAACATCTCAGAGACAACACACCAGGTAAACATCCTAATAATAGAGATAAAAATCGAAAACGCTTACCTGAAGAGTTGAATTGGTCAGGAAAGAGTATTTTCTTTCAGTTAGAATATTGGGGGACTCTTAGTTTGCGACATAATTTGGATGTAATGCATATAGAAAAAAACATTATTTAATCGGTGAGGGTTAAGGGTTATGGGTTTGAAGCTTATTGAATCGGTGAGGGTTAGTTTTGTGGGGTCTGTGTGTTTGAATGGTCGGTTGGAATGGGCTGTTGATTTTTTGTTGAGTGAGAGAGAGCCAAATGAAAACGAAAGGTGAGACTGTGAGAGGAGAGAACAGTCTTAGGGTTTGTGTTTTTGTGTCTCGAATGAGAGGGGAGGCTGCCGAGTCTTGTGATATAATAACGGGTTTATTTGTTTATTGCCGAATGATTGTAATCAAAAGGAGAGAGCGTGTGTGTGCCGTGAGGGACTAGAATAGCTTAAGGGTTTGGAATTGCATGGCCTATTGTAGTTTTGTCTATATGCTTAATTAGAACTAGAATGTATATCTTAATCACATTATCATGCCGTGTAGTTTTGTCTATTTACATTAGGATTATATAATATAATAGATACTATTGCTACAAACTATGATGGACAATGAAATGCCAGAACAGACCAGAACAACAGATAGCTTGTGGTGAATTTGGCGTTGTTTGCTTGTGGCTATGTGAGTGAGAGCTTTGGAATGTGTTTGGTTTGTTTTAGTTTAGTTTGGTTTGGTTTTGTAATATAATGTTCATACATATACTATAAAATGCATGTGTTTGGTTTGGTTCTATTACATTCAAAATACATGAAACTTTTTGTGTTTTTGTAGATGGTACCGGGCAATCGCAGACGGGCTAATGCGACTCCATCTACATCAGCAAGGACAACTGGCCCTGGTGGAGTCTCTGCTAGCACTGGTGAGTCCAGTACAGTGAAGGGTCGAGGACGCACCCGTGGCCTGGGGTTGTCTAAGTACGTTAAGGCTCACGGCCGTATCCGGATTGAGATATCAGTTGATGGACACAGTCAAGTCGGACAACATAATTCAGCGTTTAATACAGCCATAGGAGCTGCAGCTCGATATGAAGCTCCCCAAACCTACGTTTCTTGGAGAAAGATACCGTGGGAGACGAAAATCAACCAGCTATTCTCTTCGCTACTTGTAAGTTTTCGATATTGTTTGTTAGTTAACATTTTTATTTTATACTTATTTTTACTCGGTTGCTATTCATGTAGGACTGGTTCGACTTCGATCTGACCAAAGTGAATGTCCAACAATATATTGACTACCACATGGGGAAAAGTTATAAAGATTATAGGACAAAAGTCCTGAAACCAATATTCGACGAACATGGACCTTCAGATGCTCCACAACGCAAGCCTGATTTTATAGAGGAGCAAGACTGGACATTCTTATGTGAGCTTTGGTCTACCAAAAAACACGAGGTAAATTTTGAAATAAACGAAAATTTATAATTGTCTTTGTTTTCGGTAATTACATTGTTGGTAAATGCAGGATAAATGTCACGCAAATGCGGAAAATCGAAGTCACTTGCTTTTTAACCACCGTGGAGGTTCGAAGCCATTTATCCAACATCGTGCCGAACATTCTCAGGTAAATATATCCTAATGTAAAATTTAACAGTTCATTGGTTTTACTAATGTGGAATAATATTGAATTTATTTTCTGTTTATAACAGAGTAGCACATGTGAGGTGCAATCATTTCCAGATTTTTTCCGTGTGACGCATTACAATGAGAGAAACAAATGGATAAATGAAGAAGCCGAAAGCTGCTATGTAAGTTTCAGTTTTTAAAATAAAATAATTAATATTATATATATTAATTTTTTTTTCTCAAATTCTAATATTAACTTATTTTTTGAAACAGAACGAAATGATGGAACTCCAACATCAAACTCAGGAGACAGGGTCCGACCCGATACCAAATGAGCACTTGTCGCAATTGGTTTTCAAGAATCAGACAGCTTACAACGTTGGCCTTGGCACTCGTAAGAAGCCGACATCATCTACACGCAGTACTGTTAATTCGGAAAATGCCTCTCTTCGAGAAGAGTTAGCCACCACCCGAGACGAGCTGAAGCAGACTAAGGACGAGCTACAACAGGTCAAGCTGGACCACGAGAAGAAGATGGAGCAGCTCGAACAGCAAATGATGGCTTTCCGTCAGATGTTGGAGGCCTCAATCAGTCAGGGTGCATCGGGCTCGAGCGTCCCCCCATCACAGCAGCAATAAATTTTATATTTGGTTTTGTATAAACATTTTGAACAAATAGTTTTAATATAAAAAAAATTGAATATAATAATTATTATAATATCTCGTAATTTTGTTATTAATCAAAATTTTTTTTTAATTAAATTAATTATTTTAGAACAAAAAGAAGTAAATTAATAATTTTTTTAACTATTAGCGTCGAAACAGTCGACGTCAAAATCAACCTTTTGGCGTCGAACATTTCGACGCTAATAGTTACAAGAAAATCGCCGCAGTAAGTATACAGATATTACTTTTTTAATATACTCTAGCGTCGACATATTTCGACGCTAAAAGTCAAACTCTTAGCGTCGAATTATTTCGTCGCCAAATATAACCTATAGCGTCAGAAAATTTAATTTAGCGTCGAAATAAATTGGACGCCAAATACAGTATTTAGCGTTGCAATTATTTATTTCGACGCTAAAAGTTATTCTCGTCGACATTTCGGCGTTCACTTTTTGCGTCTGATTATTTCGACGCTAATAATATTCTGCGTCGAAAATATGGTTTTTGGCGTCGATTTATTTCGACGCTAAAGGGTATAATTTTTATAGTGTCACACTCCTTTTAGAAGTCCTATGTCCACGCTCAAGGGGATTATTTTGTCCCAATCCAATTAGGGTTTATAAAATAGACTCTTAATTTAATTATAGAATAAATATTCACTACAACAAAATGATATACGGTACGTAGCATTCAAAAAATGCTATTAAATATAATCAGTAGCATTTCAATCAACGTTAAGTCAGGCCATGTAACTAAATTTTTTTTCATTTAGTAGCATTTATCAAATGCTACCAATATTAATATATAGCATTTAAGAAAAGTTACTATTGTAAAATATATTGCATTTATGAAATGCTACTAATTACATATATAACATTATAAATGCTGCAATATATCTTTAGTAGTAATTTTATAATGCTACCACTTGCGTTTAGTAGTACTATAGTATTGCATCTTTACCTATGCCTAGCATTTTAGCAGTGCTATACCATGTAAAACATTTATAATAAAACTATTAAGAAATGGTAAAGAAAAATATAAAAAATTTTCTATTGTAACTTTTTATAAAAGCTATACATATAAATAATAATATATTCTTTTTTTTTAAAAAAAAAAATTTTAATTTGATTGTTGTTTAATGTTATCAATTTAAATACCATATATAAATATTTATCCATCCAATATAATTGTAAATACCGAAAGAAAAATAATTTTACATATATTCTGCTATTCCATTAACAAAAAAAATTTAGATATCATATATTCTATAATATTCACAATTGATAAACATCCAAAACCGCATGTGTCACAACTCAGTTTCCCAGAACGCATTCGGCAGGAGACAGGAATACCCATCTCCATAAGCTTCTGTCATACACATACTTGACATGCCTGAACCTGATAGATTTATTAAAAATTCCAACATGATATATCCTAAACATCATGCGACCTAAATCAATGTCCAGCACCATGCAGGAACGTGCCTATACAATTCATATATTCAACTCAATCCAACATGGAAAATGGCCTCAGGCTGATATTCCAATCTGAGTATGTCTAACATGCAATTTCCATAACATGACTTGAAAACGTAAACATGATAACTTGACTGTACGATTACATGAAAACTGAAAAGGATAACATGACTTGTATTGAAAATATATCAAGACATGAAAATAACATCATGAATTGTAAAACATGACTTGCAATGCATAAATATTGTCTAACATGATTGGAAACTGGATATCGTTAATGAGAACGTAAAGACGTTAACAAACTTGAAAACATGAAAATGATATTACAAACTTTAAAACATGCACTTGAATTGAAAGCTAAAATGCATATTGAAAAATGTAATTATGAGCTCGAAATCATAGTCATAAACCGGGGTTAAAAACATAAACAAAAGCAAAATCTGAAATCCATAAACTTACCTGTAAATCTGAATTTCATAAAACTATGAACATATACAATAAACACATATACAGTGATCGGGATTGGGACGTCTCCCATGCATCACCATACATACTAGGATTGGGCGGAAGCCTCCTTGTACATTCGCACATGATATAAAATATTTAACCCACACAGTATCATAACTTGGGGGTGTAGACATTATTAGGGATATGCCCTATACCCAACTTATGGATGTGCTATATGTACATGTATTTCTAATATTTTCATTAATTAATAAAATGAAAATCTTTATTATACGTGTCTTACATAAATTATATGAATAATCAAACACGGTAATAAAGCCCTTGGAGTAATAAGATGATGGCTTGCACGCCTTATGAGAATCATTACTCTTAAACGTTCCTAGTCATAGTTTTATGAATAATCTGGGCGTTCACAAAGCGGAGAGACTAGCATGATTATATGATCCGCCCTTAAGTGAGGTAGCCGATCTCATAGGCTACTAGCGGAGATTCGTCTTCTTGGTGTATCACATAGATGCATGAGTTGCTCATGTCCATCGAACTGACCACCGAAAGTTTTCACATCGAGTGTTTATCCCATTTGTCTGTGAGAACTTTCATGTATCGATTGTATGACTAGTCCTTATACTTGAGGTCTTTACAATCTTATGTATGGATCGAATAACTTTGATATTCTCCTTCCCCGGTTCAAAAGATCCGATCATAAGGGTATGATTGGACATTTGTTGAAACACTTTGTAAAGATACAACAGAGAATCGCCACTTTCTCGGATAATATTTTCTTATAAGAGTAGTATTCCAGTTCGCGGGTTGATATGTGTGATCAGTGCTTGAGACTGTGGCCGCATCGGAAGAATCATGTGAGATTCTTGGGTTAGCACGATTCATGACACTATCAACATCATACCTTTGACTATATGGGTAGACATTTTCCATACCCTAGGTCAAACGGTGGGGATACAGTGAGGTGATGGACCGTATCATTTGTAAATCGCATACAAAATGGGTATATATATCTTTGCTTCTCATTTGGGGGCCTTGGCATGTTGCTAGATGTCAACCTTGGTCATTGAAATCGAACGAACATCTGATCGGAGGATAATTTATGTTCGATTAAATTTTCACGATTCATTTCATGTCCAACTTGAGGGGAACTCAAAAGGTCACACACAACAAAGTCGAAATCAATGGTTAACAGTGTACAGTATAAATTTAACAGCATATATGATTGTTGTAGGAATTGTTCATAAATGGTTCAATGTGTTTAATTATTGAACAGATCATTTGTGAGGTTCTATAGTGGCTTAGGGATTGGTTAATGACGATAGGGGCACTTTGGGAATTGGAATAAATAAATAAATTAATTAATTAAATAAATAAAAAAACATGAATAGTAAAAAAAATTTATTTGTTATTTGTTTTGAATTCCAATTCGGCCCAAACTATTATTAGGGTTTTATAATCTCATTAAACCACTAAATTAAGATCCAATGGCTAAGGTTAAATTAGCATTTATCCCACATCGGATTCTTAATTAATTTTGTTCTCTTTGGAGCACCTATATAAACCCAAAGAATTCTTCACAAATTTTTGCACCAAACCTTTCATATATTTGGTTTATATAAGTGAGCAACTCTAAAGTTTAATAGTAAGCCACTGATTTTGAGGATCCTTAAGTCTAATTGACTAGAGGAACCTCGAGTTAAAATTTTTGAGGTATTTTCCTAGGCTAGCACCAAGGGCAAAATACCCGTGCACTCAAGGCGTAGTCTTGCCGTTGAGTTTTGGCTTTGGTGTGTGCACCTTTGGAGGCCACACACTTGGGTGGCTCTTTGGAACGTGGAAGAGCTTGCTGAGTTCGAGAAAAGCTTGTAGATTGGAGGGAGGATTGGATGAGTCTTTGGTTCAAGTAAGTCTTTTCTTTCTTTATTTTAATTAGACTTCTTATGATAGTTAGCATGTTTAAGTTTATGTTCTTTGCATGTTTTATGAGTTTTTATGCTTAGAATATATAGTAACATGCCTAGGCTTGTAGAATAATCAAAACAAGTGGGTCTTGGGCAAAGGGATAGCGGCATCATAATTTGATTTATTTATTAAATTTTCTGTTGCGCACTCGCGGCCGCTTCCCAACAGTGGTATCAGCGTGCCGTTTTTGTTTTGATTTTTTCTCTCTCATTTGAACTCGAAATTGGGTGTGTAAAAGCTCGTTGGAAAGCTAACACCCTGAACTTAATTTTAGGCACAAGTTTTGCATGATTTGGTTAAGATTTGAATTCTGAAATTACATTTAAAGTTCATGCATCTGTAAAAAAATGTGAATAGTAAATTTATTTGAATAAAATAAAATGCAATATCATAATTAAATATTAATCAAAGTTATTTAATGCCTAAAATAATTCCAACATATTAAAACTCATATGCTTGATGATTCTATGTATGATTAAAATTGGCATGATTATTTTAGGGTACTTGCATCTATAGACTTTCTAAGGAAATAGATAGTGTATTGCTTATCCCTTAGCTAAGTAATTATTCCGTGATGAACTTAGAGATTTATTACCTTTAAGGCTAATAAATATAAATCACTTGATTATAATAAAATGCATTATAAAAGATACAAGTGGGGTGGGACCAAGGCGTTATTAAAACTTTCCAAACTAAAGTTAATTTAACCAAAGGTATTACTAGAGTTAGATAATGATTTGGTGTCTTCCTTTACTCACTACCTTTTTATAGCCAAAAGGAAAAGCTGTGAAGACATCTAGATAATCATTTACTCAAAACTTACCTTAAAGCATATTTAAAGTGTTGGACTAATTTGGAGGATCTATTATTTATTCCTGTCACCAAGGCAATAAGTGTTAGACAATTATGACCCATAGCGTCACTATTGTAAAAGACATTGTGGTTTTTGTACAAATTAATTATGTAGCAATGAAATTGCATTTTATCATTTTGTAATTTGATTACTGAAATATATAAATTATAAAAGTCCTTATGATTAGTTCCAGATTATAAGATATGAGACAGTATCAATCCATAAAGGTTTAATCATTAAATATCCCTAGTCGTAGTATTATCGAGACTGGACATCGATAATGCGGAATAGACAAGTATTGCACTTGTGCGTGTTATGGAAGCGTAATGGCATAGTTCTCATATATTTAAGTATTGGATACTTATGCAAGTGTGATAGGAGGTTGTGTTTATTGATGGTACGGAAACAGCTTCACTATGGATAGACCCCACGGAATCCCATTGGTAGTATGAATATGTGTCTATGGGAATCCGCATCAGGGTATGTGTATTTGGTCTTACCCTGAGACTTACATCGCTAGCACTTGCGACAATCAATACGCTTTGGTTTTGGTCGTGCAGGACTTTAACAGGTTCTGTGTACGCCTCTTTTGGGTTTATTGAGAATCGTAGTGTATTGGGTGTGATGTCAATATGGAAGTATCACTTCAGTCATATGGAGATGATGATCACACATGGATACATAATTAGTACTCTAAATGGTTGCAACCATCGGGATAATATGACAAGGTCATGATTGTCCGATTTAAATAGACTAGTTGCTTGTAATCTGATATATGCTTCGTACGGGGCAGACACTATTCCAGCCCTAGACCTTGCATGTGACATCCGATACTGGATCAATATACGCAATATTACGTATACTACGCCTGATATAGATTACATATTCCATTAAGAATATTTCTGGAGAATTGGGTGGGCACGGTGCTTTGCTAGAAGCCAACCATGTCTCGTAAATCGATAAAAATGTAGTACGAGGTACGAATGTGTTCGGATAGTCCGACGACCAGATTTACTGCCAACATATCCAGGGATCTCTTGGGTCGCTTCCTGAAGATTCACCGATGACGTATGATTCGAACATAATTAATCTTGGATTAATAGCGGAGAGATTTTATCTAGGATAAAAATACTATTTGAAGAGAGAGAAAGATTAATTTGGAATTAATCGATAAAATAATATATTCGATATATTAAACGAAATTAGATTTCGACGCGGAATTAAAATTAGATTTTAATTCGGGCAAACGAGTTAATTTAGAATTAATTCGTTAGCGACGTGAATAGTAATTTTGCTAGGTATAATTATTTAATTAAATTTGATTTAATTACGTCGCGATGAAAGTTCGTTAATTCAGAATTAACGAACCCGAGCCCGGGAGTGTTTGCGGGCCCACTCGGATTTCGAATCAAGTGGGGCCCACATGTCACTTGTCACTTTAAGTTGCTTTTAGTTGTTGGGTTTTGGTGAAGTAAGTGAAGACTTGTTACACACTCCAACTTGATGGCATGGTTGACATATACCAACTTTGGTATATCATTATTTTAATTTTTGAAATTGAAATACAAGTCAACAAAAATTCATTCCCTCTCTCTCACACCTATTTCACGGTTTTTGGAAGCAAAAACACTCTCCATTTTCTTTCATCTTGGCCGAACAAGGAGGAAGAGAATAAGAAGGTTTGTAGCAAATTTTCTAAGGGCTAGCACTCTAAAGAATCAATACAAGGTGATAGGGAAACCAACCTTGGAGCTTGGAATCACAAAGACAAAACTTGGAGCTTGGATTTTCACCTTGGCCGAATTCCACAAAGAGATCTTGGAGTTCATTTTCTTCTCAACATATCTCAAATCTATTCAATTTAAGTGTGTTTTCGCCTCACTTCATTTTGTATTCATTCTTTTTCATTGCTTAAATATGATCTTCGGACTATAGTAGAAACCAATAATAAAAGCCTAAGAGGTAATGGTATTTAAGAGAGTTCGCTCCACCCTCCCTCTGGAGAATTTTCAATGGAGGAATCCACTTGACAATTATTCACTTTAACTTGCTAAAATCCTCAATAATAATTTAAGTCTAAAATATGCCTCCCATTGTAAAGTATAGACCCAAAGGGCTTAAACCGTATTAGCAGGACTTGGCTTTACCAGACTGACCAATACCAATTTGTCCCTAAATCGTACTATTGACAATGGTTTGACTGTTCTGAGTCATAAGACGCATCGACCCTTAGGATGTTGGATTTTCTAGGTCATCCCAAGATCAATTAAGCATATGAAAAGTGTGAATACATCAAAGTAAAGTTGCAGAATACTCACTTTGATCGGCTTTTGCGATGCGAAAAACAACAAAAATTTCCTTGAAGCTTTCGGCCAAGGTCCCTTTGTGCTCCTTGTGTGTTCGGCCAAGCCCCTCCATGGATGATCTCCAAGCTCCAAGCTTTGTGTGTGAATTCCATGCTCATAGATGGGTTTCCCTATCACCTTTGTGAGACTCCTTTAGTGTGCTAGCACTTGGAAAAATTTGCCACAAATCCTTCATTTGCTTTCTTGCATCTCTCAGCCATGAGAGAAAATTAGAGAGAAAATGGCACCAAGGCCGAATGAGGGAGAGAGAGAGAAGATCAAGTTGTGTGTTGTATTTTGATTTCAAAAATCAAATACATGTTACACTTTCCAAAAATTATACAAGGCATTAAAGCCTTCCAACAACTCACATCACTCGCAAAAGTGACATCCATCACATCACTCAAAGTTGATGTGACTTCCATCACAAGAATGACTAATGATGTGACGCGTGATGTGACTTGTGGGCCCCATTCGATTCAAAATGCGAGTGGTCCAGCAAACACTCCCGGACTCGGGTTCGTTAATTTTGAATTAACGAACTTTCCGTTGCGACGTAATTAAATCAAATTTAATTAAATAATTATGCCTAGCAAAATTACTATTCACATCGCTAGCGAATTAATTCTAAATTAACTCATTAGCCCGAATTAAAATCTAATTTTAATTCCGCGTCGAAATCTAATTTCGTATAATATATCGAATATATTATTTTATCAATTAATTCCAAATTAATCGTTCTCTCTCTTTAAATAGTATTTTATCCCAGATAAAATATCTCCGTAATTAATCCCAGATTAATTTTCTCTCTCTACTAATTAATCCCAGATTAATTATGTGCGAGTCATACATCATCGGTGAATCTTCGGGAAGTGACCCATGAGATCCCCGGATATGTTGGCAGTAAATCCGGTCGTCGGACTATTTGAACACGTACGTACCTAGTACTATATTTTTACCGATTTACAAGACATAATTGGCTTCTAGCAAAGCACCGTGCCTACCCAATTCTCCAGAAATATTCTTAAAGGAATATGTAATCTATATCAGGCGTAGTAAACATCGTATTGTGTATTGCGTATTGCGATCCAGTATCGGATGTCACATGCTAGGCCTGGGGCTGGAATTGTGTCTGCCCCGTACGAAGCACATATAGGATCTCTGGTAACTAGTCTCTATAATCGGATAAACATGACCTAGTCATATTATCCCGATAGCTACAGCATAAGAGCACCAGTTCCGTATCCTACGTGACCATCATCTCCATATGACTGGAGTGATACTTCCATCTTGACATCACATCCAATACACTACGATTCTCAATATACCCAGAAGAGGCGTACACAGAACCTGGTAAAGCCCTGGACGACCAAAACCAAAGTACATTGATTGTCGCAAGTATTAGCAATGTAAGTCTCAGGTTAAGACCAAATACACCTACCCTGATCCGGACTTCCATAGACACATAGTCATACTACCAATGGAATTCTGAGGGGTCTATCCAGAGCGAAGCTATTTCCGTACCATCGGTAAACACAACCTCATATTACACATGAATAAGTATCCAATGCTTAAATATATGAGAACTATGTCGTTATGCTCATACAACGCGCACAAGTGCAATACTAGTCTATTCTGCATTATCGATGTCTAATCTCGATAATACTCCGACTAGGGATGTTTTAATGATTAAACCTTCATGGATTGATATTGTCTCATATCTTATCAATCCGGAACTAATCATATGGACTTTTATCATTTATATATCCCGGTAATCTAATTACAAATGATAAAAGAGAAATTTCCTTTATCACATAGTTAATTTGTACAACAACACCATGTTCTGTACAAATAGTGATGCTATGGGTCATAATTGTCCAACAATCTCCCACTTGGCCTATAGCCAATCACTCAAGTGTCATACACTTGAACTATGTACGGTCGCTCAAACTTCTGCTGAGAAAAAAGCTTTCGTCAGCGGATTTGCAATGTTATCATCTTATGTGTTTTATTCGATCATCATATCGCCACGATGTATGATCCGAACGAATCAGATGAATAGTTGAAGTATATACTTGGATCGCTGATGAGACCATTAATTCTTTAGCCTGTGTTGTAGCCTAGCTAAGCTGCTAACAGAACTACTCATAATCCAATTAGGATTATAAAGATCCAAAGTGTTTCTATTGCTGCCTCAGCTGCAGCAATATTTCGCTTTTGTTGTTTATTCGATAACAATATCTTTCTTGGAAGATTTCCAGCTCACTGTTCCGTTATTCAAACTATATAGTACCTTTATTACGACTTATAGTCATTTTTATCGGTTTGGAAACTTACAGCAGTGAACCCAGTCACTTCAAGTTCTCCTTCTCCACTGCTTAAGAAAGCATCCTTATTTCATCTAAGATACTTAAGGATGTTCTTAACATCAATGCAGTGACTATCACTTGGATTAGCTTGATTTTGACTCCATGTGCTCAAAGCATATGAGACACCAGGTCGCGTACATTTATATCAATGTACGAGTTCTCGGAGAGTGCCAACAACCTTTAGATCTATCCTAGTAGATCCTTATTCCTAGAATAAAGGTTGTCACTCCCAAGTATTCTACGGAGAATTTTTCATGAAAGCCAAGCTTTCACCGATTGTAATATGGGAATATCATTTCCAAGAAATAATACATCATCATTATGTAGGACATTCATTGTCAGTGCGCTCCCACTATCCTTCTTATATACACAAGAATCATTTTCGTTTTGAATTAAATCATATACCATTATGATTACATCAAAACTATATTTCCAAGAACGCAATGCTTGCTTCAATCTATCAATGGATCGAATTAACTTACAAACCTTGTATGCTCGTTTTGGTGCGACAAAACCGTCAGGATGTTGTAAACATCCTCCAAAAGGTTTCCGTTTAAGGAAAGCGATTTTGACGTTCATCTGCCATGTTTCATGAATGAAACATGCAGTTTAAGCAAGCATTATCCAAATGGATTTAACTATGGCAACGGATAAAAGGTTTCGTCGCAATCGACACAATGTTGATAATGATACCTTTTCGATACAAGCCTAGGTTTGTACGTTTGTATGTTGCCATCCATGTTTGTCTTCCTTGAAGACTCATATAGTACCAATAGGCACAATGCCTTTCGGTACATCAACCAGTGTCCAAACTTGGTTGGTATTCATGGAATCCATTTCAGACTTCATGGCACTTTTCCATGATAGGGAGTCGATACCTTGTATCACTTCCTCATATGTAGTCAGTTTTTCTTCCTCAATAAGATTGACATCTACTTAAGGTGAGATCAGAAACCCATACCTCCCAGGTTGTTTTCTGACTCTCTCCGACTTACGTGGTTCTTTTGTATTCGAAGATTGTGGTACAGTTTCATCCCTGATGAACTGTTTGTGTTCCGTTAAGGAATCGGTGCCTGGAACAGTATTACTCCGATTTTCATCGAGTTTTACTTTCCTCTCACTTACCACTGGATATAGGTATTCCTCTTAGGAAAATCGCATGGTGAGCAACAATTACGTTGTTCTGTAGTGAGTTGTATAAGTACTATACTTTGGTTACCCTAGGATAACCTACAAATAAGGCACTTATCCGATTTGGGTTCTAGTTTGGTATCATCCAAACATATGCCCAGCATACCCAAATCTTCAGGAATGAGAAAACCTGGTTTCTTTCATGTTCATATCTAGTATGAAGTCTGTCAAACATATTTTTATGGAACCTTATTCAAAATAAGTATTGCACTATTTAATGCGTATCCTTAGAAGGAAAATGGTAGCTCAGAGCGACTCTTCATTAACCTTATCATGTCTAACAAAATTCGGTTTCTCCGTTCGGACACACCGCTCAATTGAGGTGTTCCGGGAGGAGTCCATATTGAAAGAATACTATACTCTTTCAAGTAATTTGAGAAACTTATTGCTTAAGTATTTTCATCATGGTCTAACCGTGATGGTTTTAATACTTTAACCGATCTGACTGTCTACTTCGTGTCGAAACTCTTTGAATCTATCAACAGTTTCTGATACGTGTTTCAAAAGAACCACATAACCATAACGCGATACCGTATCCATAAAGGTTACGAAGTGTTCATATCCACCTCTAGCCTAGCTTGATATGGGCCCACTTACGTCACTATGAACGAGGGCTAACAGATCGGTGGCACTTGCACTTTTACCAAGTAAAAGGCGTTTTTATGTACTTTACCTAATAAACTAGATTCTTAGACATTATTTGATTAGAATCAAATCCGTCCTAGTACCCACTCTTCAAAAGTGTGGATATACGAGTCTTGTTTAATGTGTCCCAGAAAACAATGCCACAAATAAGTCTCATCTGATTAATTCAGTTTGAGCTATTTGTTTGTCATGTTATACGTTTGAGATTCATTTATATTCAAAATATAAATACTGTTATTCACATCTAATGTGTTTATCTCAATATCATCTTTATATAATAAAACACTTTAGTGTTCTAGAATATAAAGGTATACCCGCAATGAGTTATACTCTGATATAGAGATAATGTTTCTAGTCAAACTAGGTACATTATAACAGTTTTCTAATTTAAGTACATACCCGAAGGGTAGTTCCTAAACTTAGGTTTCTACGGTTAAAACAGCGACTCTCGTCCCGTTTCCAATTCGTAGGTCAATCTCGACTGAAGTCAGTATTCTGTTAATCAGCAGATTTTGCACAACAGTACATATCTATGTATCACACTTAGTATCAAAAATCCAATTTTTGAAACTAATAGCGAACATGTTTATGACAAACATACTTAAAGCCGGAGTCTTGCCCCGCCTTCACTTCCTTCATGTCTGCCATGTCCATACGGCAGTCACGCATCCAGTGACCCCGTTTTCCATAGTTTAGGCAGACATCTTGGGATATGTCTTTTGTCTTCCTTGAAGACTGTGATGATTTTGCCTTTGCCTATTTTAGAAGCTCTGGCTTTGTCTCCTAGAGCATAGCCATCAACTCTCCAAGAGTTTACTCTTGGTTCACAATGAACCTGCCCCAGCTTTCGGGGTAAAGACTATAAGATCAAATCTTTAGTAGTCTCGGCCACGTAGGTAATGCCCAGCTAACCTAGCTGATCGATGTCATCAATCATCTGCGACACCTAGTGCTCGACAGATGTACCCTCTGACATTCACGAGCTAAAAAGCTTCTTATGCAATTAAAGTCGTTTAAATGCTAATCTTTCAGTTATCTTGATTTCTATAGTCCAATTATCCAATCAACGATTTCAGATACTATTGATTATAATGATTACTATAGTCTAACTATATAATCAAGTATAATTTGATTGGTTAAATTCAAATATATTGATTACTATAATCCAATTATATAATCAACTATAATTGAAGTAGTTTGAATACAGTCCAACTGTTTAATTAAAACAACGATTAAATATTAGCCCAACTAATATATTTATTAATTAATGACGAAAAATGAAATAAGCGCGTATTGGCAAGTATCTAAACGAAATTACAAATTTAACACTTGCCTCCCACTATTTTTCGGCGAGCCTCTAACCCTTTGTTGAGTACTCGGGAAACCTTGTTTCCTAGTGGGCTAGGTGTAGACACTGTATTTTTGCATGTAAGTCCCGATGGTGAGTCTCACATGGAGACACTACCTCTTTAAATTGTGGAAGTCGTGGGAAACGGACGTCGGAAGGGAAGAGTCAGGAATTGACGTCTTATTGGATTTAATTCACTTGTTTAGCTTCAGGTTTGCTTGTTGGACCTCTGTTTTAAAACACATCCCTAGCCCAAAAACCAAAGCCACACGCCCACCTAGCCCAAGCCCATTAAATCACATCCAAAAATAATTAAAAATATTTAAAACACATGTCACAAATTAAATTAAATTAAATCCAATTAAATTAAATTAAATTAAATCAAACTAAATTAAATCAAATTATATTAAATCAAAACAAATCTCATTCCAAAATTAAATAATTCACCTTCCTAATTACCAAAGATCTAAATTCAATTAAATAATTCACTCACCAAATTTAAGGATATTCCCCACCAAAATTACATAATTTATTTCCCTTTTAAAATTAATTAATATACACACATGTCTAATTGATTTGTTTCCTTTTCAAAACCCATGCATAACCCTAATACATCACTATAAAAATAACACAAAACCCTAAACTCCATTGACTTCTCTCATTCAACATTCACGGCAACTTTACCAAGAAAAATAAACCCTAAGCTTTACGCCACTGCATCTCTCTCTCTCGACCCCACTGGCTCATTCTGACCAAAAACCACAAAGAAACCCTAGCCTACTTCATGCATCCAATAACCCTAAGCAGCCCCAATTCACGCACACCACGATAACACCTCCATATCCTTCACGTTGAAGCCTTCACGCATAACCTACACACATAACAGTTCATCAAAGCTGCTCACGCCACGTACAAACTCAAAACAGTCCCACGCCAGCCATTGACCAGCAGCAACCCTCACGCTGACCTGCACCCTAAGCCCTTCACCGAATCAAATAAGAAGCCAACACACTTCCTCACACCCACATAGCAATCACAAAGTAACCCCTCATAATATAACAAACAAACTACCCCCACCAATACCAAACGCACGAACAACAGCCCCTCACCAAAATAAGCCTTATAACCGAACAATAACCAAGCTGAAAACAGTCCAAAATAGCCCCATGCAGTCCCCAAAACAGTCCCAAAAATACCCCAAAACCGTGACCCAATACACCCCAAAACAGACCCAAAAATCGACCCCAGAACAACACCAAAACAGTACGAAAACAGCAACGAAATAGAGTGGAAACAGCAGCCCAAAAAGCAAAACAGCGAAGGAAAACATTGAACCAGTGAACCAGAGGAGTTGCGGAGCATCAACCCTTCCGACAACCGCATATCGCACTTTTGAGAGACGATTTAAGAGGTTAGACCTGAGGGCACCTTCTTTATTTATTATCCTTTATTTTCATTTATTTTAGTACTTTATTTCATATGAGTATTGTGGATTGGTGCATGATGTGATTTCCGGATGAACGGAATATGTGTTCTCTCTTGTGGTATATCAGATGGAAACCCAGACGTAAATTCCGTAGCCGAATCCGAATGGACGGTATTGCGGTTTTCACTTGGGATACAATGCCACATACCACTTGAGAGATTCACATGTTTCGTTTCATCCAACCTTGCGTTTTAAGGATGATTTAGTCGTTAGTATGTTATTTTTAAACATGATTTAGTCGTTAGTATGTTATTACTTTCTGCATGTTACTTATTTATGCATGATGATATAGTGCGCATGGGCTAACTAGGGTGGATTAAAGGTCCTCTATTCGAGGGAAATGCCTAAATGCTACTTTTTCCATGATGTTTTGCCACGCCTTCTATT
Source organism: Zanthoxylum bungeanum (assembly GCA_019454045.1). Classification (NCBI taxonomy): domain Eukaryota; kingdom Viridiplantae; phylum Streptophyta; class Magnoliopsida; order Sapindales; family Rutaceae; genus Zanthoxylum; species Zanthoxylum bungeanum. Next base: position 286,093 of record SKCR01033394.1, on the reverse strand, counting down.
ATGTCATTTACCCTTTGCATATCATTTCTTTATTTACGCATGCATTACATTCTTGTGCGCATGGGCTAACTAAGGTGGATTAAAGGTCCTCTATTCGAGGGAAATGCCTAAAGGCTACCTTTTCCACGATGTTTTGCCGCGTCGGACGAATTATGTTTGATTGAATATGAGATATGTTTAATCGAGCATACGAGGTCCTATATTATTGTTGTCTTTATTTTATATGCATTGCAATATAACGCGCATTGGCTAACTAGGGTGGATTAAAAGGTCCTCTATTCGAGGGAAATGCCTGAAGGCTACCTTTACCACGATGTTTTACCGCGCCTTTTATTATATCATTTACCTTTTGCATATCATTGTTTTATTTACGCAAGCATTGCATTCTTGTGCGTATAGGCTAACTAGGGTGGATTAAAGGTCCTCTATTCGAGGGAAATGCCTAAAGGCTACCTTTTCCATGATGTTTTGCCACGCCGGATGAGGTGCACCCGATTGAATGTGAAATGTGTTCCATCGGGCACACGAGGTCCTACATTGTGTATTTGTTTATCCATATAGGTGTTTGTGTCATTTCAGATGCCATTTTGGCAATCTCGTTCGAACGTGTTTCCAAACGCTACACGAACGTATGCATTCTGCCTCATTCCGTTCGAATCCGTTCACGAACGCTACACGAACGTATGCATTCTGTCTCATTTCCGTTCGAACGCGTCTCAGAACACTACTCGAACGCGCATGCATTTTATTGTATCATGCATCAGGTCTTATCCCTTTCGAACGTGTTATCAAACGCTATATAAACACGGACATTCTGTTTATCGTTCGAACGCTTGCATTATGTTTACCGTTCGAACGTGTTTACCAACGCTACACGAACGCGCACACACTGTAAGGGACCATTCCGAACCCAATGGTTTGAGGTCTTCCCTTGCGAGGGATGAGTGCGGCCTTAAATCATTTTCCCAGTTCACACTAGGTGGCGACTCCATTTTTTAGTTCTCCGGTTTAGTTCCCCCGTGGGCTATTCCGTACTCCCAACCGGGCCGCGAGCCCAGGACAGCGTCGCCGATTTCTGTGTCCTACACTAGGATCCCGTTAAATAACACACAACCTTGACTTTGGCCAACAAGCTGTATGATATTTAACTAGGTAGATCTCTAAGATCAATTGGATCTCATCCAATTCCTAGATCCAGTAGGTGGACATCCAAATCCGAAACATATATCTAATATATGCTAATATATCCAATATATTACCTAACCTTTTTCCTCTGAATCAATTAAGCCTTGGCTTTGGCACAACAAACTTAATGATTCCAGTTAAGCGGGACCCATTGACTTTGGAAAGCTTCGTAATCGATGTCGATAGACAAGAAGTGATCTTGACTTTGGCCAACAAATCATAACTTGGACAAGACACCGATATGGAAAAAAGCCTTCATGATTCAAACACATCCGCGATGGACAAAGGTCTTGACTTTGGCCAACAAACCAGTGCCAATCTTGGATCTTGAGAATGAATCATTCAATGGAAGAAAAACCGCTTAATATTTGTTGATGGTTTTTCACGTAATTGGCAACCAATTAATTATCTTTGATTAGGTCTCATCATACACCCTTAAACATGCATTCTAAAAGCATAATAAGGCGCGGTAAATAAATTAATAATGATATGCGGATGGATATTTAAAACAACTTAACAAATAAACAAAAAAAATGAATTGTAAACTTAAAAGTGAAACTATAGTTGCAAGTGAAACCATGAAAATGTAATTATAATAACAATGACATAATCTAACAATTTATGCAAGATCTAGAAACCATATGCATATATTGAGAATTAAATCATGCATGACCAGGATCTGAGTCTATATATATATAACCTATATAGTGAACTTGATATCATGTGTAGACATTGTATTTTTACTCATAGTCCAATGTTGAGTCTCATATGAAAACACTCCTGAAATTTTGGGAAACTTATAAGGTTTAATGTCGGATGAGAAATAGATAGTCAAAACCGACATGATGTCATCTACATCCAGCCGAACTTAACCACCCAAAATCGGCCGGATGTCTTCTACATCCAACCGAATTTATCCTCCAAAACTGACCGGATGTCTTCTATGTCTGACCTGCCATCAAAGTCATATCCGGCCAGACATCAACCATGTCAGGCCGAATATGCATCAGATTTCTAATTTTGAAGAAGTTTTCGATCTCTTTCCTTCTTAATTGATTTCCTTAACAAAAGAGGTTTTTTCTTTATTAACCAAACCATTAACACTATAAAAAGAGGACATAACACGTGACTTGGGGGACATTTGGCCGGCTTTCAACATTTGGACTGAACATTGAATATTCAAAATAGTAACCCTACGTCCCCAGTTTCTTACAAGATCTAACAACTAAACCAAGTTTTTAGAGGTGTTCTCATAGCCGAATTACGTTAAAAGTAAGACCTGAGGGCCCTAAACTTGTACTTTCGTATTTTGTAGTTCACTGAACTAACACCGCATATTCGGCCGATCATCCAATATGTCTAGCCAGACGTGCATTTTTCATATAGTAAATCCAGCCTATCATCTAACTATATCCTTCCGTTTGTGTTTCCATGGTATATATGATGGAAATTGGGACGTAAAATCCATAGTCGATTCCAAATGGAAGGTAATATGGTTTGCGCTCGGGATATAAATCCACGTACCATACGAAAGTGATATGTGCGATTTTGATATTACTTTCATCATTGTTGTATTGTTTCTTTTCTGTTTATCGAGTTTCTGATTCCTTTTTATTATTATTAGCATAATCTATTTCCTTTTGTTTTAATCATAATGACATAATATGTTACTGATTGAATTTGTGTTATATTGTACAATCTGTGTCACCGGATACACAGTACGTCTGGCCGCACATAAAGTAATTATGGCCTACTATATATACATCCAGCCTCGTCTTCACGAGATCAGACTGACGAAACATATCCTCATTATTAGATGCCTATCAATTGTTATTTCTATTTTGCTATTGATTCCTCTATTTCTAATGTCGTTATAACTGTTCTTCAGACATATGTGGACATAATCTCATATCTGTGATCCTTTTGATAACGCAATAAATCTGACCAGACTCTAAGTAAGTCCAGCCAAACATAAAGAGATAGTATATATATCTAGTCAGATCTAGTTTATATTCGGCTGAGTTCATTATGTGCATTATTTCATTTTTATTATCGTTTTCATTGATGTTATAATTGTTGTGTACTATATAAACTGTTTGTGTGTGATTGCATTACAAAGACATATGGATCCTATTTTAAGCGTGGATATTATACTGGCATCAATAAGGAGTGTAGTGCGGCCTTAAATCATTCTCAATGTCTTATACATGGTGGCGACTCTTTTATTCTCCAGTTAGTCACCAGCAGACTAATCTGTACTCTCTACGAGCTGTGCGTTCAATAGTGTAGTGGTCGTTGACATCATAAGTATAGCGATAAACCCTATTTCACTCCTACAGATGGTGACTCCACTGGGGATAGATAATCGGCCCTGAAAAATGGCTTATAATATCAATGGCGAGACTGAGGTGAATCATGTCTTGATTCTTTTTGCATACCATTCGAACCCCGATGGCGTTATGTATCGAGAAATCATTTTCACTTTAGGTGGTGGGTTGATATGTGATGATAACCATCATTTATTGGCACGTACCATTGAGCATAAAGATGTGTTCACTTGGTCAATTGAACCCTTGAGTGGGGAGACCTAGTTGTGGATAACTCTTTTCATCGATAAGTGCCTAAGACGTACCATTGGTAAGCCCACATGCGAATGTATAGTTTTTTTCCCTTAGGAATAAGCGTTCTTATTCCATGTGATTAGGCACTAGCCATTTGAAGCCATTTGAAGCCCACATGGAACTCTTTAGGCCTTTTTACTGGAACAAGTTCGTGTTATATGATAATTTGATTAAATTATTTGAAATGTCAATGGGCCAGTTTGTATGACAACCTCTTTAGCCTTAAAGTATTTAGTTGTGATCTAAATGTGCAGATATGAGTTCAATGCTCGCACTGGCTTTCATTTAGAAATGTACGCCATGTCTTGGCCCGTTTGGACATTCCTAAATATTTTCTTGCCCATCCCCAATAACCAAAATTAATAAGGATCCAATTCATCATTCTTAAATAATGGCACGATCCCCCATATTAGGATTAGTCATTGGCGGCCTTTGTCTCTGAACTATGGAACAGAACAGAGGTATCCAAGGTTTACCCTTAGCATAGAAGAGAACAAGTCTGTATACCCCCTCTTGGTGCACGGGTGATTACGCCCAAAAAGTATTTGCGGTTATCACAGTATAGTTACAAGGAACTAATTCACTTAATGAAAACGTTAGCAATAACTAAATTAAAGAGAATGATTGAATTGGTAATGTAAATTGAAGATTACGAAAAACACTTAAGAGTTATCAGTAAAGAAAAGCAGCAAAGTGTCAGGAATCCCTCCTGTATCAAATCCATATATTCAGTAATTGATTCCTTTTATTACTCAATTGAAAGTTTGACACCCCAAACCAATAATCGGAAGATATGTCAATAAATATATATTAAATTCTAAGGTAATCGATGATTTGTTTTCTCAATGTTAACAACATACTATGTTATCGTTATAACCTATCTAACATCGACAATATACCCACAGGAAATACTGCAGCAGAAGATTAACTCATAAAATAACATAACCAGTTACAACTGGGTTTCCCAATCACACATAGAAGAAGTATGACTATTCCTATATGCAAATTGGTAAAGCACTATCTTTGGGTTCATAATCAATAGAATAATAAAGAAAAACAAATCATCAATTATATTAAACGTTGAAGAGTATTCAGGAATCAAAAACATGAATATAAGAACTTAATTACAAGAGTTCTTCCTTAGCTTTGCCTAGGAGATTAGTTCTCCATAGAAGAAAGAGATATAAGTTGGACAGATCGGAGAGACATCCTATCTGGCTTGTGGTTTTTCGTTCTTCTCTCTCAAATATGTGACTTCAACTCTTTTTTTTGTATTTCTTCTCCTTCTTAGGGTTTTGGACGGGCTTTGGTATATATAGGGAAGTCCTGGAGTCTTTATGCGCATAAAATAGGACCTAATTAAGATTCTGGAACTTTACAGGGGCGTCGCGGCTTCAGAAAGTGGTGTTGCGGCGCCCAACTCTCGGCCATTTTCTATGTGTGTAGTTGAGGGTGCGTCGTAACGCCAGGAAGTGGGCGTCACGACGCGTTGCAGTTTTTCTGGAATAATGTTTTCGTCATTTCTGCTCTTCTCTCGTGTTTCCGATGCGTCCGTAAGGTCCCAAAACATATACAATTGCTCCAATCTTCATGTTTCATTGCTTCCTAATTACAAGACATAAAATAAACTATATTTAAGATCAAATACTTAATAATCAAGCCGAATTAGTGATGTTCAAAGTACACTTTCATGCACTTATCACAACCCCAACCAGCTTATTCCTAGTCCCTAGCAATTCAATTGCAAAATGAAAATAAGAACTAAATTAAATTAAAAATAAAAACCTATGTAAGTCATTTTCGTAGGGATCACGATTGCATTTAGTATATGCAATAAGTCTTTAAACCAATAGGTGTCCCTAGTGGATGAGTTATAGTCTCGTGAGGGCTTGTAGTGATGACACCCACAAATGTCATGCAAAACATATGCAATCATGCAAAAATAACAAAATGAAATAGTCCCAATAGTTACACATATTCTTGTCCTCAAAGAATGCCTAGTAATGAAATCAGAGAACATTCAAAGTACTCAATGCAACTCAAATTTGAGTCATTGAATAAATCATCTAAGTCAGACTCACAGTGTGTGTGTGTGTAAAGTTTCATTCACAGCTCAACTCATAGGTCAACCAACTCAATAATTTCGTTTAAAAATTACGATCCGATGGGTCAAACCAACCTAGATATCTCAAATGCGCTTTGTAATTGCCTTTCTTTGCTCAGTATGGTATGATATTTTTTTCTTTCTTTTTCAATTTTTTTTTTATTTCAACACACCTACCCTTTAAGGTAGCATTTCTCCTCATGGTGGTCCTAACACTCACCCATGGGTAGCTTCACGTTTATCGGTTATAGGTGGTTTAATTTCTTTCTTCTTTTTTTTTTCTGAATTTTTATTTCAAAACTTTCTCTTTTTATTTTTAACAATACCATACATCATAACATCGGTAAATCAAGATAGACATATAAGAATACGATCATTCATCGATATTTAATTTCTTCAACTAGTCACTTTGCCAACTACCTAGGTTTTCACTGCTAAAAACCTATAATTAAGTGCTTACAAGTCTAACCAATATCAACTACTCAAGTCATCAGATAAAAGTACATTAGAAACTTATCGTTTTTTAGACTTCATCCTAAAGCAAACAATACTCATCATTAGACTTATGTTGTACTATTAAGGACTAGAATGAAATATTTGTTTTTAAATAAAACATCACAGGACTAACACATGAACAACCAGATACAACATATGATAGTATGACCACCCTCAACCTAAATAAACATTGTCCTCAATGTCAACGGTAATAAGGATGTTAGAAAAGGAAGGAGTTCACCTGACTGGAGAGATCGTGAACCTGGATGAAATATGGTGTTATCCTGCAAAAGAAACAGAAAATAAAATAAAAAAATATGTACAAACAAGGAGAATGGAGAGATCAATCCTCATAAGCCGGATCAGCAAGAGGCGCATCCCACGCTACATGAATCTTATTATAAAAGGACAATTTTAACCTTTGTCCATTAACTTTGACCACTCTACCGTCCATGGGGTCTTCCACTTTGACAACTCCATGTGGAAAAACTTGCTTCATAATAAAAGGTCTGGTCCATCTTGATCGCAACTTGCTTGGGTGAAGATGGAGTCTGGAGTCATAAAGATAGACCTTTTGGTTTTGTTCAAAGTTCTTCCTCATGATCTGTCTGTCATGGGAAGCTTTCATCTTTGCTTTATAGATTCGGGAGTTATCATAAGTATCATTCCTAAATTCTTCAAGTTCTGTCAGCTGGAGCTTCCGCTGTGTACCTGCAGCACTCAAATCAAGGTTAAGATTTTTAATAGCCCAATAGGCTCTATGTTCTAACTCAACAAGTAAATGACATGCTTTTACAAATACAAGTCTATAAAGAGACATCCCAAGTGGGGATTTGTAAGCTATGTGGTATGCCCAAAGTGGATCTGGAAGTCGTAAAGACCAATCCTCACGGTCAGGGTTTACCATTTTCTCCAATATTTATTTTATCTCCCTATTTGCTAGCTCTAAATCTCCATTTGTCTGTGGGTGATAAGTATTAGAAATCTTATGCACTACACCGTACCTGCGCATCAATGCCTCAAATGATCGATTATAAAAATGTGTCTCTTGATCATTAATAATGACACGTGGCGTACCAAAACAAGACAGTACATGTTCCTTTAAGAATTTAACCACAGTGGTATTGTCATTAGCTTGGCACGCTACTTCCTGAACACATTTAGACACATAATCTACTTCAATAAGAATGTAAAGGTATCCAAAAGAAGGCGGGAAAGGTCCCATAAAATCAATACCCCAACAATCAAATATTTCAATGACAAGAATAGGGTTATGAGGCATCATATGACGACAGGATAATGCACCTAATTTTTGACAGCTTTCACAGAAACGATAGAAATCATTTGTATCTTAAGGACACTTAAAACTTCATCCTCGGGAATGCAGCGTCGCAATATTTGGTCAGGGCAGTATTTAAATAAATATGGATCATCCCAATAAAAATTACGTACCTCGAACAAGAACTTACGCTTATCTTATGTAGTCCAAATGAAAGGAAACTAACCAGAAACTAAGTAATTGACAACATGTACATACCATGGTACTTGTGTGACAGTAAATAGGTGTTCATCATGAAAATCATCTCGAATAGGTGGACTATCAGCAGAGTCATTGAACTCTAGGCGAGATAAGTGATCTACCACCATATTTTCAATGCTCTTCTTATCCTTGATGGTTAGATCAAATTTATGTAACAGCAAAATCCACCTAATCAATCTTGCTTTAGCATCCTTCTTCAAAAGGAGGTACTTAAGAGCTGCATGAACAATAAAAAACAGTTATAGGTGAGCCAATAAGGTATGTACGAAATTTATCTAAGGCAAAAACTACAGCTAGTAGTTCTTTTTCAGTTGTGGAATAGTTAATTTGAGCACTATTCATGGTCCTGCTAGCATAATAGACAACAAAAGACTTCACTGCCCTCATTTGTCCTAATATTGCTCCAAGGGCATAGTCATTATCATCACACATAATCTCAAAGGGCAAATTCCAATAAGGTGGCTGCATAATTGGGCAGAAGTGAGTTTAGTAAATAATTTTTTGAAAGCATTGTCACATTCCTATGTCCATTCAAACGAGGAATCTTTAACAAGAAGGTTACATAATGGTCTAGATATAGAAGAAAATTTTTGTATAAGCCTCCTATAGAAACCAGCATGCCCAAGAAAAGATCGAACATCTTTCACAGTCTTAGGTATACGAAGCTTGGATATTAACTCAATTTTTGATTTATCTACTTCAATACACCTAGAAGAAATAATGTGACCCAAAATAATACCTGAAGAAACCATGAAGTGACACTTTTCCCAATTTAAAACAAGACATTTTTCTTGACATCGAGCTAACATTGCCTTTAGATTAAGTAAGCATGCATCAAAAGAATTACCAAAGACAGTCAAATCATCCATAAAAACTTCCATACATTTCTCAATCATATCACTAAATCATGCCATTAACACATCCAAGTGTCAAAATTTCAAAAATCACCATGAGTAATCATAGGGTTCATATTCGGCCAAGGTGAAGAATTTGGGAAATTTGATCTAATCAATTTTTCAACAATCCTTTGATGCACAACTCTAAGTTATCATCATCTAATCACAACCAAACAATCAATTTTGAATTTACATGCTCCAAGCACAAAATCCCCAAATTTAAGTATATAAACCCTAAATTCCAAATCAAGTTTAGAAGGCTCTAGATACCATTTTTAGTGTCTCTAAAACATGCCCAAGATCCTAAAAATGATTCGTGTGTGAATCATCAAGTAAAGTTGCATAAAAACTTACATTGATCGGTTGAGAAATTTCTAAAAATTTCTTGAAATGATGAAGCTCCAAGCTTTGATTTGTTGTTCCAACTCTTGGGTGAGTTTCCCTATAACCTTTTTCAACTCTCCAAGTGCTAGCTTGATCAAATTTTGAAAGAAACTTTGCCCTCCAAGGAAGAGAGAGTCACGGCAATTTGAGAGAATGAAGGAGATAGTGAATAGTTTTAGTTGACTTGGTTGGTGTGTTGATAAAGAAATACAATTAATAAGCCCAACCACTTCCATCACACTTTGACAAGTTGATGTAAGTAAAGTGGGTCCCACCACCTGTAAATTCCAAATTTAAGTTGGCTTACACAACACACAACTAGTACATGGGCCCGGGTTCGTTTAATTTCAAATTAAACAAATTTTCCGTCGCGACATAATTAAATCCAATTTAATTAAATAATAATGCCTAACAAAATTATTACGATAGTCGCTTACGAATTAATTCCAAATTAATTCGTTCGATCGAATTAAAATCCAATTTTAATTTTGTATTGAAATCTAATTTCAATTAATATATCTGATATATTATTTTAGCCCAAATAAATAAATAAAATAGAAAAATACAATTTAACTATTAAATTTATTTTATCGATTAATTCCAAATTAATCACGTTCTCTCCTCTAGACGAATTTAATCCCAAATTAATTATTGCCGCAATTAATCCCAGATTAATTTTCTCTCTCATAATTAATCCCAGATTAATTCTGTTCGAGTCAAATGTCATTGGTAAATCTTTGGGAAGCGACCCAAGAGATTTCTGGATATGTTGGCAGTAAATACGGTCATCGGACTATCCGAACACGTGCGTACCCTGTACCACGTTCTCACCGATTTATAAGACATGGTTGGCTTCTAGCAAAACACCGTGCCTACCCAATTCTCCAGAAATACAATGTATTGTGTAATTAGATCCAGTATCGAATGTCACATGTTAGGCCTAGGGTTGCCGCTATGTCTGCCCCGTACGAAGCATATATCGGATCCCGTATAACTAGTCTTTGTAATTGGATAATCATGACCCAGTCATACTATCCTGATGGTTGCAGCATTTAAGAGTACTAGTATCGTATCATGTGTGACCATCGTCTCCATATGACTGAAGTGATACTCCTATCTTGACATCACACCCAATACACTATGATTCTCAGTAAACCCAGCAGAGGTATACACGGAACCTGTTAAAGTTCCAGACGACCAATACCAAAGCAAACTAATTGTCGCAAGTAATAGCGATGCAAGTCTCAGGTTAAAGATCACATACACCTACCCTGATTCAGATTCCTATAGACACATAGTCATAATACCAATGGGACTTCGAGGGGTCTATCCAGAGTGAAGCTATTCCCGGTCCAATGGCTAACAGAACCTCTTATCACACTTGCATAAATATCCAATACTTAAATATATGAGAACTATGTCGTTAAGCTTCCATAATGCGCACAAGTGTAATGCTAGTCTATTCCGTATTATCGATGTCCAGTCTCGATAATACTACGACTAGGGATATTTAATGAATAAACTGTTCATGGATTAATACTGTCTCATATCTTATTAATCCGATTTAACCATATGGACTTTTATCATTAATAATCCAATTACATAATGATAAAATAACAATTTCCTTTTGCCACATAGTTAATTTGTACAAAAACATAATGTCTTTTACAAATAGTGATTCTATGGGTCACAATTGTCCAACAGTCTTCTAAACTCTGCTTCTTTTTTTTATACATTGGAGACAATGTCTCAAATTAGTTGGAGGAATAGATAATTGACTAGATAGTTTTATTATTATGTTTCGTTGCTGTTTTTTTCGTTCAAAAAAAATCGTTTTTGTGTTGATGTTTTATGTAAAAAAAAAAAAGTCTTATTTTATGTTGTTTTTTCTTTGTTGTTATTTTGTGTGTAAAAAATAAGTGTTTTGTGTTGATTCTTTTGTGTTTTTCAAAAATAAAAACTACACACAAACTAACAATAAATTTTTGACTAACCGAGTGGAATTATTGTTTAGAGGTGGTTGTGTAAGGAGTTTTCGCTCCTAAGACGCATTTCAAAATAATTCGTAACAAGTTATTTTTTCATTTCTTTTTGAATCATTTAAATTTGTGAATTCTCCATAATATTGATTAAATTTGATCTTCATATGCTTATTTGACAAGTATTATCAACATACACAGTAACATATGATCACGGTTTGTAATTGAAAATTTTATAATATTCACTTCTCTAATTTGTTAGAGCTAGCACTTAAAGGTAATGAAATTTATGTTGTTATTCAAAAAAACTAATCATATTCTTAATTACTAACCGGACATCTTGCCTCAGCAAGCAGTGATTGTTCACGTAAAATGGTAGAACTTGAGTTTGTAAAAAAATAAAAATAAAATAAATGTCTGAATAAATTCGATTTCATAGCCTCTCTACCTCTAGCAATTAAGTCTGTATGGGTGTTTTAACACTTAGTGCCCTAAGGCAAACTGGTCTGGGAGTCACTAGCCCAAAGCTCGTTAAATGGGTTAAAGAGAAAGCTTAATGAAATCGGACAGATATTCTTTTTAACATTTGTTTCAACACTTAGTGCCCTACAATGGCTTTACTCTGCCACTCCCCTACCACAACATCATCCCATGGTGGCTGGCAAGGGCTACTTTCAATAAAACCGTTACTTTCCCGTAGTCATCTTGTAGGGCATACGTCACATACTTTTCGAGCACGAACTTGTGGTCCCATACTCCACTCTTCGAGTCGGCTTGCTGAGGTGATTGATAACTGATCATACCTTCTAAATGACCACCTCGGGTCGGCTTCCACGAGTGATCAAATGCTGCCAAATCTTACACTTTTTCTCTGGGTCGGGTCGGTATCCCAATTATGCTTCATCAAATCGGTTCTGTCCTCGGGAGAACTCTTCTGTATATTGGGCTCGGGGCCCCTCTGTCTGACTCCTGTCTCTTTAGGCCCTTAGACCTTTATTGTACTCTTTTATCCAAATACAAACCACATTCTGCCCCTCCTCGATATTCGAACTTTCTCAGGATAAAAAATCATCACCCAAAATCCATACAACAATCTATTGACAAATATTATAGATAACACATGCAGCGGCGGGTCTTTTAATTGGAAAATGAAATACAAACGAAGACGAGTTTATGAATGTGTTTCTCTCATTTTTCAGAAAGAAAGAAGTGTTTATTTCAATATTAGGTTTGAACGTTGGAATTCTGGTTTTGACAGTTTTTTCCTCTATGTTGTTTGCAAAATCTTCTTTGTTGTATTTTGATTCAAGTATTTATTCTCTTTTCATTCTTGAATTTTTCAATTTAGACTCAGGAAAATTTGGATGAAGAACAAGAGTGACCAATGCATTGTCCAAATGAAGACTGGGGTAAGCATCATGTTGTGATTCTCTGATCACTTTAGAGTGTGTTTGAGGAAAAATCGAATTGAATTTCTATTACTAAAAGAATAGATACAAAGTGTTTAAACTTTACAAAAAATGAAAAACCTCACTAACACTCTCTAAGATCTCTATCTGGAGCTTACAACTCATTTGGGGTACATTTAAGCTCACTGGAAGGCCTCTATTTATAATACAAAATTTGTACAATTTTTCAACATGTGAACAGTAACCCACCATTCACTCCACCGAAAGTTTGATGTTTGTTTCTCCAAAATTCAAAGCCACCTAAAGTTTGCATGGCAGCTTCTTCCTTGTGCATGACAGTTGGCTGGCAACTGAAACTGAAGCTTCATGGTAGCTTCCTCATGTAGGCCATGCATGTGTAGCTGGACTTCATTCACTACAATTCTCCCCCTCCAGCTGCATCCGAAACAATCATCATCTGACAGCTATCCTGGCTATGTCTCTGCATAACTCTAGCTTATTCTGATCACGGTTCCTTTGTTGACATGTTGGTTGTGTCTCTGCACAGCACACTTCATTGCATCTCTATACATGGAGTTTTCCTTGCATCGAGCTTTTCACTGAGCTCATTGGGTACATGTACAACGGCTAAACAACCGAATACTCTAGGGTGAGTGTTGGAGGGATTCTTACTAGACCATACTTTCTCCGAAATCTCCATGTTCAACGGTAAAGATGGTGATCTGTTGATCAGGTAACATGTAGCACAAACAGCTTCTCCCCAGAATGGCTTTGGCAACTTAGCCATACTGGTTATTCCTCTGACTTTCTCCATAATAGTGTAGTTCATTCTCGCAGCGACACTATTATGTTGTGGTGTGTGTGTAACAGTTCTATCATGTCGAATCCCATGTCTCCTGCAGTAGGCTTCGAACTCTCTGGAACTGTACTTGCCTCCATCGTCAGTGCGAAGGCACTTCAGCTTCTTCCTTGTTTCATGCTCTACCATGGCGTGGAACAGCTTGAACTGATCTATGACCTGATCCTTCGTATTGAGGAAATACACCCAGATTTTCTGAGAAGCATCATCGATGAAAGTAATAAAATACTTGTTACTACCCAATGAATCAACCTCCAATGGACCACAAACATCAGAGTGCACCAGACTGAGCAACTCTGATCTTCTCTCTGAAGAGAAATTAAATGAGACTCTGCGTTGCTTACCAATCGAGTAGTGGTTGCAAGGACCTCATGCAACATCTTTGGTAAGCTCCTTCTTGTTCAGGGTAGACAACCCTCTCCCACTCATGTGTCCGAGTCTCCGATTCCACAGATTTTGAGAAGCCTCTTTTTCAGCTACATTGAAGCTGTCTGCACAAATCTTCACATGAGTCTTGTATAGTGTGCCGCAAGCATGTCCTTGGGCGACAACCATGACACCTTTTGTCATTCTCAATGTGCCATTTCTGATGTGATTGTCATAGCCCTGTTTGTCAAGAGCTATCCCCGAGAATACATTCAGCCGAAGTTCTGGAACATGCAGGACATCCTTCAAGGTCAATGTACACCTAACATTTGTTCGCAACTAAATATCACCCATTCCAACTATCCCAGAGGAACTGATATTTCCCATCTTCACTGATCCAAAGTCTCCCGCTTTGTAGGTTGTGAAGAAATCTCTGTGAGGAGTGACGTGGTAGGATGCTGCAGTATCTACCACCCACTCAACATCTTGGGTTGCGTTGTGAAGGCATGTCTCTTCCTGCATGAAGCATATTGCTAAATCTGTTTGGATAACGACCAGTGTCTCTCATTCGTCATTCTTCGGCTGGTAATTGCCTTCTCTCTGCTCTCGTTGCAGTTTTCGGCAATTCTTCTTTAGGTGGCCTACAATGCCACAATGGTAGCACTTATAGGTAGGCTTCATTCCATCTGAGGATCTACCCCTGGTTTTGCTTCTGCCTCTCTCTCCGTCTCTTTCTTGATGTCTTCCTCGAGTCTATGTGACGAAGGCTTCTGTCTGTTCTGAGCCAACATATTTTCTCCTGGACTCCTCATTCGATAGGGCATCTTTTACCATGGTCATGGTAACTTTACCTTCTGGAGCGGAATTGCTGAGAGTAACCACCAGGTCTCCCAGCTATCAGGAATGGAACTGAGTAGTAAGAGGGCTTGAACTTCATCTCCCAGCTGCATGTCTACTGCAGACAGCTGATTCACCAGGCTCTGGAACTCGTTGGTGTGTTCCGCAACGGAAGTTCCACTCCGTAGCTTCAGGTTCACCAAACGCCTCATTAACAGGGCTTTATTCTTAGCTGTCTTGGCCTGGAACATGTCTTCCAATTTCCTCCACATTTCATAAGCATCTGAATCCTGTGCTACGTGGTGGAAGACACAGTGACCGATCCACTGCCTAATCTGACCCAAAGTTTTGTTGTTGAGTTTATTCCAGTCATACTCCTTAACAAACTCTGGTTTCACTCTCTTCAACTCGATGACATCAAACAAATCTTTACAATGCAAGAAATCTATCATCTGAGGTCTCCAGAGGGAGTAATTAGTTGCAGCCAGTTTAATCATTGCACAAGAAGACGAATCTCCAATTTCCATTTTAAGTTTTAAAGTTTAAAATGTAAATACAATAAAATTGGGGCTGAATTTCAAAAATCCGAGGTCACCGTTGCGTCCGGAACGGTCGAAAATGGTGGAATAGACATTTCGTTGGTCTAAATCCGACACAGGGCTGATTTGTAAATTTCTAAAAGTTCTGGGGCAAAATTGTAAATTTCAAGACTTCAGGGGGCTAAATGAAATTTACCAGGATGCTACGTGGCAGCTGACGTGGCAGTGTGGGACCGGTTTCTGACGTGGCGGACACGTGGCGCAGACGTGGCAAACTCCTTGCTGACGTGGCGCTTACGTGTCTGGCGACGTGTCGCTGACGTGGCAAACTCTTTGCTGACGTGGCGATGATGTGGTGGATGATGTGGCGCTGACTGTGCAATGACATGGCGGATGACTCAGCGCTGACGTGTGCTGACGTGTCGCTGACGTGGCGGACACGTCAGCGTCTTCAACCTCCAGCCACACGCGCGGCGCGTGCTTCGAGTTGCGGCGCGTGAGGATCTCTCTGCCTGGCGCGTGCGGGCTCCCTGGACCTCCGTTTATCGCCGGAAAATACCACCGTGCTCGTCTCGACGTGAACTAGTTGATGGTATGCTCAATGTTGATTTTTGACAACTTTGCCGGAACCCGGATTTTCCGAACCGAGCTCCGTTCTTCGGTTTTTCGACCCCAAAGAAGAACCAAAGCTACTGATACCACTTGTTGTGATTCTCTGATCACTTTAGAGTGTGTTTGAGGAAAAACCGAATTGAATTTCTATTACTACAAGAATAGATACAAAGTGTTTAAACTTTACAACAAATGAAAAACATCACTAACACTCTCTAAGCTCTCTACCTGGAGCTTACAACTCATTTGGGGTACATTTAAGCTCACTAGAAGGCCTCTATTTATAATACAAAATTTGTACAATTTTTCAACATGTGAACAGTAACCCACCATTCACTCCACCGAAAGTTTGATGTTTGTTTCTCCAAAATTCAAAGCCACCTAAAATTTGCATGGCAGCTTCTTCCTTGTGCATGGCAGTTGGCTGGCAACGGAAACTGAAGCTTCATGGTAGCTTCCTCATGTAGGCCATGCATGTGTAGCTGGACTTCATTCACTACACATCAGTGGTCAGTTCAGTGAGGGACACATATTCATAACATTGAAGCACCAAGTATTTGAATCAAATGATGCATTTTGATATCAAGAATGTGGAGTCTCTCCCACTACAATTTGCATTTGCAGCAGTGAAGGCCCTACAGAAAGCCACCAGTCTCGTGGAATTAAATTCAGTGCTTTTGGATCTGGAAATGAGTGGGTTGTTAACTTGATAACCTTTTATTGCTCTTAATAATGAAGCCATTTTTCCTCTATAGTAATTTGTCTGCACAAAGTTAACCCGCACTGATTCCTGATGTAATCTGGGGGCTGCTTTAGTTGCTAAACATACTCGCAAGTATTTATAAAGATAATGACAATCTTTATGTTTTCATGTCTTTTTATTATTATTATTTTTTTTAAATTAAAGATTAAAATATAGTTTCATTGAAAAAGATAAACCTTAAAATTGACAATTGGAGAACGAAGATACAATTGTTGGAAAATGATATTATAGATCAGCAAAGACATGGTATGTTTTTGAATCCACTGCAATGAGCCTCAAAGCAGCAATTGCTGCGGCTACCGACGCTACGCCAAAGAAACAAACATTCAACCAATGCCAGAGCTTCTGTAAAGAAGAGAGTTTGGTCTTCTTCGCCACTACATACATGTGGTTTGCAAGAATAAATGTAAGTGGGAATGTACTGATAGCCCCAGTAAGGCTCATAAAATCACCCAAAAATGGCAGAAGAGCTGAAACCAGCGTGTTAACAGCTAGGTAGCCACCTCTTACAGCAAGTCTGAATGATAAGTTGCGAACTGCAAGTGCATTTCCTTGAATCCCATACTTGGTATCCAAAAACTCATACATTGGGCTCGCAAATATCTACAAAAAGAGGAAACTTGTCATAAATGGATGTAATGCAAGTAAAGATCAATGGAATGTGAGAGATAAGTACGTGCAAAGCGATGACTGATTGCAGGAGGGCAGAAATATTGGCAATGGCCTTCACCCAAACTGGACCACTGACATTATTGAGCAAATAGCTTGATGCGGCATTCCCATAAGCCCAGTACCCAACAAATGCCACAGCAAACAATGGTAGAACTCCAACTGAGAACTGAAAGTACAGAGCTTTCATCATGTTTTCAACGACAGGCTGCCTTATTGTTGCCTGTTGCAAGAATGATGCCAAGACGTAATGGTTAGTTTCAAAGGCAAATACTTAAAACTACTCGTAGGAGATAAATATATATAGCACGCAGCGAAGTTTAGGTGCATTTCCATGGTCAGCAAACAATCACAATTTGAATTCTTCACTTACCTGAATTTCTGGAAGCATTCCAGTATTGAACGCAAAGACAAGATTAGCACATGCCCCAATTGATGTAAAGATTTTGGTAGCAGTTGTTCCGGGGATGCTATAATCTCGCGCAGGACTTTTCAATCCTACGACAGTAAGCAGATAGTTAATGTTGTTTTGACGCTGAAATTATTAACTTGAACAAGCAATATAAAGCTAAACAAGAAAATGGAGCATGACCAGTACCGATTAAGCTTGAATGAAAAAAAATCCAGAGGAATTTTAATAAGAGAAACTCTTGTCAATGTTGTTGAGTAAATGGCTGGTAACTCATAGACTGTCTAACTAGACGTCTATCAAAGAGCCAAAGAAATTATATTCTCCAAATTTTCACTCCCAGCATGTAGTTCAATTATTGGAACCAGGTGAGGGATGACCAATAATCCCAAGTTCATATTTTTAGAAAATCTAGGGAAGGCTAAACAGCATACTGGATGGTTTTGCTTAGTCAGTAGCCCAAAAAACTAGAAAATTTTCAATGTTTGGGTTAATCATTGTTCGACAATAATCCACGACTCGCAGCAATGATTATACTTTGGCACTTACCATCACGAAATGACAGCCAAATTGCCATACCAATGTATATAGTGGAAAGAACTGTTGAAACTCCCAGCCAAACCCCAAGAGCTGAAAGACTGGGTATCCCTATGGCAAACAAGGCGCATACAAACCCAGCTATGGCAATAAAGTAAGGAAGCTTCATATTGTGGTCATCCCAGAAAAGAACATAGGCTGCCTGCAAAGAAAACTCGAACATTTTCAACTCATGCCATTCACAAACTTCTGGCATGCTAACAAGCTCGAGAATCATATTTCCTCAATTTGACTTACCTTAAGGGCTTGACCAGCCAAAATGATATATCCCGTGTTAATCATGAAGAGATTGACATATTGCAAACCCCATGTTAGGGAATACGCTCTCTTTCCTGAAATAAAAGTGAAACCCCCAACAAACCTATGTGAATAAAAGCCATCAAACAATGAACTGAGTGAAGTCAAATTTTCTAATAAAATTTTCCATATTATTCACTTTCTCCTCTTACCATAAACATATCCAGCAAGATCTCTGTATCGGATATGCCTCTTTCCACCAAATTCATGGAGCTTGGCAATAAGAGCATTTGCATTAAGTGACACAACTGTTGCTAAAATTAAACCGATTACACCAGCTACCCAGCCTAAAGGGACCATGACAGTCCCAGGATATCCCAACACATAGGCACTGTTGATACCGGTGGTGAGGACGAAACCAACCTGAAACCATGAATCTAGCATTCCCAAATAAAAAAGTATAGTGAACCAAATTTGAACAATAATAAATGACTAAACAAACCCAGGATCAGGAATCAAGTACAATTCCTTCCATTTCAAAATGAGGGTCATCAAAATGAAGATACATCCCAAACAACCATGAATAGGAAACCATAATTGGTGAATTTTATATTACATTTTTCATTACTAAGTTACCAAACCACAAATCAGCAATTCAAAATTATCCCCTCAATTTCATTTTACAGAAAATAGCCAAAAACCCCAAAAGAACTTCTAGTTCCGCAAAAGTTTAAATTGTTGCAGCATGATGCCCTATTTTCACACAAAAAAACAAAAATAATAGTAATAATAAATAAAGAGTTCATTTCATAGGAAACAGATAAAATACTTAGAATTGGTATCACTCAGATTCATTTCAAAGGAAAAGCAAACAAAATGCCTTTTGAGAATCAAAAGACAAAAAATTTACCAAATTGATCCCCTTATCCCATAAGTCAGATGATTAAAACTAGTAGCCGAAAAATTCCAATTCAAAAAACAATCCATTTGTAGAAACATTCTCACAAAAAAGCAATCAAAGTCTCAATTTCAGCCAAAAAAAATAAAAAATCTAAACTTGACATCATCAAACCAATCATTTGATCAAGAACATGCCACAGCACTTGATCCTCATACATAGCAAATGAAACAAAGAAAATGGTAAAACTAATAACCCAGATACCCAAAAAAACATCAATTTGCAAAATCTCGGTTTTGGTAAAAAGAATCACAACTTTGACATAACCAAACTTGCATGTATGAGATATGAAATGAAACAAAGAATCTGATATAAAGAAACAAGAACCAACCACTACTAATTTGATGGGCCGTTTCAGGAATTTCAACGCCTTCATCTTTCAATTTACGAGCTGTTACTTCATCACTAGTATTACCACCGCCTTCCATTAAAATTGTCTGCTCTTGGATTCTTTCTCCACCCAGCCTTAATCTCTCTTCATCTTCTTCTTCTTCTTCTTCAAATATTTGAATGACAGCCAGCCTCCTATATATAGAGATGGCTCTGTGCATGAGAAATTCTCGCAATGATAAATCACAGCCAGCCACCCATATCTTTTTTATTTTTCCAAATTTGCAGCACTGGGGCCGGCTTTCCTGTTCTCTTTTTTGGGGGACTCTTTTTAGCCTTTGCTTTCTCCAAACTTGGAATCTTGTTTCAATCCAGCCAGACCAACAGAAAATCAGAAACTCTAAGATTGGCGCGTCAGAGTAGACCTGGCATGGTTTGGTTCGGTTTGGTTCCATATCTGAACCGGACTGAACTGATTCGATTCTGATTCGCTCCTTTATTTTTTGAGGAAAAAAGAAAAAAATTGGTTTGGTTTCGATTCCGAATTGAACAGAACCGGAGCCGAACCGAACCTTAAGATTACGGTTTCAAATTATGTGGAATCGTAACCGAATCAAAATGGATTTTGGTTCGGTTATGGTTTTGGAACCAGAACCGGATGGAACCGTAACCTTACGCTTCCAGCCGGTTCAGTTTCGATTCCGAACCGAAATCGTGACCGGATATACGTCAAAGTTAAAGAGACTCGTTTTTTTTCTTCGATTATATATCTATCATTACTGGCTTAGAGCCCACACTTTATGACGGTAGACTCAAAATTTTTTTTATTATTATTTGAGTTATTTTCAAAACAAAATTTTGTTTATATTCTTGATAATTCAATTTAAGAAAATTTCTAATGTTGTATTTTCTCTATTTTCCTTTAATGTAGTTAGTTTTGTGAATTATCCGAGCTATCTGTGCCAAAGGTTTGTTGAGAGCAGTGTACGTCGTGCAACAATAACATGTGCGGCCTTGATCAGAGGCATTCTCTCAGGTGTTAGGTTACCCTGAGTTATTGGCCTAATCTCCCGTTGCCTCAGCCCTAGTCCACTCCATCCATTGTTAGTAGCTCGACGATTTTCCTGCCTTGGTTCATTCTTCACCCGAGCAACAACCACCCTAGCTATCTTCTTCTATTCCTCCATCAAAACAAACCTCCTCGCTTGTTACAAAGCTGTTGTGTAGTCCGGAACCTAATGAATCCTGAGGTGGGACAACAGTCTCCCAACCCTTAAGGGCCCTTTACAGCTCTCCATGCCTCTGGGGACTCATACACCCTGATCTCCAACACCAAGTTGTGGTATCTATCGACGAAGTTCTTCAGTGGCTTGTCATCACGGTGCTTCAACGTTTTTAGTGACCCGACTATCTTCCTTGGTGCGTATGCTCCTTTAAAATGGCGCATGAAGGACTAGTTTAGTTGTGAAAAGCTACTAATACTCTCTGGAGTCAAATTTCCGAACCACAAGTTGGCCGGTCTTCCTAGGGTTAGCGAGAATACCTTGCAAGCTTCCTCTCAGACCATGCCCTAGATTTCCATTAGCGAAATAAACCTTTCAACGTGAGACTTAGGGTCAATATTACCCTTGTAGACGTCCATCGTGGGTATGGTGAATCTCCTTAGGAACTCTACCCCAGCACTTCTTTGGTGAAAGGGAACGCTGCCTCCATATCTCGATCGTCTCGAGCACCTCCTCGCGTTTTCTTCTCCCACTTCCTTATCTCCTTCCGAAACTAGTCCCTCATATGGCTCTCTGTGTTCTCATGTCCTCGACCGAGGGCTATGTCGTACTCGCTTCTCCGAGCGTGTTATCTCTTACCACTAGGAGCCCTACACCCTCAATTCAGAAACTGCCCTAAATTACTTTCCCTAAAACTAGGACTGCTACTGAAAGATTATAGGGTTAGCCTATCATCTTCTTCCTCCCAAGGCTTTTCTTTAGGTGCGACACTAGCCACAACCACTGACCTCACATTGCGGTGTTTTCTTTTCCTATCCATTTGCTCACTTTCTACATCAATCACTTTCTTCCCACTGGCAACATCTTCCCTCTTTCTACTTGGGCTTGCTTGTCTGTGCTCTCTTGTTTTCTTCTCCAAGATCTTAATCTTCTCCATCATGGTGTTCATGAAGGCTTGGGTTGCCTCCATTTCATTTCGTGCATTCTCCATTACCAATAGCGTGTTTTCTTACATATTTTCCATCCACTTTGTCGTTAAAGTCTCCAAAGCTCTATGGTCTTCATCTTCTGCCATCGTCATAATATGTTTTCCGCTTTTTGTATTTCTCCCCACAGACGGCACCAATTTTTGGCGATTGTTTTTCGTTCCAATGGCAATTTGGGAAATGGACCCCTCGAACAAACCTCCCTCAAGCAGTGAATTTGTTTGGTTACTAGGGAACCAAAACAAACTCAGTAAGCAAATAAGAAAATCACAGAGACAACGATTTACGTGGGAGTAAGAGGGTATTTTATTACCTCCTCGAGGTCAAGACTGGGCTACAAGTGGAGTTTAGAGCTTACAAAGATTGTATAACACATCGGGTCTTAGAACATGCCCGTTTCACTTCTCCCAAATGGTCGGGTACCGATCTGCTTCTCTCTCTTTATTACTAGACTATTGGCTCCTAACTTCTCTCAAAGTTTTGGGATGCGAGATTTTCCAACAATTGAATCTGAATCTTCAACTCCTTTATATAGGCTTCCAAATTCTCTATTCCACTAACCAATGACGTCAACTCATGTCACTATGTCATCATTTCCCCATGCTCATTTTCCCCAACCACTCAGCATACAGTTGTACTGACACCACCATTGTCAGCAGAAACCCATCATTACAACATTTAGCCACTGCTACACTCTGCTGCTGTGACAGCCTGTAGTTCACCTGCTCCGAGACTGCTCTGTCTGTCAGGGTCACTTCCCAATGGAAGTCGTGAATCCACTTCCGTCATATCAGCTTTCAATAGGCCTAAACTTCCAAGTGGGGCATACGTCATATGCCTTAAGTACAATATATCTTGTGGTCTCAACTTCGTTTCTCGGGTCGGCATACCGAGATGAATTATGTTTATTAAATTATTTTTATAATATGTATTATTATTGTAATATGCTATTTTTTACTAAGTTTACTAATTTATCTTTATAATTTAATATTGAGTTGTTAATTGGCGTGATGAGAAGGCTATATATATTGTTAATGTTACATTATTAATATATATTTTTGAACCGCTTAATATTTCTTTTAGGAAAATTATCAATCGTATACGCAAGGAGTACCATGTTATAAAAAATACACAATCCTTATGATTTTGTTCACATGTCCACCTAATGTTTGACAAATTCATCCGACGTCCACTACTTCATTAACTCTGTTAAAATATTTAACAAAAATTAATCAAAATAACGTTTTTATCCATTGAAGTCAAGGGCGAAACCAGAGGGGGGATTCCATAATATTTAAGGGTTTAATTTATAAATTACTTGGGATTTCTATTATTTACTTAGAACTAACAATTAAAAAAATAAGGAGGGTCGACTGTCCTCATAGCATACAAGAGGATTCCCCAGCTTGAAGTCAATGGCACTTTTGACTTTGAACTATAAAATAATAGAATTAAATTTAAAAAATAAAATCTAGTTTTAAATTTATCTTTAGGCTTTTTTTAAAAAGTTTAAATATATTGTTAATGTAACATGATTAATATTTTTTGAACCGCTTAATATTTCTTTTAGGAAAAATATCAAAACCCAAAGATTATCATATTATAAAAAATACACAATTCTTACGATTTTGTTCACAGCTCCACCTAATGATTGAAAAATTCATCCGTAGTCCACTACTTCGTTAACTCTGTTAAAATATTTAAAAAACATTAAGCAAATTGACATTTTTATCCTTGAAGTCACGGGCGAAGCCAGATGAGGGATTCTATAATTTTTAAGGGTTTAATTTATAAATTCATGTGGTATTTCTATTATTTACTTTGTACTAACAGTTAAAAAAATTAAAGAGGGTTGAACGTCCCCCTGACATACAAGAGGCTTCCCACTGTTTGAAGTCAATGTCACTTTTGACTTTGTACTATAAAATAATAGAATTAAATTTAAAAAAATCTAGTTTCTAATTTGATAAAATTTATTTGAATGATATTTTTGATTATGTTGAAGTTTTAAGCAAGAAAAAGTCATTATATTTTTCTTACTAATGGTTAACCACCCCAAAAACATAATAAAAATACATAATTTCATAAAGAAAAAATGAATTAGTTTATACACTTCATTTTTGCATAGCTCGATAATGAGTCTCTTATCAGAACACACCTAAAAAATTTGGAAAAATTGTAAGATTTATTGTTGGAAGGGAAAGAAACCCGAGAACATCCAAAAGAGTTTGCGACTAAACCAGGCCGAATGTCTTATATGTTTGGCCGGACATAAACCATAATATCCAATCGGATATACTCCAAATGTAGTCGAATATGAATCGAATTTCCAATTTTGCAGAAGGATTTGATCTATTTCCTTCTTAACGCTTTCCATAAAACCCCAATTTCCTTTTTAAACGCTTTCCCTAACAGATTGAGATTCTTTCCTTGTTAACCATGCCCTAAACACTATAAAAATGACATCATAGCACACAACAATAAGGCTTTTAGAACTCTATCTCTCTTAGAAACATAAAAACCCAAAAAGCATAAATTGTTTCCTTCCAGCAATAGATCCAGCAGCAACCCTAACGAGGTATTATCGGAGCCGAGTAACGTCTGAGGTATGACCTGAGGGCCCTCAAACCTCAACTTCGCATATATTATTTCTTGTCTTATTGACACCACATATCCGGCCGAACATCCTATGTGTCCGAATGGACATGTATTTGTCACACAGAAACTCCGGCCACTCTACTGGCTACATCCGACCGTCTGTACTTCTGTGGTATATAGGAAAGAGATCCGGACATAGATTTTATAACCGATTCCGAATAGACGATAGTGAAATTAGCAATGATTCTGACCTTATACACCAATAGGGAGAATAAGTGTAATATACAAAAATTAAAAATTATACTCTATCTAAGACACGTCTATGTTAGAGTTTCTATGTCTAGATGTCAAGCAACCTTAAGTCTAAAAATTCAATTGCAGGAAATCACCAAACATAAATAATAAATCCCAAAAAATAAACAAAGGACAAACATATTTATTTATGAAGTGAAAACTCCTTTCAGAGAAAAATTACTTCGGGTATAGGCTACTACTCAAATCCACTATATGAGAAAAACTTACAGAGATGGTGAAAATACCTAAAACAACAACTTTGCTGACTCTATTCCCAATACTGTAATTACCTAAGGAAATCCCCAAGCCTGCCTAGGATGTTTACTTTATCCTGAGTCCCTAATCAACATAGCTAATTTCTCACAAATGAGTTTGGTCTGATGGGCTAAGGTTGAAACCTGCTGAGCTAATGTGTTTAACTTGTTTTTACATGAGGTGTTCCTAGTCATATTGTTGTTCTTTCTAAGCTAAAAATACTTAGGTTGAGTGTGACCTATTTTGCCACAGTAGTGATATATGTGAACTGTTAGGGTTGGTGCTCGGAGTGCCAATCCGGATCGCATTTATGTCCGATTCATGAATACGAACATTGTATTTTTCCATAATATTACTTATTTAATGGTAGCACCTCTTGTCTTTTAAATAAATATTCAATCTAATTACGATTAGATTTCTGATAATGATTAGATTGAAACTAAATCTTATTTAGTGATACATGTATATTAGACAAAAATCCTAGGATTTACAATGTAGTTCGCAGTTACAACGTAGTTTGTAATTGACATTGGGAAGTGTCACTATAAGTTGTATATCCTTAAATAAAGTTTCTGGTCAAGATTTACTAACACGGTCGGTTAGTAAAATCCGCTGAGACCAGTACATGTCGTATATCGTGACTTGGTTTGATGGTTTATCCCAATGAACCATGAGTCTCAGGAGACTCGTATAGACATGTCGGTGTTTATTTGATAAACACTGAACGACTCACTGAAGATTTCCTAATAAATGATACACCAACGTCAATAGGAATCTTCTCGAGTTGAGCGAGCATAGTGGTCCTTCGACTTGAGATACCACAGTGGATATATGAGTTATCATCCACACTTTGATGTCAGTCACATCATTGATCTATTTAGATCAGACCTCCGCCTGTTTGTTAGGTGTGGACTGATGGTCATGATATCCAGTGCGTATCAAGATAGAATCACAGGGCATAGATATCCCACACGTGTTTGCGATCTAGTAAATCCATGGTCGTGGTATAACTTCGGAAGCGAGTTCCGAGTGTTATTTAAAGATCATAAATTTGAAAGTCGACTATATTATACCATAAGGATTTGACATTCTTATCTATATCCCAGGTATAATATGGATAGCTTGTGACAGAGAGATTATACGTATGCAATGACCTTGACTTGCATAGTTTAGCGAGATTATTTGTGGTCGTCATAATTCATGAGTGGGTGAATTATGGACACGAAATTGGATTTTGTGATAGATAAACCAAAACTTAGAGAGTCCCACAATATGAAGTATACTCGTTGAGCACTTGGGCAACGCTTTATGAATAATACATATTATTCATAATACTTCACCGGATTAAATGAGTTAATTCGAATCATTTAAATGGTTAAACGAAAACACATGCTTTAGGGAATTTTGGTCAATTAATAATTAATGTGTATTTGTATTTGATACATATTAATTAATTATCAAATGAGACTTTGACACATGCCATTAATATATGTATTTTTTATTTAATGTAAATAGAAATACATATATAATAATAATTAAATTAATTAATTATTTATATATTTAAATGTTAAATATTTGAATATTTAAATGATATTCTTTTTCATAATTATTATGAAAAATATTTAATTATTATTGGTTACATGTGGCATGTTTTAATTAAGCTAAAGGTGTGCAAATTTGATTTGCTAACATAAAGCTTGATTTTATTTAATTGAATTAAATTGGGAATTGACCAAACTACCCTTCCAAAGTCGGCAATGGCTTTTTAAAAAGGGAAAAATTTTCTTTTCAGTTATTTGTCTTAGCATGCCCGAAACCCATCTTCCAAAAACAATCAAAAAAATTTATTGATGATTCAAGTAGGAAAAGTGAAGAAATTTAAGAAAATAGCTTAAGGAATTAGGAGAATTAAAGGTAATTATTTATATCCCTAAACTTGGAAAGCATGTTTCTTTTTCTTGAGCATCTAGAGATATTCCAGGGTTTCTTCTTTTCAATGAATTTGGGTGTTTTTGGTTTGGAAGATGGAATATAAAGTTTGGTGCATGTGTGAAGTAGAATTGATTGATATTATTGTAATATTTATTCAATTTGATCATTTGATGATATGTTGCCATTATATAGTGTTATGACCACTCTTGTAATGCCTAGAATTATTCTTGGGTGCTTCATTAGTGGTGGCTTGGATTGGTGTTGTGATTAATATGATTAATGTTAAGAAAATTGGATTAAAGCATGAAAAATTGATATTTTTGATTTCTGGATCAGATGTGAAAAAATGTGTTTATTGTGATAAAAATTATGTCATATAAATATATTGGATGTGTTTTGGGTATTGGAACAATTTTCGGAAACTGTTTCGGAGTTAAAATATGCAAAAACGGCGAAAAACGGCATTACCGGGTGACTTTTGAGCCAACCGGGTGACGGCTGCCCAAACAGTGAATTGGTCACTGTTTGGGCAGCCCATGAACTTCTCTAGTACTTTTGGAGCTGACCTGGGTATTCCTCATGTGCATTGGGTAGTCAATTCGGTCAAAAACATGTTTTACGCCACTTTGCGGAAAAATATTTTCGTAAAAGTTTCGCGATGTTTCTTAACTATTTATGTCGTTATTTGATATCAAATAAAATATTTTTAGGTGAAATATGAATGAATTATTCATATTGGATATTGAATAATTTATTCAGTATTCTAAAAATTTTTAAATTACAATTTCACCCGAACCGCGAGCTTCTGCTGCGCCCGCGCCAAAACCCCAACAAAAATAGTATCAGAGCAGGTCTTATCTTTCATCCATTACTTTTTTCATGCTTGATATATGATATATAATCCAATTTTGATGTTTGCACATGCATGTAATTTAGATATTTCTTGTCTTTTTGGTTCTATGCTAACGGGAAACGTAACATAAATTTAATGGTTAAGTTAAGTTATGTTTTCTAAGGTATAATTGAACTGTTTAGAAATTGATCTAGATTATTTTCTGCATTTGATGTAGAGCAATGCTTTCTTGAGGAATATCCCCGCTTAAATAAGGTAGTAAAGTGACATGTATTGGATGCATTTTTCTTGGTCCATCTTGTCAATACAGTTTATGGATATCTTTCTATGGCTACATCCGAGAAAGTGCCAAAGCAGTGAGGGTGTAGTTGATAGAATTTTATCGATGCCAGATGTATATTTGATACTAGACAAATTCAAGTGAAAGTGGAAATCTTGAACGTGCCAAAGCTGTCAGGACTACATCGGTAGCTTGAGTTTGTCATTGGCAAGTGAAACCTTGATACGCCTCCTTGTGAACGTGCCAAAGCTGTCATAACGAGAAATGGTCAGGACCAAAATCAGGAGTCACAGTGAGTGTGATTGATAATGAGTTGTCTACCTAATGAGTATACGTAGGCAAGATCGTGCCAAAGCTGTGAGTCGAAATATATTCATGAGGTTCACTTCTCACTATGAAATTCGATTTAATTATTGAATTCTCATTTTTGTTGGGGATTACGGTATTACGTAAAGTAGTGGGAGACACTACTGGGTTAAAAATCCATAACTAAAGCAGTATGTAATATTATGGAAATTTTCGCTTGTTTGTTTTCCTTTATTCTATATCGTTGATAGAATTAAACTTCTAATCCACTGCATGCATATTATTTGAATATGTTTTCTGACTTTACTTATGGTTGCGTATTTCTAGAATAGGTCCTAGAATGTAAGTAGACTTGGATATTGTTAGATTAGTCAAAACCATCGGGAACTATTATTCCGTTTTTCTTGAAAATCAAGACGGTTAGTGACTTAGTTACTAAGTCACGATAAGTAATCTAAATAGATATATGTTTTAGGATATAATTATCTAGAGAGAATAATTTATTGTGAGGTAATAATTGACATGAATTAGTTCATGTCTTGAGATTCTTGACTGGCATTAAAAACTCCATTAAGTATTTGTTTATCTTATAATGACGTTTCTTGGCTTTAGTGACTTTTAGAAGTCACGTGTTTGACACAGTTTGCTAATCAATTATTTGCAATTGTTGTGAATAATTGAAGGCAAATTATAGAGCTTAAGAAAGGAGATGTGTATAGTTATGTATAGAGAATATCGATTCTCACAATACGACAACTGTAGATATTGGATACCAGATCTCCTGTTTAGTTATTTAAAATAGTGTTTAATGATTGTTTTTGATATTTCATATCAGAACTTGTGACTATTGGATAGTTACTTGTTCTACATAAACAATTGTTACATATTTTAATATGACTAGTATTGTCATTGATAAGAAGATAAACATTAAGAAAAATATTCAGTTAACTAAATAACTTAGAATAATACTTTATGAGATTTTGTCACATAAGCATTAGATGCTTATTCTGTTTGGTAAATGATGTTCTGATACGCGATCACACCATATATCCTTATCCCTTTAATGAATATTGTATTCAGGATGTGATTAAATCTCATTTAACCAATGATCATCATTGGACCACTGATTTATTAAACTAATACATTGGATGTATGTATTTTAATGAATTACAAATTGCCTTGGATAGTTTTCTTTACTTCGTAACTTAGTTAATGAATTGTCATGACTTAGTTACTTGTTTATAAAAGAACAAATATATTGAATGTCTTGAATGGTTCGAGAATTTTCAATATGTTTCTGATGAAACACGGATAGAATATTTTGAATGGTTCAAAGATATTCTATTTGAAGTATTGAAAACTATATTTTTTAAAATTCATCGTGAGTCTTTTAATTGTTCAAGGATGTTTGATATGATCAAACATATGAATTTATGGCAATTAGTCCTAAAGTTATTTAATAAATGTGATTCTTACTCGATATAATTCTTCTACGATTCCATCGTGATGAAATTGATCAGTGGGAGAAATTGAATCTTATATGATTTGATTCGTTTGATATTGAGTGTTGTCGAATTAGTTTCAATACTCTTGGGGATATTCTCCAGTAACATTAATTCATCATTTTAATTAATGTTCCATTAGTTCCTACAGTTACGTATATGATATGTATCGGTAGAAAATTCGAATCTTGAAAAGTTTGAGATTTGAATCTTTCTTTTGTATAATGGTTATATAATTGAAAGTACTTGCGCCTCGGAGGTACAAGTAAAAGTTTATCATTTATTCTATTTAATAGAATATTATATTCTATTTGATAGAATATCTTTTCTACGATCCCGAGTAATAAATTTGTTTTATTACTTGGTGTGTAACATCAAATGTTAACAATTCAAGAAAAGATTTGACTAATTGAAGTCAAATAGTATAGTGATAAACTATAAATGGAACCATGAAATTAATAAGATGAAAATGCCCTTAGACAGCTTTCATATAAGTATAATAGGATGTCAAAATCATTTACGAAGTATTTGATACTTAATGGTTCTGCTTGTTTTCTTATTGAAGAAAATTATCCTATAATTTATAGTGGGAGTGATATTTGATATCGATTTCGGAAGTTAGCATTGAACCATAGATCTAAAAATGTTCATAGCTTACCATGATCAAGTTCGGAACTTGATTGGGCTTTCGTTATGAATCGTTCATAAAATGTGCAAATTGTTTGCGCAGTAAAAGCAAAATGAGCTCGTTAAAGGTTTAACCTTTATAGTATGACAATGAGAAAAGTTATACTCAGTAATCTATTGTAGATTCTGAGAAAACTTGTCTCTAGTCGCACTAATTGAACAATTAAAGATCTGTTGGTTAATGTTGATATTAAACTATGTATTTTGGCTAAAGAATGCAATGTGGCATTCCTGAATGGTTTCTTCGAATGAAAGATCCATTGTGGTTTCTTTGTTTGAAGAGTTCATTCTAGAATGCCCTAGAGTTTGTATTCTGCTAAGATCACAGTTTGATATACTAGCTTATAGAGCCTATTGTAGACTCAGATAAGCTTTCCAGAAATCCGTGTTTTCTAATTTTGATAACAGTCAGATTGTCTGATCTTATCAAAGCATAAAGAATACACATATGATAGTAGGGTCAGTGGGACTGTACAAATTTCTTTCTAGGGTTATATATCCTAACGACATTATTATTATTAGTGTAATAATGAAATGTTTGTGAAGTAAAATGTTTACCTAAGTCGTCTTTTCTCCGTGAAAGCAGTGGGAGTAGTCTCTGTTATATTTGATATAAATTTTTATATATGATATAAAACAAGAGACTTGTGAGATACTCCCATTAGTCATGCATTGGATATGATCTAATAATGGAGACAGTAAGACTATCTGTATGACAGTTAGTATAACTGTTTGACAGTTAATGTGTCTCTTGTATATAGTATTTATCTTTCGTAAAAGATGATTCCTTTATCGAAAGAGAAATTGATTAGAATGTCTAGTCAATCTTATGCATTTTATGATAATGGCATAATGAATACTATATTATGTGCGATTAAAGATACCAATTTAATAGTAATTGTTACGAATTATTTTGATACCCTGTACACCATAGGATGTGTCTTGAAACATGTTCTTTGTTATCTTTGAGATATTGAGAACAAGTTTCTTATTCATGGAGAATATAATCTGAAACCATTAGTGTCAGATTAGTTTTCAGTCTAATTATGACGGTAGATGGTCCACGTCATATAAATTCAGAAAAGATGCAGTGGGAGTGTCACCGTTGATTCTACTGAATTAGTAGAATTAGTTGTAACTTATGAAGTATTGACTTATGAAGTTGCATGGTGACCTTATAGATTAGAAGTTTTGATATTAGTATTGTGTTTGCGGTTGTCTACATAGTATTTTGGATTTGATCTCTAAATACATAGACAACTTAAAAGCTATAACACAATATTGATATCGCATCTGAGTCATATTGATATAGAACTTGGGTTCTACAAAATATTAATGATGATGGTTAAAGGAAACGATTGGGTTTGTTGGACAAACTCAATTTGTTATAGTGGGCTTACTTGTTGTTGCCTACTTTTTGAGTGCTAGATGAGCTCTTGAGGGCATGAGTATGTGATACACATTGAGATGTGTATATGATACCGTGGATTGGCACTAGAGTAAGTGGGAGAAATTATTAGGGTTGGTGCTCGAAGTTCCAATCCGGATCGTATTTATGTCCGATTCATGAATACAAATAATGTCTTTTTCCATAATATTACTTATTTAATGGTAGCACCTCTTGTCTTTTATATACATATTCGATCTAATTACGATTAGATTTCTAATAATGATTAGATTGAAACTAAATCTGATTTAGTGATACGTGTATATTAGACAAAGACCCTAGGATTTACAATGTAGTGCGCAGTTACAACGTAGTTTGTAATTGACATTGGGAAGCGTCACTTGTAGGAAACGCTTTCCTAGTGCAGCGGAAAAGTCTTAGGCACCCGGATCGGACTAGAAAATATTTTCTGCTCTTCCCTTCCTTTTTCCGAATGGAACCAATAGATATACTGAAATTTTACTTTTGTTTTTGACAAAATTTCAGCCCCAAAACAGCCCCCAAATAGCAGCTCAAAACCGGACTCTTTTAGCAACCGATTCACGCCAAACGCACTGTAGAAACAGCCTCTGAAATGCGTGGACAACAGCTGTGTTTTGGTTCTGATTTTTCACTTGAAAACAGCCCCAACACAGCCCCTAAACATCACAAAATATTCCCAAAAAATCTGGATTAAAACGAAACCAAACAAAGTTCCGTTTCACCAAGAAAGGGGCGACAATGAGCAAAAATAATGCTCAATGCCATGAGCAATATGAAAGAGATGAAGAGGATGATTTGTTCAACACCACAAAGTCTTTCGAACTATATCTCGTTACCAACGGAAGCTTGTGTGGGCAAGACTCACAAAATCGATCCCTAAACATTTTAGAGATATAAACACACTTGTATATTTTGGTTTTATTTTTCTTCTTTTCTTAGTTATGCTTTTCTCAACTATGGAGAGAATAAGGAAGAACAAGAAGATGGAGGCTAGGTTAGAATGAAAAGACTTAGGCAAAAATAAAACTAAATCTTCTTTTTATACCTAGGGTTATTTGTTTTCAAAACAAACAAATCCCTTCCTATTCTCCATGTGTAATAATCGGCCAAGCAAGGGAATTTTATTTAATTTTGTATTTAATTTTGTAACAATAAAATTAATTACCATAAAGGAAAATATGTTACAAAATTAAAGTTGTGATTACATTTCAAAAAGTGTAACCACCAAAATTAAGTCAAGGGTTTCCAAAACCCAATAATAGGATATTAAATCATATATTAACTTTTAATATATAGTTATTGTTGGGTCTCTAAGATCATTCCCAAGAACATATAAGCACGAAACATGTGAATACTCAAAGTTAAGTTGTTGAAATTATACTCACTTTGATCGGTTTCTTGGATTTGTTGATAACAAATTTTTTTGCTTCATTTGAAGCGCTCCAAACTCCTCTTTGAATGGTTGTATGTTGAGCTCCAAACTTGGTGAATGAGATTCCAAACTCAAGGGATGTTTCCCTATCACCTATGTATGATTCTTTAAGTGCTAGCTAAGGAATAAATTTGCAACAAAAATCTTCCTTTGGTCTATGGTAGTTCACGGAAAAGAAGAGAGGAGAGTAGAGAGTTTTTTTGGTTTTTGATATTTTGATTTCTAAAATCAATTACCAATATTCAAAAGTCAAACTCAAATTTTGGTATATGCTTTACCAAAAGGCTTAGCAAAGTTTTGGAGGGAAAATTACATTTAATGCCTCCAGCTACTCCCATCAATCAACTTTGACACTTGATGGACAAGTGATATAATTTGTGATGTGACTTGTGGGCCCCACTTTAATTCAAAATCTGAGTGGGCCCGCAAACACATTCCGGGCTCGGGTTCGTTAATTCTGAATTAACGAATATTCTGTTGCGACTTAATTAAATCAAATTTGATTAAATAATTATGCCTAGCAAAATTACTATTAAAGTCGCTCACGAATTAATTCTAAATTAATTCGTTCGCCCGAATTAAAATCCAATTTTAATTCCGTTATGAAATCTAATTTCATTTAATATATCGAATATATTATTTAATCGATTAATTCCAAATTAATCTCTCTCTCTTTTTAATTGAATTTTATCCCAGATAAAATCTTACCGTAATTAATCCTAGATGAATTTTCTCTCTTTTCTAATTAATCCCAGATTAATTATGTTCGAGTCATACGTCATCGGTAAAAATCTTCATGAAGTGACCCATGAGATCACGGGATATGTTGGCAGTAAATTCGGTCGTCGGACTATCTGAACACGTGCGTACCCCGTACCACATTTTTACCGATTTACAAGGCATGGTTGGCTTCTAGTAAAGCGCCGTGCCTACCCAATTCTCCAGAAACATTCTTTAAGGAATATATAATCTATAACACGCATAGTATACATAGTATTACGTATTGCGATCCAGTATCAGATGTCACATGCAAGGCCTGAGGCTGGAATACTGTTTGCCCCGTGCGAAGCATATATCAGATCACTAGCAACTAGTCTCTATAATTGGATAATCATGACCTTGTCATATTATTTTGATAGTATCAACATAATAGAGAACCAGTTCTGTATCCCTGCGTGATCATCATCTCCATATGACTGAAGTGATACTTCCGTCTTGACATCACACCCAATACACTACGATTCTCAATAAACGAAGAAGAGGCGTACACAAAACCTGTTAAAGTCCCGGATGACCAAAACCCAAGCGTATTGATTGTCGCAAGTATTAGCGATGCAAGTCTCAGGTTAAGACCAAATACACCTACCCTGAATCGAATTCCCATAGACACATAGTCATACTACCAATGGGATTCCGAGTGGTCTATCCAGAGCGAATCTGTTTCCATACCATCGGCAAACACAACCTCCTATCACACTTGCATAAGCATCCAATACTTAAATATATGAGAACTATGCTTTTACGCTTCCATAACACGCACAAGTGTAATACTAGTCTATTCCGCATTACCGATGTCCAGTCTCGATAATATTACGACTAGGGATATTTAATGATTAAACCTTTATGGATTGATATTGTCTCATATCTTATTAATCCGGATCTAACCATAAGGACTTTTATCATTTATATATTTAAGTAATCAAATTACAAAATGATAAAATATCAATTTCCATTGTCACATAGTTAATTTGTACAAAAACCACAATGTCTTTTACAAATAGTGACGCTATGGGTCATAATTGTCCAACAATCTCCCACTTGGCCTGTAGCCTGTCACTCAAGCATATAACACTTGAACTATGTACATGTCGCTCAAACTTTTACTGAGGAATAGCTTTCGTCAGCGGATCTGCAATGTTGTCATCTGATGCGACCTTCTCGATCTTCACATCGCCATGATGTATGATCTCACGAATCAGATGGAAACGTCGAAGAACATGCTTGGATCGTTGATGAGACCGCGATTCCTTAGCCTGCGTTATAGCCCTGTTATTATCACAATACAATGGAACGGGCTCAGCTGCTAACGGAAATACTCCTAATCCAATTAGGAATTTACGGATCCAAACTGCCTCTTTTGCTGCTTTAGCTGCATCAATATATTACGCTTCTGTTGTTGAATCGACAACAGTCTCTTGCTTGGAAGATTTCCAGCTTACTGCTCCGTTGTTCAAATAAAAAATGTACCCAAATTACGACTTACAATCGTCTTTATCGGTTTGGAAACTTACATCGGTAAACCCAGTTACCTCAAGTTCTCCATCTCCACAGATTAAGAAAGCATCCTTAGTTCTTCTAAGATACTTAAGGATATTCTTAACCGCCATCCAGTGAACATCACCTGGATCGGCCTGATAGCAACTACACATGCTCAAACCATATGAGACATCAGGTCGTGTACATATCATGGCATACATGATCGATCCGACTGCCAAAGCGAACGTGATCTGACTCATGTTGTCTCTCTCATCTTGAGTTTTAGGACACATGTCCTTAGATAGAGTGACGCCATGTGACATTGGAAATAGTCCCCTCTTAGACTGTTCCATTTTGAATCTCTTCAATACTTTGGGAGAGTCCAAGCAGCTTTCTAGATCTATCCCTGTAGATCTTTATTCCTAGAATAAAGGCTGCTTCTCCCAGATCCTTCATGGAGAATTTTAATGAAAGACAAGCTTTCACCAATTGTAGCATAGGAATTTCATTGAAAATAAGCAATACATCATCAACGTAAAGGACAATGAATGTCGGTGTGCTCCCACTAACCTTATTATAAAGATCATCCTCATTTTGAATGAAATCTTATTCTTTTATGATCTCATCAAAACGTTGGTTCCAAGAACGCGATGCTTGCTTCAATCTATAAATGGATCGATTTAACTTGCAAACCTTGTCTGCATGTTTGGTATGACAAAACTGTTGGATAATATGACCCATAGCGTCACTATTTGCACAGATCATTGTGTTGCTGTAGCAAATTAACAATGTAACAAGGAAATTGCACTCTCGTCATTTTGTGATTAGATCACCATAGATATATAAATGAAGAGAGGTCCCTATGATTAGTTCCTGGATTGAGATGATATGAGACAGTATCAGTCCACGAAGGATTAATCATTAAATATCCCTAGCCGTAGTATTATCGAGACTGGACATCGATAATGCGGAATAGGCTAGTATTGCACTTGTGCGCATTGTGAGGGCACAACGGCATAGTTCTCATTATATAAGTATTGGATACTTGTGCAAGTGCGATAGGAGGTCGTGTTTCACCGATGGTACGGGAAACAGCTTCGCTCTGGATAGACCCTTCGGAATCCCATTGGTATTATGACTAGGTGTCTATGGGAGGCCGAAATCAAGGTAGGTGTGTATAGTCTTAACCTGAGACTTGCATCGCTAATACTTACGACAATCGGTAAACTTTGGTTTTGGTGTTGGGGGACTTTAAACGGGTTCTGTGTACACCACTTCTGGGTTTATCAGAGAATCGTAGTGTATTGGATGTGATGTCAAGACGGAAGTGTCACTCCAGTCATAGTGGAGATGATGTCACGCAGGATACGGTATTAGTGCTCTTAAGTGATGCGCATCCAATCGTGATATTATGACCAGGTCATGAATATCCGATTATAGAGACTAGTTACCAGACATCCGATATGTTTTTCGGACGGGGCAGACACTTATCCAGCCCCAGCCCTAGCACGTGATTATCTGATACTGGGCCGATACGCACAATACAATTGTATACTACGCTTGATACAGATCTAGATATTCTTTGATGAATATGTCCGGAGAACTTGGGAAGACTTGGTGCTTTGCTAGGAGTCGACCTTGTCTCGTAAATCGGTAGAACGTAGTACTTGGTACGTACGTGATTCGGATACTCCGACGACCGTATTTACTGCCAGATTATCCGGGGATCTCATGGGTCGCTTCCCGATAATCCACCGATGACGCACAACTCGCACTCTTGAATAATCTGGGATTATATAGAAGAGAGAGAAAATTAATCTAGGATTAATAACAGAGATATTTTATCCGGGATAAAATGTCGTCTAAAGAGAGAGAACGATTAATTTGGAATTAATCGATGAATTAATATATTCGATATATTAAACGAAATTAGATTTCGACGCGGAATTAAAATTAGATTTTAATTCGGGCAAACGAGTTAATTTAGAATTAATTCGTTAGCGACGTAAATAATAATTACGCTAGCCGCAATTATTCGATTGAATTAACGTCGCGACGTAAGCTCGGTATTTCGGAAATATCGAACCCGAATGCGTGAGTGCACGTGGGCCCACTTTCATTTGGAAACGTGTGGGGCCCACATGACACATGTCATTCTAATGCATTGCATGTAGATTGTGTACAATGCACTCAATGTCATTGCATGAAGTTTGAGTGTTTGACACTCTAAGCCATTGCATGTTTTGTGTCATAAGTATATTATTAATTTAATATATATTATGGCATAAATATAAATTGATTTTTGGTAAATCATTTTAACTTAACACAATTCAATCTCTCTCAAACTCTCTCCTCTCCTCACGCCAAAAACAGTGGCTGTTCTTCACTGGTTTTGAACCAGTTTGGGCGTGAATAAGGGAAGCTAAGAGTGGGTTTTCATGGAAAAAATTCAAGTGCTAGCACACTTACAAGTCTTGCGAAGGTGGTAGGGAGGTTCGACCATGAGACGGGATCCATCCGACGACGACCTAGGAGCTCCGTTTCTTCTTCACTCAATTTTCTGTTTTGCAGGGCAGTGGGCTGCTGCAGTGGCGTGAGCAAGGCAGTGAGTTTCTTGGTTCGATTCGTCTTCAATTCGACATAACCGATCAATGTGAGTATTCCGCTACCTCCGTTGATGTATTCACGCATTTTCATGTCTTGTTTGATCTTGGGACCTTAGAATAAACCAACAAAAACCATCAGGCTGTTGCATATAAACATCCTCCAAAAGGTTTATGTTAAGGAAATCGGTTTTGACATCCATCTGCCATATCTCGTAATCGAAATATGCAGCAATAACAAGCATTATCCGAATGGATTTAATCATGGCAACATGTGAAAAAGTTTCATCGTAATCGACACCATGTCATTGACGATAACCTTTCGCTACAAACATAGCTTTATACATTTGTATGTTGCCATCCATATCGGTATTCTTCTTGAAGACTCATTTGCAACCAATAGGCTTTACGCCTTCTGGTGCATCAACTAGTGTCCAAACTTGGTTGGTGTACATGGAATTCATTTCGGACTTCATGGCATCTTGCCGTAAACCGGAGTTGATACCTTGTATCACTTCCTCCTCACACGTAGCCGGTTCGTCTTCCTCAATAAGATTAATATTCAAATGAGGTGGATCAGAAACCCATACCTCTCAGGTTGTTTTCTGACTCTCTCCGATCTACGCGCGTCCTTGTGTATTCGAAGATTGGGGTACAGTCTCATCCTTGATGAACTGTTCGTGTTTCGTTAAGGATTTGGTGCCAAGAACATTATCACTCTGATTTTCATCGAGTTCTACTTTCCTCCCACTTACCACTGCATTTAGGAATTCCTTCTCAAGGAAACCCGCATGTAGAGCAACAAATACTTTATTCTCTTGTGGGTTGTAGAAGTAATATCCTTTGGTTTCCCTAGGATAACCTACAAATAGACATTTATCCGATTTAGGTTCAAGTTTGGTACCTTCCAAACATTTAATGTATGCCCAGCAACCCCAAATCATCAGGAATGAGAAACCCGGTTTCTTTCCTGTCCATATCTCATACAAAGTCTGTTGAACAGACTTTGACAGAACCTTATTCAAAATAAGTATTGTATTGTTCAATGCATATCCCAGAAGGAAATAGATAGCTCTGTGTGACTCATCATCGACCTTACCATGTCTAATAAAGTTCGGTTTCTCCATTCGGACACATCGTTTAATTGCGGTGTTCCGGGAGGAGTCCACTGTGAAAGAATACCATACTCTTTCAAGTAATCAAGAAACTCATTGCTTAAGTACTCTCCACCATGGTCTGACCGTAATGTTTTAATACTTTTTCCGGTCTGTTTTTATAATTCGTGTAGAAACTCTTTGAATTTCTCAAAGGTTTCCGACTTGCGTCTCATAAGATACACATAACCATAACGTGATGCATCATCCGTAAAGGTTACGAAGTATTCATATCCACCTCTAGCCTGGCTAGACATGGGCCCACATAGGTCACTATGAACGAGGGCTAACAGTTCGGTGGCACGTGCACCTTTTCCGCTAAAAGGTGTTTTAGGCATTTTGCCTAACAAACAAGATTCGCATATGTCATATGAATTTGGATCAAATCCGTCCAAGTACCCACTCTTCGAAAGTGTGGATATGCGCGTCTTGTTAATGTATCCCAGACGACAATGCCACATATAAGTTTCATATTTGTTACTTAGTTTAAGCCTTTTGTTTGTTACATTATATATTTGAGATTGATTTATATTCAAAATATAAAGACCATTATTCACATCAGCACTGCATATCTCCATATCATTTTTATACATAAAACACCCAGTGTTTCTAAAAACAAAATTATAGCCACATTGGCCAATAAAGATACAAATATAATATTCCTAGTCAAACAAGGTACATAATAACAGTCTAAAAGATTAAGTACATGCCCCATGGAAGTTCCAAAATATAAGTCCCAAGCCAAAACAACGACTCTTGTCCCATTTCCAACTCGTAGATCAGTCTCACCTAAGGTCAGTCTCCTGCTAATCCGTAGATCCTGCACATCAGTACATATATTAGTACCACAACCAGAATCAAAAATCCAATTTTTAAAACTAGAAGTAAACATGTTTATTTCTATAACAAACATACTTGAAGCCGGTGCCTTGCCCGATTTAATTTCCTTCATGTGCGCCTTGTACTCACGGCAGTCACGCTTCCAGTGACCCCGTTTGCCACACTGCAGGCATACATCTTGTGATTTGTCCTTTGCCTTCCCAGAAGACTTTGACGATTTGGCCTTGCCCTTCTTCTTCTTCTTATTCTTTACACCTCCAGTTTCCTTGGTCTAAGCCCTCAGAGACTAAGATGTTGAAGCGAAGTGTGCCTCGCACTTTTTGCCATTCATTAGCTCTTTTTCTGCTTCACGCAACATTGCCATCAACTCTCCAAGAGTATGGTCTTGGTTAATCATATTGTAGTTCATGATGAACTCGCTCCAGCTGTCAGGAAGAGACTGCAAGATCAAATCAATAAAAGTCTCAGCCTCAAAGGTTATGCCTAGCTGACCCAACTATACAATGTCAACAATCATCTGCGACACATGGTGCTCAACAGATGTACCCTCTAACATTCGAGAGCGAAATAGCTTCTTCTACAATTCATACATTTGTGATATAATGTTAGATCGATGAAGGTCCTTCATTTTTGCCATCATAGTATAGAGATCCAATCCATTGTTTTGGCGATGAAATTGATGGGTCATCGCAGCGAGCATGAGAGATTGAGAAGTTGAGTTGTCATCGGTATGAGTCTTCCAAAGCTCAAGCTCAAGCGGCTGCTCATTTCAATGCTTAGGCCCGAAAGGTCTCTCTATCGTATATAGCATCCTCTCAGCCCCCAGGACAATCCTGAGGTTCATATCCCAATCAGGAAAGTTCACGCCATTAAAGACATTTTCACCCATGATAATGTCTCTAACCCCAATCTTTCCAGTCATCTTAATTGCAATAGTCTAACTATTCAATTAACGATATTTGGGTACAGTCCAACTGTTACAAGAAAAATAATAAAATATTAGTCCAACTAATAAATATATAATTGACGAAATAATTTGAAAGCGCGTAATGCCATGTATTTGAACGAAATTGAAAATTCAATACTGGCCTCCCACTATTTTTTGGCGAGCCTCTAACCCTTTGTTGAGTACTCGGGAAACCTAGTTTCCTAGTGGGCTAGGATCCCGTTAAATAACACACAACCTTGACTTTGGCCAACAAGCTGTATGATATTTAACTAGGTAGATCTCTAAGATCAATTGGATCTCATCCAATTCCTAGATCCGGTAGGTGGACCTCCAAGTCCGAAAACATATATACAATATATATGCCAATATATCCAATATATTTTCCTAACCTTTTCCTCTGAATCAACTAAGCCTTGGCTTTGGCTCAACAAGCTTAATGATTCCAGTTAAGCGGGACCCATTGACTTTGGAAAGCTTCGTAATCGATGTCGATGAACAAGAAGTGATCTTGCCTTTGGCCAACAAATCACAACTTGGGCAAGACATACGATATGGAACAAAGCCTTCATGATTCAAACACATTCGCGATGGACAAAGGTCTTGACTTTGGCCAACAAACTAATGCCAATCTTGGATCTTGAGAATGAATCACTCAATGGAAGGAAAACGCTTAAAATTTGTTGAGGGTTTTTCACGTAATTGGTAACCAATTAATTATCTTTGATTAGGTCTCATCATACACCCTTAAGAATGCATTCTAAAAGCATAATAAGGCGCGATAAATAAATTAATAATGATATGCGGATGGATAACTCACAAATTGTTCCTAGAACAAATCACTCTCTTTCCTCTCCCCGGCTAGCACTATTCTAACTTCTACCCAATTACATAATACAATAAAGAAACCTCATTACATTGAGGGGAATTTGTGAGAAGAGAATTACAAAGAATCAAGAGATAAAGGCTGGACACGCAGGTCCAATTTAATAAATTATAAATTTATTACAACAATTTCCAAAATTGCCCTCACCCATCTAATATCCATCCGATATACATTATTCATACAATACATCCATGTTATTCAATCAATCTAATCCAATTAATTAATCTTTGAATTAAGTGATCATCCAATGTTCAAACAACGTTTTGATTTGCGCGAGTCCAACTCGTTTAAGAATAAGTACTCAAAGTACGAATTCTTGAATTATATCGAACTACAATTTTATATCCGATTTAATTTGAATTCAATACTAATTCTTTATTTAATTCCAAATTAAATAATTACACTTTTAATGTGTCTTTTACGACTTAGATTCTAAATCTAATCTTAATGGGTCTCAAAGCCCAATTAACATCCAATGTCAATTTAATTAAAGTCCAATGGGCTTTTAATTAATTTATTAAGGCATGAACTTTGGCAACCAAAGCCTAATAAGGAATCACCCTTTGCCACAAAATTAATTTTGGCCAATTAGGCCCAATTAATTATTTAAAGGCCCATTAGTTATATTTGGACTTAATGGAATAGTTTAGGCCCAATTTGGATCCAATCCAATTGTCTTAAACCAACTTGGACCAACCAAGCCCATTAGGCCCAAATACAATAATTTTAGCCCAATTCCAAATTAAGCCTAATTAATTAAATTCTAATATTCCAAATTTCACAATTTAATTAATTAAAGTGTATAGCCATAATTAATTATTCAATTTAACATTTCCAAAATACCAATTTACATAATTAATCATGCTTTATTATTTTCAATACATGTCCAACATTATTGAGACAAAATCAACTCATTACATGCTACTAAATGTCACAGCACTATGGATTTTTCTTCATTAATTTTGATTTCAATCCAATTAAATCACAAATCAATTTATCCAATCATTTTAAACACATCTAATGGTCTAAAATCAAAATCACCATGACATTAGGGTTCATGCTTATATTCGGCCAAGCCTAGCAATTTGGGGAAAATTAATCCAATTAATTATTTTTTTTATAAAATTTACCGCAACTATAGATAAACCACAAACAAAGTACCCATTTTGTTTGCTCTCTATGGACTATTTAAGATTACTAACTTCAGACTTAAATCCTCCTGTGTATGACACTTATACACTAAGTCCAAAGGCACATAAGTAATCTAGGGTATTCAGGATAATTTATAATATGCGAAAATTAAACAAACACTTTGATAAATGAATAATGCATCATTTTTATTTCAAAACAAATAAAACCATTTACATCATATGTAGCTCTAGGGCATACATCCCAACAATCTCCCACTTGCACTAGAGCAAATAAGACATGTCATTGTAGGACACAGAAATCGGCGATGCTGTTCTAGGCTCGCGGCCCGGTCGGGAGTACGGAGTAACCCGCAGGGGACTAAACCAGAGAAATAAAATGGAGTCGCCACCCAGTGTGAATTGGGAAATGATTTAAGGCCGCACTCACCCCTCGCAAGGGAAGACCTCAAACCATTGGGTTCAGAATGGTCCCTTACTTATGCCACTTGAAATGAATGGATTTGTGCAATAATCTAACAAGTCTACACAATATACATACGCAAGACAACCTACATCTAAATTCGCATACGACCTATATCTAAGTTTGCATATAACCTATATCTAAGTTTGCATGCATAAAAGTAAGTCGAAGTAATGGCAAGCACACAATCTCATGGACACATTAAATTGATGAATACGGAAACATAAATAAATAATCTATTATTTAAACATAAACATTGAAGAGATATAATTAAGCTCCTAGTGCGAAAGAAACAACTAAATCATGCATAAAAATAACATACTAAACAACTAAATCATGCATAAAAATAACATGATATTTCTAATAATAACGAATAAACACAAGATTAGATGAAACAAAATATGTGCGTTTCTCAAGCGGTACGTGGAATTGTATCCCAAGTTCAGACCCACACTACCGTCCATTCAGATTCGGCTACAGAATTTATGTCTGGGTTTCCATCCGATATACCACGAGAGATAACACAAAATCATTTATCCAATTGCCACAACATACCTAAACCAACAATGCGCATGCGAAGAAATAATAATAGATAAATAACAGAACGAAGAATGGGAATAAGTAAAAGGGTGCCCTCAGGTCTAACCTTTTAAGTCGCCTCTTGGAAGTGCGTTATGCGGTTGTCTGATTTACTGGTTCGCTTGTTTCCTTCGTTGCGTCGCTATTTTCTATGTTTTTACTGCTATTTCTGGTCATTGTATTTGGTTACTATTTG
Organism: Zanthoxylum bungeanum; assembly: GCA_019454045.1. NCBI lineage: Eukaryota > Viridiplantae > Streptophyta > Magnoliopsida > Sapindales > Rutaceae > Zanthoxylum > Zanthoxylum bungeanum. The sequence goes on along the minus strand of SKCR01033394.1, from coordinate 241,456 downwards.
TGATATTTTTGGGACTATTTTGGGGGACTGTAGGGGACTGTTTAAGGGGTGTGTTTTGGCGTGAATTATGGACTGGTTCTGGGACGATTAAGTTGTAGTTTTAGTTTTAGTTTTGGTCGATTAAGGTGTGCTGCTGTGTACGGTCAAAGGATGTGAAGGCAGAAGAAGCTTGGGTTTGTTGCTCACGGCTTTCTTTGTTTCACGTTGTTTAAATGGTTTTAGGGTTATTCTTATTTGTTGGATCAGCTAGTGTGGCATGTATTTGTGGCAGTGTGGCATTCGTTATTGTTCGGTTGGGTGGCCTTCACGTGGAGGGCAGCTTTGTTGGTTTGGTTTGTGAGGTGACTTAGATTTGTTTGGTCGGCAGGTGTGTGTAGGAGGTGGGGTGAGAGGCATGTGTGCGTTTTTTGTTAAGCTAAGGGGCTGTGTTGCGTCTAGGGTTTATAAGTGGAGAGATGGGATAGTCTAGGGAGAGAGAGGGGCGGAAGAGATAAGAAGGTTAGGGTTAGTGTGGCTGTGTGTCGTCGAGAGAGGTGAATTGGAGGCAGTGCGTGAGGGTGTTGAGTTTTTTTTGGGCTGTGTATTTTAGGGTTTATCTTCTTTGATAATTTCCGAGAGAGAGAAAGAAGATTGAGGAAGAAGAGAGTTATGGCGTGAAGGGTTTTCTGGTTTTTTTAGGCATGAATGCTCTTTAGGAGAAGAAAGGGTTTGGTTTATGTGTCTTTTTATAGAAGAGGTTGAGGTTGTTCTTGTACGGGTAGGAAGAGATCATGTAATTATGAAGGATATATTTTAATTAGTGTGTCATAAGGAAAAATCTATTTACTTTAGGAAGGTAATTTGTGGGATTTGATTTGATTTCTTTAATTAGGGAAGGTGATTTGATTAGATTTCTTTAATTCGGGAAGGTGATTTGTTTAGATTTTAACATGTGTTTAATGTGTTAATTATTATTTTGGATGGGTTTGATGGGCTTGGAGGCTTATGGGCGTGTAGGATGGCTAGTTGGTGGCTTGGGCGTGTGGTTGGTGGTGTGTTGGCTTGGGGTGTGGCTTACGGGATGTTTGGCTTACGGGGGCCGAGGATAAATTTTAAAACAGAGATCTAACTAGCAAACCCGAAGCTAAGCAAACGAATTAAGTCCAACAAGGTATTGATTTCTCATTTTTCCCTTCCGATGTCCATTTCCCGCGACTTCCGCAACTTAAAGGGTAGCGCCTCCATACGAGGCTCATCATCGGGACTTATATGTAAAAATGTAGTGTCTATAGTCATGTAATCCTATACCATCTAGGAGACCTTCAAACACTTTAGCCGACAAAGTTTTTGTAAACGGATCAGCCAGGTTCTCTGCGGATGCAGTCTTTGTGACGGTAACGTCTACTCTCTGCATATCTCCCTGATGAGATGATATTTCCTCTCTATATGCTTTCCCCTCTTGTGGCTTCTTGGTTCTTTGGAGTTTTCCACTGCACCACTATTATCGCAATAAAGTGTGAGTGGTCTATTCATGTCTGGAACAACTTCCAGATCTCCCAAGAATTTACGGAGCCAGACTGCTTCCTTAGCTGCTTCACAAGCTGCTACATATTCAGCCTCCATGGTGGAGTCAGGAATGCAAGATTGCATTATACTCCACCATACTATAGCCCTACCACCTAGGGTAAACACTGATCCAGATATTGATTTCCTAGAATCGACATCTGTTTGAAAATCAGAGTCTGTATATCCCCTTAGGATAATATCCTCACCAGAATACGCAAGCATATAATCTCTCGTTCTTTTAAGATACTTGAGAATGTGTTTCACAGCCACTCAGTGATCCAATCTTGGGTTTGACTGAAACCTACTGACTGCTCCCACTGCAAAATAGATGTCCGGTCTCGTGCATAACATTGCATACATGAGACTACCAGTTGCTGAGGCGTATGAGATATATCTCATTTCCTCAACATCTTGAGGTGTCATATGAGACTGTTCCTTTGACAAATGAATTCCATGTCGATAAGGCAGATTTTTTTTCTTGGAATTCTACATCCCAAATCGCACAAGGATCTTGTCGATATATGATGCCTGAGACATAGCTAACAGTCGTTTCTTGCAATCCCGAAGTATCTGAATCCCAAGAACATAACTGGCCTCTCCAAATCTTTCATTGGAGTTGGTTAGCTAGCCAGGTTTTCACGTCCGATAATATCTTTACATCATTCCCAATGAGTAAAATATCATCGACGTATAAAACAAGAAAACCCACATTCTCGTCAATGACATGCTTGTATACACAAGGCTCATCTACATTCTGCTCAAAATCATAAGTCTTGATCGTGGTATCAAATCTTATATTCCAAGATCGAGATGCCTGCTTAAGTCAATAAATGGACCTTTGCAGCCTGCAAACCTTTTGCTCTTGACCTTGGGCTATGAACCCTTCTGGTTGTACCATATAGATACTCTCATCAAGATTGACATTAAATAATGCAGTCTTGACATCCATTTACCATATTTCATAGTCATAATGTGCAGAAATGGATAGAAGAGTGCATATGGATTTGAGCATGGCTACTGGCGAGAAAGTTTCCTAATAGTCAACTCTCTCTTTCTAGGTAGAACCATTGGCCACTAGCCTAGCCTTGAAGGTTTGTACCTTCTCATCTGCTCCTTTTTTCCTCTTATAGATCCACTTGCAACCTATTGGTTTCACCCTATCAGGTTGGTCTACAAGTTCCCAGACTGAGTTGGAGTACATGGACTTCATCTTTAGGTTCAAGGCTTTGAGCCATTCCTCTTTGTTAGAATCATCCATTGCACTACGATAGGTCAATGGATCATCTATACCATCGTTAGATGTGACAACTTGTGCCTCTCAAACCCTAAGGTAGCATCTGGTTGTCGTACAACCCTCCCACTGTGTCTACATGGTAGATCATTCTAACGAACATGCATCTACCTCTCAGATGTCGAAGGTGCTATGTATTTGTCAACTGTCATTGATGATGGTGTGCTGGTCGAACCAGCAAGTAACTCCTCGAGTAACACCTTACTTCGAGGCTTGAACTCCCTCATATAGTCCTCCTCTAGAAACGTAGCATTTTTCGATATAAATACTTTGTTATCATCAGGACTATAGAAGAATCCACCCATAGTCTCCTTAGGATAGCCTACAAATAGGCACACCTGAGAACGTGGCTCCAACTTTGTAGTCTTGTTCTTCAGCACATGTGCTGGACACCCCCATATGCGGAAATGTCGTAAACTAGTTTTACGACCATTCCACAACTCTAAAGGAGTCTTAGGAACAGACTTAGATGGAACTATATTAAGGATATACATTGTTGTTTGCAGTGCATATCCCCATAATGAACTAGATAGTGAGCTATAACTAAACATAGATCTCATCATGTCTAGTAGGGTCCGATTTCTCCTCTTTGCAACACCATTTTACTGAGGTGTTCCAAGTGCTGTGAGCTGGGATATTATCCCATGCTCAACTAAGAATTCCTCGAAATCTCTATCAAGGTTTTCTCCTCCACAATCTGATCGTAGAGTCTTGATTGTTTTACCTAACTGGTTTTCAACCTCAGCACTATACTCTTTGAACTTTTCAAAAGTATCTGATTTGTGATGCATTAGGTAAACATACCCATATCTAGAATAGTCGTCAATGAATGTGACGAAGTATTCATAACTACCTCAGGCTCTTACATTCATCGGTCCTCAAACATCGGAATGTATTAGCTAAAGTGGTTGACTGGCTCTTATACCTTTTCCAGTAAAAGTCTCTTGGTCATTTTTCTTTCTAAACATGATTCACAGACTGGTAAAGTTCCGAGCTTTAACTGGTTTAAGGCTCTGTTCTTTATCAATCTGTATCCGGTCAAGGGTGATATGACCAAGTCTAAGATGCCATAGATATATGTCATCGTGAGAAATCTTGGGCCGTTTAGTTTTAGGTTTCTCAACCTTAAACATTTCAGCTTTGAGTAGTGACCTATGTGTTAACGGTCTTAACACATATAAGTTATTTTCTAAGTTTCCTGTGCATATGGTCAATCCACTTCTACCACTAATAACTAAATTGCTATTAAAAGAAACTGAATGACCATCATCCAAAAGTTTAGAAACAGAAATCAAATTCCTGCGAAAACCAGGAATGAATAACACATTGTTCAAATTTAAATAACTGTTATTTGTAAAATTTAAACTAGAAACTCCCACTGCTACTTCTGAAATGGCATCCTCTGTCCCGACCATCATGTTGTAGTCACCTTCAGCAAGGTCTCTCCATGAGTCAAGTAGCTGCAAAGAAGAACAAACATGGTTAGTGGCTCCATAGTCAACAATCCAGGAAGATTTATCATCCTCCACTAATAGAGATTTGACAACGAGTAAATCATATTTACCTGTTTCCTTTTTCTCCTTTAGCTCAACAAGGTATTTAGGACAATTCCTTTTCCAATGCCCATTCTTGTTGCAGTGGAAATATTTTCCCTTGGGCTTGGAATCCTTGAAGTCTTTCTTGTTCTCATTCTTCTTCTTCATTGGCTTTGCCTTAGCCTTCCCAATGTTATTCTTCTTCATCTTTTCAGATTTAGAAGACTCGGCAACATTTGCCTTAGCACCAGACTTACGAGGATCCAAAAGCATGGACTCGTAATAAGTGAGCTCATTAAGCAATTGGGTCAAAGTAAAAGTCAACTTGTTCATCACATAGTTGCTTTTAAACTACAGGAAACTATTCGGAAGAGTTTCCATAATCATGGTCACCTAGCTATGCTCGTCAATACGAGCTCCATGGGTTTCAGTATTATTGAGATAAGTCATCATCCTCAAGACGTGCTCTCGGACTGATGTCTCATCCTTCATCCTAGCAGTCATCGCTGAGACCATGGCCTCATGACATTGAAGCTCCGAAGGCTGCCCAAACATGCCCTGCAATGACTCCATCATCTGAGATGTAAAAGCCATAGGTTCATGCTTTGCAGCAAGAACCTCAGACATCCTTGCTAGCAAGTAGTAGCGGGCTTTCTCATTTGCTGCGACCCATTTCTGGTAGGTATCACGCACAGCTTGGCCAGCATTTCTGGCCGGCTCTGGAGTACTCTCCTCCATCAGGACAAACTTTAGGTCTTCGCAGACCAGGATAACGTTCATGTTACTTTTCCTCTTAACATAATTTTCTCCCGTTAATTTATTGTTTGAGAGTATGGAAATAATTGGAGAAACCATGACTAACAAAATAGAATAAACATGCATTTAAAATTCATTCATCGCATATTAAAATCATCAAATAATTTTGGCATAAAATTAAACATGATGCATGAACCATGAATAACGAATTATAAACCCAAGAGAATTACTATGCCACGGAAATCTATCATCCCTCAAGTAAGTGTCGCCGTAGGGTCGGTCAAGTACTTGCATGATAGATCGAGACAATCTCAGTCGATTAATATATGCAGGAATAACTCTTATTCCTTTATTAAACAACTACCATTTTATTCGATCAAGGAATTTTATTCATAATTAATTATTCCTTTGTGTAACGAGTGAAGTGCCGATGTAGGGTATGTTAGTTCACAAGATACATCTAGAATCCCTATCCTCTCGGAATCCAAACCGGATATTGACCCAAAATGGACACCATCCGTAGGGGGACGAAAGCAAAGCCGTCTCGAGGTGCCTTTTGAATCTCACGTTTTTGGACTAACAATGGAGATCGCGAGATATACTGTCATATATCCCTCTCCCACTCACTATTTTAAAATTAAGGTTTCTATAAATAAAATATATAATATTTTATTTTCACTAGTTTGGATAAAATTATGGCGGCTAAATCATAACTTTTATTAACACTAGTTCGACATTTGTGACCTAACCAATTATAACTCTTTAGTCTCTACTAACAGTATTACTCAATTAAACTAATTTAATTAGAGTGGTATTAGTGACCTATTATATTTTAACTCTTAAAATATTAGAACACTAATAGGTTTAAAAATTTAGAATCCTAAAATGACAAGATTTGAATTAAATTATTTAATTAATCTTAGTGCGTTATAAAATCCAATGGTACGTGGAATTGTATCCCGAGTGAAGGCCATATTACCGTCAATTCGGATTCGGCTATGGAATTTATATCTGGGTTTCCATCCTATATACCAATAGAATTTATTATGCACTAATTAAGCCCAATATATTAGAATTCAAATTTTAAACCATTAATCCAATTAATTGATTTCCATACATATCATATTCTAATTTAAACAGTTTAAATCACATAAAATCATATTTCATGTCAATAATGATAATGCATCTAAAACATGTTATGGCATGTGAAATGCAAGAGTAGGCACCATAAGCTATATGACATGTTATTCAAACAATTCGAAATAAATATACATATAACATAAAAAAATATATTTTGCATTGACCGGGCTCTTATTTTTCCTATACTAATCTAATTAGTACATCAAATTTCCCAAGGCATCCCTTGGTCTTCAAATCCCGCTTCAAGGTGGTGTTGGCTCCTTTTGCGACTTCGGTGCTCCAAATTACAATAATTGAAATTTTACATTGGAAAATAAAAATTACAACAATTGTAAACAATGGCCTTATGGCTTTACATCCCAAAAACAAAACCAACTACAAAAATAAGAGCCGGAAAAATTTACGACTAATGCAAAATTCATTCATCACATGAAATAATAAAAACATTCATCATATGAATATTATTTTGTGCCCACTCATCTAAACATGCATATCATATTTATAACTCATATAAATATATAAAAAACAGAAACTTTAAATGAAAAAGAGAAGGGTTAAGAACACTTTTCAACCTCGCTCTCGATGGCAATGGTAGGAAATTCTTTCCTAGCGCAGCGGAAACGTCTTAGGCACCCAGATCGGACTAGCAAATTTTTTCTGCTCTTCCCTTTCTTTTGCCGGATGGAACCAGCAGGTATACTGAAATTTGGATTTTATTTTTGACAAAATTTCAGCCCCAAAACAGCCCCTGAACAACCCCCGAACAACAGCTGAAAACTGGACTATTTTAGCACCCGATTCGCGCCCAACGCTCTGTAGAAACAGCCCCTGAAATGCGTGGACAACAGCTATGTTTTGGTTCTGATTTTTCACTTGAAAACAGCCCCAACACAGCCCCAAAACATCACAAAATATTCCCCAAAAAATCTGGATTAAAACGAAACAAAAACGAAGTTCCGTTTCACCAAGAAAGGGGCAACAATGAGCAAATATAATGCTCAATGCCGTGAGCAATATGAAAGAGATGAAGATGATGATTTTTTCAACACCACAAAGTCTTCCGAACTATATCTCGTCACCAACGGAAGCTTGTGTGGGCAAGACTAACAAAATCGATCCCTAAACATTTTAGAGATATAAACACACTTGTATATTTTGATTTTATTTTTCTTCTTTTCTTAGTTATGTTTTTCTCAACTATTGTGAGAATAAGTAAGAACAAGATGATGAAGGCTAGGTTAGAATGAAAAGACTTAGGCAAAAAGAAAATTAAATCTTCTTTTTATACCTAGGGTTATTTGTTTCCAAAACAAACAAATCCCTTACTATTCTCCATGTGTAATAATCGGCCAAGCAATGGAATTTTATTTAATTTTTTATTTAATTTTGTAACACTAAAATCAAATACTCTAAAGGAAACTGTGTTACAAAATTAAAGTTGTGATTACCTTTCAAAAAGTGTAACCACCAAAATTAAGTCAAGGGTTTCCAAAACCCAATAATAGGAAATTCTAAGTTTAGCCTTCATTTAAATTATATAATATATAATTTAATTATTAATAATAAATAATTATCATATAATCATTTATTATATAAATCATATATTAACTTTTAATATATAGTTCCAAGTGTGACAAATAATATTATTAATCATATTAATAATATTTATACCTTTGTGAGTATATAATTAGACCATCCAATTATACTAAATCCGCTATAGTAAATCGAGGTAGCACGGGGACCAAATGGACCTATGGTTCCGAGCTCCAATAATCTCGAAATATTAATTAAGCTCTTAATGAAACATTTCGAATTATTAACTCCAGGTTATTGCACTAAAAACCCGAAGCTGCACTCTCATTGCCGCAGATGATATATTAAGCCGAACCAAGTCGGTGTCCATCGATATAGTCATTACATACAAATTGACCCTTCACGAGTATCTCATAATTAGAGCCAGGTCATAATATCTGTTATACCCCTCTAATTATTTTTACCTTAAGTACCATTGATTCTCTAATGAACGATTTATTCATAACCATTATGAATTTTAATCTTTCTATTCGTAATAGAAAGATTTGAGTGCTCAAATTGCTCAAGCACCGAATCAACCCTTAAGAAATATACTCCTCTATTTCTCTCAAGAATGAGTGAACTACATGTCTATGTAAAACGTTCCCAGCTACACAACAGACCATGCCCCCAAAGTACGTAGTTGTTAGTCGGGACTGCTACACCAACCTCACCTTTGTAAATCAAAGGACATATCCTGCCATGCAGGAGTTTGTAGTACACTTAGGATTAAGATCAATCCATATATGACCATCTAGTAGATCGAAATGACTTTCTTTGTTTAACAGATATTAAAAGAATGTCATTTCCATCTGGGTCCCGTCCTATATGATCACATCATACAAGATGCCTTCATTCTCATGTCTCTACATGGATGATCCTAGATCAAGGTCGCCATATAAATATAAAATGGACCGGAGCAATAGATAAATCACATATAAAGTACCCGCTTTGTTTGCTCTTTACGGACTATTTAAGATTACTAACTTCAGACTTAAATCCTCCTGTGTATGACACTCATACACTAAGTCTGAAGGCACATAAGTAATCTAAGGTATTCTAGATAATTTATAATATGCAAAAATTAAACAAACACTTTGATAAATGAACAATGCATCATTTATTTCAAAAAAAATAAAACTGTTTACATCATATGTAGCTCTAGGGCATACATCCCAACATCACTATAAGTTGTATATCCTTAAATAAAGTTCTTGGTCAATATTTAATAACACGGGTCGGTTAGTAAAATTTCTTTCTAGTGTTATATATCCTAACGGCATTATAATTATTAGTGTCAGTGAGAGTGTACAAATTTCTTTCTAGTGTTATATATCCTAACGACATTATCATTATTAGTGTAATAATGGAATGTTTGTGAAGTAAAAGGTTTACCTAAGTCTTCTTTTCTCTGTGAAAGTAGTGGGAGTAGTCTCTATTATATTTGATATAAAGTTTTATATATGATATAAAACAAGAGACTTGTGAGATACTCCCATTAGTCATGCATTAGATATGATCTAATAATGGACACAGTAAGACTATCTATATGACAATTAGTATAACTGTTTGATACTTAGTGTGTCTCTTGTATATAGTATTTATCTTTCGTAAAAGATGATTCCTTTATCGAAAGAGAAATTGATTAGAATGTCTAGTTAATCTTATACATTATAAGGTAATGGCATAATGAATATTATATTATGTGCGATTAATAATATCAATTTCATAATAATTGTTACGAATTATTTTGATACCATGTACACCATAGGATGTGTCTTGAAATATGTTCTTTGTTATTTTTGAGATATTAAGAACAAGTTTCTTATTCATGGAGAATATAATCCGCAACAATTAGAGTCAGATTAGTTTTGAGTCTAATTATGACGTTAGATGGTCCACGTCATATAAAGTCAGAAAAGATGCAGTGGGGGTGTCACCGTTGATTCTACTAAATTAGTAGAATTAGTTGTAACTTATGAAGTATTGACTTATGAAGTTGCATAGTGACCTTATAGATTAGAAGTTTTGATATTAGTATTGTGTTTGCGGTTGTTTACATAGTATTTTGAATTTGATCTCTAAATACATAGACAACTTAAAAGCTATATCACAATATTGATATCGCATCTGAGTCATATTGATGTAGAACTTGGGTTCTACAAAATATGAATGATGATGATTAAGGGAAACGATTGGGTTTGTTGGACAAACTCAATTTGTTATAGCGGGCTTACTTGTTGTTGCCTACCTTTTGAGTGCTAGATGAGCTCTTGAGGGCATGAGTATATGATACACATTGAGATGTGTATATGATAACATGGATTGGAACTAGAGCAAGTGGGAGAAATTGTTAGGGTTGGTGCTCGGAGTGCCAATCCAGATCGTTTTTATATCCAATTCATGAATACGAACAATGCCTTTTTTCCATAATATTACTTATTAAATGGTAGCACCTCTTGTCTTTTATATACATATTCGATCTAATTACGATTAGATTTCTAATAATGATTAGATTGAAACTAAATTTTATTTAGTGATACGTGTATATTAGACAAAGACCCTAAGATTTACAATGTAGTGCGTAGTTACAACGTACTTTGTAATTGACATTGAGAATCGTCACTATAAGTTGTATATCCTTAAATAAAGTTCCTGGTTAATATTTACTAACACGAGTCAGTTAGTAAAATCCGCTGAGACCAGTACATATCGTATATCGTGACTTGGTCCGATGATTTATCCCAATGAACCATGAGTCTTGGGAGACTCGTATAGACATGTAGGTGTTTATTTGATAAACAGAATGACTCACTAAAGATTTCCTAATAAATGGTACACCAACGTCAATAGGAATCTTCTCGAGTTGAGCGAGTATAGTGGTCATTTGACTTGAGAAATCACAATGGATATATGAGTTATCCTTCAAACTTTGATGGCAATCACGTCACCGATCTATTTAGATCAGACCTCTGCATGTTCGTTGGGTGTGGACTGATGCTCATGATATCCAGTGCGTATCAAGATAGAATCACATGGCATAGATATCCCACACGTGTTTGCGATCTAGTAAATCCATGGCCGTGGTATAACTTCGGAAGCGAGTTCCGAGTGTTATTTAAAGATCGTAAATATGAAAGTCGACTATATTATACCATAAGGATTTGACATTCTTATCTATATCTCAGGTATAATATTGATAGCTTGTGATAGATGGATTATATGTATGCAATGACCTTGACTTACATAGTTTAGCGAGATTATATGTGGTCGTCATAATTCATGAGTGGGTGACTTATGGAAACGAAATTGGATTTTGTGATAGATAAACCAAAACTTAGAGAGTCCCATAATATGAAGTGTACTCGTTGAGCACTTAGGCAATGCTTTATGAATAATACAGATTATTCATAATACTTCACCAGATTAAATGAGTTAATTCGAATCATTTAAACGGTTAAACGAAAACACATGCTTTAGGGAATTTTGGTCAATTAATAATTAATGTGTATTTGTATTTGATACAAAATTTGATTTGATACATATTAATTAATTATCAAATGAGACTTTGACACATGCCATTAATATATGTATTTTTTATTTAATGTAAATAGAAATACATATATAATAATAATTAAATTAATTAATTATTTAGATATTTAAATGTTAAATATTTGAATAATTAAATGATATTCTTTTTAATAATTGTTATGAAAAATTTTTAATTATTAATTGTTAAATGTGGCATGTTTTAATTAAGCTTAATGTGTGCAAATTTGATTTGCTAACATAGCTTGATTTTATTTAATTGAATTAAATTGGGAATTGACCAAACTACCCTTCCAAAGTCGGCAATGGATTTTTAAAAAGGGAAAATTTTTCTTTTCACTTACTTGGCTTAGCATGGCCGAAACCCATCTTCCAAAAACACTCCAAAATTTGGTTGATGATTCAAGAAGGAAAAGTGAAGAAAATCAAGAAAATAGTTTAAGGAATTAAGAGAATTAAAGGTAATTATTTATATCTGTAAGCTTGGAAAGCATGTTTCTTATTCTTGAGCATCTAGAGAGATTCTAGGGTTTCTTCTTTTCTATGAATTTTGGTGTTTTTGATTTGGAAGATGGAATATAAGATTTGGTGCATGTGTGAAGTAGAATTGAATGATATTATTGTAATATTTGTTCAATTTGATCATTTGATGATATGTTGCCATTCTAGAGTATTATGACCACTCTTTTAATGCCTATAATTATTCTTTGGTGCTTCATTAGTGGTGGTTTGGATTTGTGTTGTTATTAATATAATTAATATTAAGAAAATTGGATTAAAGCATGAAAAAAATGATATTTTTGGTTTATGGATCAGATCTGAAAAATATGGGTTTATTGTGATAAAAATTATGTCAAATAAATGTATTGGATGTGTTTTGGGTATTGGAACAATTGTCGGAAACTGTTTCAGAGTTGAAATATGCGAAAATGGTGAAAAATGACGTTACCGGGTGACGGCTGCCCAAACAGTGAATTGGTCACTGTTCTGGCACCTCATGAACCGACCTAGTAATGTTGGGGCTGACCTAGGCAGCCCCCATGTGCATTGGGTAGTCGATTCGGTCAAAAATGTATTTTATGCCACTTTGCGGAAAAATATTTTCGTAAAAGTTTCGTGATGTTTCTTAACTATTTATGTTGTTATTTTATATCGAATAAAATATGTTTAGGTGAAATATGAATGAATTATTCATTTTGGTATATTGAATATTGAATAATTCATTCAGTAATTTTAAATTTTTATATTATGATTTCACCCGAACCGCGAGCATCCACTGCGCCCTCGCCAAAACCCCAATAGGAACAAACCTAGGACGAGCATCTGAAGCTATAGGCTGGGCATTAGGAGGGTTAGCTTTGGTAAGAGGTTGATTGCCATGGTTTTTAGGAGAAACATCTATATTTGGTTTATCAGTAGTGCTTTTTGCAGGGACAAGATAATTTTGGAGGTCGAGGAACCATTATCATATGACTTAGCAAAACCTAAGCCTCTATTGTCACCAGACGACACACCTAGCCCTAACATATAATCAAGCTTCTGAGAGCCAAAAGTGTGTAATATCCAGAAATTTGGAAACTCTTCAGGAAGAATTTCGTATTGTAGATCGAGTCTCAGAATGAGACTATATCGGAAAATAAGACTTTATGTGTTGGAAAATAGGTTGGAGAATTTTTAAATGAAGTTTTGTCACGTTGGGAAATGCGTGGTTCTGAGAACAGGTTACGTGATTTCTTATTTTATCGTTATAAGCGTAAAGTTTCTTGTTTCAGCTATAAAAATAGCAAACGAACTCCGATTGAGTTGATTCTTGAATCATTGGACTAATTTTTTCTAGACGAACAACTTTCTGATTGAAACATTTCAAAATTTACATCAGAAAGGCTTCCAAAAAGTAAATATTCGAGAATGTTCCATGGTAGGGACCTAATTCATATTTCGGGGGTCAAAACATAATTTTCTGAAACTTTTCTATATATACCTCAATGTTTTTGTTAATTGCGAAAAAGATAGAATCCCAAAAGTCTTCCCATGCTACCCCTACCCCCAAAACATGTTGCTGCTTACCTTGGTCGCGCTGGGCTGACCGACCAGGGGGTGTACCGGTCGGTGTGACAGACCAGGGGGTGCGCCGGCCACCCCCCACCTTATGGTGGCTGACGGCAGGTCACCGGTAAACCGCAATAAGGAGAGAGAAAATATACGAAATAGGTTTGTCGATCCCGGCTCGTGGCTTCGTTTCATGACCCGAGGCACCCACCAAATCGAAGCTCTTGGAGAGTACTACAAGTTGACGGTGATGAATTTTTCGTTCTGTGCACGGTTGCACGTGAAACGAGGAAGGAAGATTTAGATGAATAGTGACCCATGGTGAACAGTAGCTCCTATCAGAATTCTGTCAATTCCAGTGCGTTCGTGGGATCGTTTTGAGTCTGTATATGCCCTCGAAATCTCAGTAAGGCCTCCTGATAAAAATCCGCAAATTTCTAATTTATAGTTAAATGTTTGGATGTATCCAGTAGCTTCGTAGAGTAGAGTATTGATATAAATTAAATTGTTTGAGTATTAGTATTTTGAATATGAGCATTCAGTAGAATCCGAGTGAAAACGGAAATAGTTTGATTGATCCGATAGAATATGCAAGTTTTCGATAAAAGTGGATTTTTGCGTATAAAGATGTGTTTTGGTTTTGATGATAGTTATGAGTTATTTATGATATTTTGAAAATATTTAGTTAAATTCGGGAAGGTTCGGAGGGTTCTGGACACTTCCGTAACGTTTGCCAAAACTTTCCAAAAAAACATGTAAACCAAGAATTCAAGTTAACTAGTGGCCTATATTAGTTTGTAATGACATTTTAAGATTAATGAAATTGAAATCACTTAAAATAGATTTAATTCGGTTTTCTCGGAATGTTGGGAAGTTTATGCTTTCAGTAAGTTTTCCAAGATTAACGATTTTAATCGTTCATATTTGTGTTACAGATGAGGGGAAAAAATGATAGCATTGACCCCATGTAAGTATCTCACAGTAAGCTTGACTTAGGTAGACATGGTATGATAGCTGATTGTGTGCTTATATATGTATATAGATATGTGTATAGATTGCAGACTCGTAGAAATATGTAATAGTAAAAAACACGTATAGAAACAGATTGTATGAAAGTATGCATAGTGTCAGGTTTCTAGATAGCAAGCTAGTATCAGCATGAAAAGTTTAGTACAAGTTGTCGTTACATTTTCATAGTTAAACATATCTTCAAGTAGAACACATTTTCACTAATCGAGATGTAAAAATTTTATAAAGAGTTTTAACGAAGTTTTCCAGACTTCAATTTAGTTTTGGTCTGAGTGTTGATCCAGTTGTATGAAATGTGTTGATATGTTTGATGACACGTACGAGCATTTTTCATATGGATGCGTTTGTTGAAATGGGGCACGGGCCCCACTTCGTATGTATTGGATGAGTGAGATGTCACCAGCTCGTAATTGACTGTGGTTGACTTTGCTGTTGTGTGTATGAATAATGGCATTGCATTGTATTGCATTGCATCACATGACTTACATGATCATATGGTTGCTATGATGATGCATATGCATTTTACATACCTAGAGAGACACGATGCACATGGACAAATATAGATCTAGGACCAGGTGGACGGAGATATGTAATGGCCATGGATCCTAGTTACAGTGAGTGGACCATTTTTCTCAAAATGATTTCTACTTATTTGCTTTTGACTTAAGACTTACTTTTCAGTAAATAAAGCGTTAGCTAAGTTTGATTACAGTTGTTTTAAAATTGATAATGTTTCTAGAAAGCTTGATTTCAAAAGTATGATTTTGTGATTTTAGAGGCATGGGGGAAATACCCACCTCAGATGTGACTTATGGAATTGACGGTGACTGGAATTGATGGATTAAACATGTGTACATGTAGAGCAGGACTAAGAGGACGGCGATACGTAACGTCCCTAGATCCTAGATTTCAAGGCTAAGGGGACTGCGAGATGTAACACCCTTAGACCCTAGATTCAGGGATAAAACAGTGGCATGCAATGGGGCAAAGTGATACGTAATGCCCCAATGGTATGGATTTGCACATCTGGCTCTAGTTCGGTGGCTTGGGGGACAGCGATACGTAACGGCCCAAGACCACTAGTTAGGCATATGGGGGACGGAGAAACGTAACGCCCCCATGCGTAAGGTTTTCTACATATGATCAGAGACATGGTTTCCAAATTGATGGTTTATGAACGAGTTTTCAAGAGAAACAATTTTAAGAGAAACTCAGAGGATTTTAGACAGTGCTTAGGGGGACAGCAATACGTAACGCCCCTAGTTATCGAGTTATTAAGTGACTTTTAAAGTTTTCAGATAAAAGGATTTATAAAGTTTTATGTGATTTATAACTATAAAAAAATCAAAAAATTATACAAGAATTTTACAGTTTTATAGAGTATGTGAGTTTTGATTTAACTAGCTATGGAATCTGTTGATTTTAAATTGATTTTATCAGTTGTATGGAGATTTTCACGATAATCCCTATGCATAACTATTTACTTTTATAAAAGAATTAATTTCCAGCAGATTACCAAATTGAAATTTGATATAGAGGATTTTGACACTACTTGATCTTGTATACCATCCCAGATTTTGAATTCGGTGGTACTCCCAGCTTTCTTGATATTTTCCAACATATGGGATTTCTTATTTTACAAATCTATATGGTTTTCAAAGTTTGTACTAAAGTTTTACAATTTTCAGATATATAAATTCTAGATTTTGCATATAGCTTGCCTTACGGGACCAGACAGAAATCCTATCTGGTGGAGATATTTTCCTTGATATGGAATTTCAGCCATACCTAATTATGATTTGATGAGTAAGATCATAGTATGCTATAAGTATGTACCTTGTATAAATTGTATGTTAAGATGCATGGTCGATTTTGAAATATTAATATAAGGATTGAGTGTTGGGTGTTTACCACTTTTAGAATGCAGTTTGTTCGGATTCTAATGGATGGAATCAAGCATCAGTATCTTATATTGTATAGAGGTCCCATGTTTCAGCTCAGGGTTTCATTAAAGTTTTACACATCATTGTTAGCTAATGTTTGTGTCTTAGCTAATATAATTCATATGTAGTAACTAGCCATAGTTTAAGCTGACTAAACCACCACGGGTTTGGGATGGCCTTAGCCACGGGTTTGGGTGGTTTGGTAGATAATAAGTTAGTTCCGGTTAGGAGAAATTTGATGTTGCTAGTATATAAAGTAAAGCTACAGTGCGGAAAAAGAGTATGTATGTATGTGGTTGAATACTTCTAGATTTGTGTATGTGAGATGCCAAAATTCTGTAGATGTGAAGTATAGTGTGGAATCGAGAAGATAAGTTTACTACAATGTTTCATTCAGTGCAGTGAGTGCGTTATCAAGGTATAATATATGTAAGCGTTCATCGGATAAAGATGAGATTTATAAGTTTGTGTATATTTATATATATCTTATTTCTATTTAAGTTCTTATTGTTACTTGATATATTTACATAAGACATGAGTTACTTACTGAGCTTTATAGCTCACCTCAACAGTTTGCTAGTTTTGCAGGTTCACATTGAACTTAAAGAGCTAGTTGATTACTAGAGACATCTTGAAGACAACAGATCGCCCCGATGCAGTCAATTCGGTTTTGAGTCATTGTATTGTTCTGGAATGTGTAATGGGCTCCCACAATTTCAGTTTTATTTATTTGTATCATATGTATAATTTTAAATCGTGCTGAGCACGTAATTGTTTGTAGTTTTTTGTCTAATGTCAGGCCGGAGGCCTATTTGTATATGAGCTGAGATATGTCAGGCCGGAGGCCTATTCGTATTGAGTTGAGATTTTTCAGATCGAAGGCCTATTTTCATGAGTTGA
Source organism: Zanthoxylum bungeanum (assembly GCA_019454045.1). Lineage (NCBI taxonomy): Eukaryota > Viridiplantae > Streptophyta > Magnoliopsida > Sapindales > Rutaceae > Zanthoxylum > Zanthoxylum bungeanum. The sequence continues at coordinate 224,147 of SKCR01033394.1, read as the reverse complement.
GATGGTTTTTTTTGAATTTAATTTCAGGTCACATAGAGGTGCTGGACTTTGATCCATGTTTTTTTTGATTTTTAGTAGAGGTCATGCCGAAATTTTAGTAGCATTAGAGGCTTATGGAGATGGGTTTTCATGTTTCCTGCTGATAGGGATGGCAACAAGGCCCGGACCCGGCCCTGGTCCGCATGGACCCAGACGACCCGGGTCCGGAATTAAAAAATCTGGACCCGGGATCACGCGGGTCCGGACCGGGTAGACCCAGGTCCGGAAAAAAATAAAAAAAATAAAAAAAATTATTAAATAATAAAAAATATAAAATATTATGTATATATATATATATAATAGAATATTATAAAAAAATTAAAAGAATTGAAATAAAACTAATAAAATTGACAAAATATAAATATAAAATAATACATTAAATTTTTTTTAAAAAAAAAAAAAGAAATCCGGGTAATCGGGTCCGACCCGGGAATATTTACCCGGGTCCAGAACCGGACCCGGACCCGGGGTAGCAAAAAGTCTTCCGGATCCGGACCCGAGTCTGTATCCGGATTTTGCCATCCCTACCTGCTGATAGCATCCTGACTTTAGGTAGGATGTTACAAAAAGAGAACGCAGACAACTGTCTTTGAGTTTGTTCAATTTCTTTTTCTAATGACTTGATCTTACCTTCTAAGCCTTTGTTTCTCTCATTGAGATCTACAACAACTATAAGACTTTTATCAAGCTTGATTTGAGACTAATTTCTTTCTAGTTCAGTCTCCCTAAGTTGTTTGGTGACATTTGTCATTTTGATGCTCAAACTCTCATTATATAGCTCAGTGAAGGCTGTCTGGATATCATTATCATCCTTAGAGTCACTCTTTTCAGAGCACTCTGGTGCGGCCTTAGGTTCATCGACTACTTTGGAGCCCTCATTATCGCTCACATCGTAGATAAATTCCGTATAGGTGAAGTTTCTTTTTTATCTAGAATCATAAGAAACTTCCTCATCAACTTCTTCATCATCGGAGATTTCCCTTAGACTTTATGTAAGTAAGGCATTCAACTCAAATATGCATAAAGCCTTGACACTCATGACATCGAATGGCCTGAAATTTCCTATCTTTCTCATCTCTAGTCTCATTTCTCCCCGTCCTAAGACTACAATTACTCTCCCTTGGTTTCTCACTTTCTTGGGAATGATAAACTTCTTAATTCTCTTCACAAATATAGTCATGTTGGCCTTTGAGAGTGATGTGTCTTTATCATCATAGAATGTGTCACAAGTTTCCACTTTTATTATTTTCATGGCAATATTTTTGGACCTTCTATACCTTGGGAGTTTACTCTCATAAACCTGAAGGTTACCCACAAGATCATCTAGCTTTAAATTATCTATATATTTGCTCTTCTTTATAGCGGTGATCTTGGGCAAGAATCTCTCAGGAAGTGACCTAAAGATTTTCCTAACGACACGGTTCATAAGGATAGTTTCACCTAGTTTGAAATTAGAATTAACTATGTCGTTGATTTCAGCATAAAATCCATCGAACGTTTCATCCTCCATCATGCAAGCCATTTCAAACCTAGTAGCCAGCTCTTGAAGTTTGTTATTCTCGATGGATAGTGTGCCCTCATTAACAGTTGCAAGGATGTCTCAAGCATCCTTGTCTACTTCACACATAGAAACCTCTAAACTCTGAGAAACAAATAGTAGCATGTATGGCATTGATAAATTTATTGTTCTTATTACACTCTTCAAAATCCTTCTTGGTATAGGTAAGTTTATCTTCTAGGGAAGAAACCCCATTAACTGTGGACATTGAAGGTTTCCACCCGGACTCCACCGACATTCACACCCTCCTATCAAGAGATTTGAGGAAAGCTCTCATGTGAACTTTACAGTGAGGGTACTATGTCCCATCAAAGAACGTGGGACATTTTAAAGGTCTACTTCTATCAATATATGACGGGTCAAGGACCGATGTCAAGCTCTGAAACCAAATGAAAATTACAATGATTCTGACCCTATATACATATAGGGGGAATAAGTGTAATATGTGGAAATTAAAAATTCTACTATATCTAAGACATGTCTAAGTTAGAGTTTCTATGTCTAGATATCAAGCAACCTTAAGTCTAACAAGTCAATTACAGTAAATCACCAAACACAAATAATAAATCGCATAAAAAATCAGATTTGTTTACAAAGTGGAAACTCATTTCAGAGAAAAATCACTCCAGGTATAGGTTACCACCCAAATCCACTATATGAAAAAAACTTACATAGATGGTGAAAAGATATAAAGCAACAAGTTTGGGTTAGGAAAGAAGAGTGTTATGTTGCATTAATAGCCCTCAAGGCAATGGATAATCAAATGTGGTTATTTGATAGTGGATGCTCCAGACACATGTGTGGAGATTAAGCTATGTTTGTTTCCCTCAAAGAGAATATGACTGGAAATGTTACTTTTTGGGATGGGGTAAAAGCACCAATTATGGGAAAATGGAGAATTACTTTGCCGAACTACATGTTCTTGATGGTGTCATTTATGTTGAAGGGTTAACTGCAAATCTCCTTAGTGTCAATCACTTTCATGATACTGGCTTAGAGATTCATTTTGAGAAGAAAATGTTTTTTGTGTACAATGCTCAATGTGAGTGTGTTGTTATAGGTCTTAGGATAATTAAAAACTACTATGGGATTTCTGTTGGTCAGTTTGCTATGTGTAATGCTGATAGGATAGATGAGATTGACCTTTGGTATCAAAGTTTATGATACATCAATTATCATGACTTATCTAAAGTGTCCAAAAAGAATATCATTACTAGACTTCCTAAATTAGGTAAGAGAGACAACTCAGTGTGTGGACCATGTCAGTTAGGAAAGCATACTAGAACGAAACATACCTGCTTCACTCGCATTCTCACCAAAAGGCCATTAGAACTTCTACATATGGATCTTATGGGACCATCCAAGACTGAAAGCCTAGAGGCAAAAAGTACATTCTGGTTGTGGTAGATGAATTCTCTAGATATAATTGGGTTGACCTCCTTAGGGAAAAATCTGAAGCTGCTGAACTCATCTAAGTCCTGTGCAAAAGACTCATGACCGAGAAGGATTTGACCATTACTAGGATTAGGAGTGACTAGAGACGTGGATTTCATAACTCTAATCTAGAATCCTTCTGTGCCAACAAGGGCATAAAGCATGAGTTCTCTGCCCCTATCACTCCACAACAAAATGAAGTAGTTGATATTAAGGAAAGAGTCATTCAGGAAATGGCTAATGTTATAATTCACAGTAAATGGATCGCCTTGCACTTTTGGGTAGAAACTGTGTGCACATCATGTCACATTGTTAATAGAGTTTTTCTTAGACACAAAACTAAAAAGACTCCTTATGAAATATGGAGGGGTAAGAAACCTCTGGTCAAATACTTTAGGGTTTTTGATATCACTTGCTACAATTTAAGAGACAAGGAGAATATCGTAAAATTTGATACCAAAAGTGTTGAAGGCATGTTTCTAGGATACTCTCAGAACAATAGAGCCTATAGAGTATACAATAATACTACTCTTATTTTTATGGAAACTATCAATGTGACTGTGGATGATGTTAGATATGGACCTAATGTTGAGGGGGAGCCAGTCCCCATTATTGAGTGATGAATAATCTGATAAGGTAGGTAAACGAAGCAACCTAGTTAAACCTGACCACCCTGATACTTCTACCTCATCTAAGAGTGATAAACCACATGAGCCTGTCCATTCACCTTGTGCAAAGTTGAATTATCCAAAAGATAGCATTCTTGGTGATGTCACAGAGGGAATGAGACTACATGGAAGGTTAGTTAATCAACTATCATTTTTTTGTTATGTGTCTCAGATTGAGCCTAAAAAGGTTGAAGATGTTTTTTTGGATGAGTGTTGGGTGAAAGCAATGCATGAAGAATTAAATATATTCACCCGTAATGATGTGTGGTATCTTTTGCCTAGATCTAAGAACACAAATATGATTAGAACCAAGTGGATCTTCAAGAATAAGACTGATGAACATGGTACCAAAACGAGAAAAAAAGGTAGGCTAGTGTATGTATGGCAACGGGCCGGGCTCATCAAAGCCCGGGCCGGGCCCGAGCCTAATTTTTTTTAATTATAAATACAAAAAACTATTATATAAATATATATATTTTAAGTCCGGACCCGATTTTTTTATTATAAAAAATTATAAGTATAAAAAATTTATTATAAAAATATATATATTTTATAAATTAAAATATTTATTTATTTATTTTAAGCCCGGACCCGATTTTTTTATTATAAAAATTTATTATAAAAATTTATATATTTTATAAATTAAAATATTTATTTATTTATTTTAAGCCCGGGCCGGGCTTCGGGCTTTTCTACCATGCATAGGCTAGTGGCTTAAGGATACACCCAGGTAGAAGGAATAGACTACGGTGATACATTTGCATCAGTGGCCATGTTATAATCCATTCGCATTCTTTTGGCAATAGCCTATAGTATGAGATTCAAATTGTACCAAATGTATGTCAAAAGTACCTGCTTGAATGGTATTATACAACAAGAAGTGTATGTACAGCAGCCCAAAGGTTTTATAGATATTGATAATCCAGACTATGTCTACAGGTCGAAGAAAGCCATTTATGGTCTCAAACAAGCTCATAGAACTTGGTATGATAGACTCACCACCTATATTTTAGACCATGCTACTCTCGAGGGGGTGTTGACAAACTATGTTCATCAAAAAGGTAAATGGCGTCCTTACTATTACTCAGGTGTATGTAGATGACATTGTTTTTGGTTCGCCTAATGACTCACTTGCTCGTGAGTTTGCAGATGCTATGACACAAGAGTTTGAGATGAGCGTGATATGAGAGCTCAATTACTTTGTTGGGCTCAAAGTTAAGCAACTTCGAAATGAGACTTCTGTCTCTCAATCCAAGTATGCTAGGAATCTTGTTAATGTAGGAACCACTTTTCTAGCGCAGCGGAAACACGTTAGGCACCCGGGATCAGACTAGAAATGTTTTTCTCCCTTCTCTCCTTAAGGTAGAATCTGACCAGCTCTCCCACTGAAAAGTTTCTTCTTTTTTTAACAAAAAGTCATCCCCAGAATAGCCCTCAAACAGCCCCTGAATAGCAGTGTGAATCTAGACTGTTTTGGACACAAAATGTGCCATACTCACTGTCCAAATCAGCCATTGTTTGCGTCAATTGCCACTGAGTTTCAGGTCTGATATTTTAGTTAAAATCAGCCCCAATATAGTCCTAAAATACCCCTATATGTTCCCCAAAAATCTTGAATTAAAAGCAATTCGAACCGAGTCCCATTACAAACTTATTGTGTGCGACAGTGAGTAGAAAATTGCTCACTGCCGTGTGATGTATTAGATGGAGAAGATGATGAGTTTTAGTTCGAGATTAAGTGTCACACTAGGTATTTTTATTTTGTTCTTGTTTCGTTCTTTTTTTTTTTTTTTTTCTCTTTTCAACACTTGAGAGAATTATAAGAACAAGAGAGATGATAACTAGGGTTGGAATTAGAATCTTAGGCATGAAGAAAAATACTTTTTATTTTACACCTAGTGTTATTAATTTCGAAAATTAAATAAACCTTGCCCTACCCATTATGTAATAATCGGCCATGCAAGGTTTTTTTCAAATTTTTGTTTTATAACATATCATTTACTTTCCATAAAGACAAAGATATTACAAAATAAATATATTCTCACATTTTAAAAAATGTGTAACTACCAAAACCAATCCAAGGGTTTCCAAAACCAATATTCGGAAACTCTAAATTTAACATTTATTAAATTATATATATAATTTAATTTAATAACTTATAATAAATAATTATCTCATAATCATTTATCATAAAAACCATATATTAAACTTTAATGTATAGTTTCAAGTGTGATAAAATAATATTATTAATAATATTAATAATATATACATGTGAGTATATAATTGGACTATCCAATTATATTTAATCTGCTACAGTTTATCGAGCTAGCACGGGGACCAAATGCACTTACGGTTCCGAGCTCCAATAATCCCGGAATATTAATTAAACTCGTAATTAATTATTATGGATTATTAACTCCGGGTATTCCACTAAAAGTCCGAAGTTGTACTGTCGTTACCCGTAGATAGATAAATTAAGCAAAATCATGTCAGTGTCCGTCGATATAGTCATTACATACTAATTGTCCCTTCACGAGTATCTCGTAATTAGAGCCGGGTCATAATGTCAATTATACCCCTATAATTATTTTTACTTTAGGTACCATTGATTCCTTAATGAAAAATTTAATCTTAACCATTATGAATGTTAATATTTCTATTTGTAATTGAAAGACTCGAGCGTTATAACCGTTCAAGTACCGAATCAACCCTTAAGGAAGATACTCATCTACTTCACGCAAGGAGGAGTGGACTCTATATCTATGTAAAACGTCCCCAGCTACACACCAAATATTGTCCCCAAAGTACGTAGCTATTGGTCGGGATTGCTACACCAACCTCTCTTTTGTAAATCAAAGGACATAGTCTGCCATGCAGGAGTTCGTAGTACACTTAAGATTAAGATAAATCTATAAATGACCATCTAGTAGATCAAAATAAGTTACTTTATTTAACAGATATTATAAGAAACTTATTTCTATCTAGGTCTAGTCCTATATGATCACTTCATATAAGAAAGGTGCCTACATTCTCATGTCTCCACATGGACGATCCTGGATCAAGGTCGCCATACAAATATATAGTGGACTACAACTATAGATAAACCACAAATAAAGTACCCTATTTGTTTGCTCTCTATGGACTATTTTAGATTACTAACTTCAGACTTACATCCTCATGTGTAAGATACTCATATACTAAGTCTGGAGGTACATGAGTATTCGAGGGTAAACAAGATAATTTACAATATGTAATATTAAACAAACACTTTGATAAATGAATAATGTATCATTTTATTTCATAAAATATAATTTCGTTTACATTACATGAAGCTCCAAGGCATATATCCCAATAATCTCCCACTTGCATTAGAGAAAATGGTACATGTCACGTATTCCTAGACTATCTAGGCGACCTTCAAACACTTTAGCCGATAAGGGCTTTGTAAACGGATTAGCCAGGTTCTCTGCAGATGCAATCTTTGTGACAGAAACATCTCCGTTCAACACTATCTCCCTGATGAGATAATATTTTCTCTCTATATACTTTCCCCTTTTATGGCTTCTTGGCTCTTTGGAATTCACCACTGCACCACTATTATCGCAATAAAGTGTGAGTGGTTTATCCATATCTAGAACAACTTCCAGATCTCCCAAGGACTTCTGGAGCTAGACTGATTCCTTAACTGCTTCACAAGCTGCTACATACTCAGCCTCTGTGGTGGAGTCAACAATGCAAGATTACTTTATACTCCTCCACACAATGACTCTGCCACGTAGAGTAAACAGTGATCCAGATGTTGATTTCCTAGAATCAACATCCGTTTGAAAATCTGAGTCCGTATATCCCCTTAAGATCATATCCTCTCCGGAATACACAAGCATATAATTTCTCGTTCTCTTAAGGTATTTGAGAATAGGTTTCACGGCCACCCAATGATCCAATCTTGGGTTCGATTGAAACCTACTGACTACTCCCACTGTAAAGCAGATGTCTGTTCTCCTACATAACATGCATACATGAGACTACCAACTACCAACTACTAAGGAATATATGATATGTCTCATTTCCTCAACTCATTGGGGTGTCTTATGAGACTTTTCCTTTGACAAATGAATTCCATGTCGATAAGGTAAATTGATTTTCTTGGAAATATACAACCCAAATCGCACAAGGATCTTGTCGATAAGGTAAATTACCTGAGACATAGCTAACAGTCATTTCATTCGATTCCGAAGAATCTAGATCCAAAGAACCTAATTGGACTCTCCCAAATCTTTCATTTAGAATTAGTTAGCTAGCTAGGTTTTCATGTCCGATAATATCTTTACATCATTCCCAATGAGTAAAATATCAGCGACGTATAAAATGAGAAAAACCATATTCCCATCAATGACATGCTTGTATACACAAGGCTCATCAATATTCTGCTCAAAATCATAAGACTTGATCATGGTATCAAATCTTATGTTCCAAGATCAAGATTATTGCTTGAGTCCATAAATGGACCTTTGCAGCTTGCAAACCTTTTGCTCTTGACCTTGGGCTTTGAATCCCTATGGTTGTACCATATAGATACACTCATCAAGATTTTCATTCAAGAATGCAGTCTTGACGTCTATTTTCCAAATCTCATAGTCATAATATGCGACAATGGATAGAAGAATGCATATGGATTTGAGGATGGCTATTGGTAAAAAAGTTTCCTCCTAGTCAACTCCCTCTTTCTGGGTATAACCCTTGGCCACTAGCCTAACCTTGAAGGTCTATACCTTTCCATCTACTTCTTTCTTTCTCTTGTAGATCTACTTGCAACCTAAGGGTCTTATCCCATCAGGTTGGTCTATAAGTTTCCAGACTGAGTTAGAGTACATAGACTCCATATCTAGGTTCATGGATTTGATTCATTCCTCTTTATCAAAATCATCCATTGCACTACGATAGGTCAAAAGATCATCTACACCATCACTGGAAGTGACAACTTGTGCCTCTCCAACTCCTAGATAATGATCAGGTTCTCGTACAACCCTCCCACTACGTCTAGGTGGTAGATCATTCTGACAAACTTACATTTGAATCTTAGATGTCGAAGGTGTTATGTGTTCGTCAACTATTGTTGAAGATGACGTGCAGGTCGAACCAGGAAGTAACTTCTTAAGTAACATCTTACTACGAGTCTTGAACTCCCTCATATAGTCCTCCTCTAGAAATGTAGCATTTATCTTAATGTCTATAAAAGAGTTCACCCCTAGTCTCCGTAGGATAGCCTAAAATTAGGCACACTTGTGAACGTGGCTGCAACTTAGTAGTCTTATTCTTCAGCACATGTGCTAGACACCCCCATATGCAAAAATATCGTAAACTAGCTTTACGACCACTCCACAACTCTAAGGGAGTCTTAGGAACAGAATTAAAAGGAATTACAATAAGGATTTACATTTGCAATACATACCCCCAGAACGAACTATGTAGTGAGTTATAACTAAACATAGATCTCATCATGTCTAGTAGGGTCTGATCTCTCCTCTCTGCAACACCATTTTATTGTGGTGTTCCAGATGCTGTGAGCTAGGATACTATCCAATGCTCAACTAATAACTCCTCGAAATCTCTGTAAATGTATTCTCCTTCATGATCTGATCGTAGAGTTTTGATCGACTTACCTAATTTGTTCTCAACCTCAGCATGATACTCTTTTAACTTTTCAAAAGTATCTGATTTGTGCTGTATTAGGTAAACATACCTAAATCTTGAATAATCATCAATAAAAGTGATGAAGTATTCATAACCACCTCTGGCTTTTACGTTAATCGGACCACAAACGTCTGAATATATTAGCTCAAGTGGTTGATTGGCTCTTATACCTTTTTCGGTAAAAAGTCTCATGGTCATCTTTCCTTTTAGACAGGATTCGCGGATTGGTAAAATTCCAACCTTGAACTAGTTGAAAGCTCCGTCCTTTATCAACCTATTTATCCGGTCAAGGATGATATGACCAAGTCTAAGATGCCATATATATGTGTCATCGTGAAAATCTTTTGCCATTTTGTTTTAGGTTTTTCAGCCTTAAACATTTCAGTGTTGAGCAGTGACCTATGTGTTAACAGACTTAACATATATAAGTTATTTTTTGAGTTTCCTGTGCATATGGTCAATTTATTTCTACCAATAAAAACCAAATTATTATTAAAAAAATTGAAAATCCATCATCCAAAAGTTTGGAAATATAAATCGAATTCCTGTGAAAACCAAGAATGAATAACACATTGTCCAAATTTAAATAATTATTATTCAAAAAAATTTTAACTGGAAACTCCCACTGCTCTTGCTGAAACGACATCCTCTGTCCTTACCCTCATGGTGTAGTTACCTTCAGCAAGGTCTCTCTATGAGTCGAGTAGTTGTAAAGAATAACAAACATGGTTAGTGGCTCAAGAATCAACAATTTATATGAATTTATCATCCTCCACTAAGAGAGATTCGATAACAAGTAAATCGTATTTACATGTAGCCTTTACATGTAGCCTTCTTCGCTTTCATCTCAGCAATGTATTTAGGAAAATTCATTTTCCAATGCCCGTCCTTGTCACAGTGGAAACACTGGCATCCTTGGAGCCTTTCTTTTTTTTCTTCTTCATAGGCTTAACCTTAGCCTTCACAGTGCATTTCTTCTTGTTCTTGGTAGATCTAGAAGATTCAGCAATATTTTCCTCAGCACTGGGCTTACGAGGATCCATAAGCATGAACTCGTAGTGGGTGAGCTCATTAAGAAGCTGGGGCAAAGTAAAAGACAACTTGTTCATAACATAGTTGCTTTTAAACTGTAGGAAACTCTTCGGAAGAGTTTCCATAATCATGATCATCTGGCTTCGCTTGTCAATACGAGCTCTATGGGTTTCAGCAGTATTGAGATAGGTCATCATCCTCAAGATGTGCTCTCCAACTGATGTCCATTCCTTCATCCTAACAGTCATCACTGAGATCATGGCCTCATGACGCTGACGCTATGAAGGCTTCTCGAACATGCCCTGTAATGACTCAATCATCTGAGATATTGTAGCCATAGGCTCATGCTTTACAGTAAAAACCTCGGACTTCCCTGCTAGCAAGTAGTAGTGGGCCTTCTCATTAGCCGCGACTTATTTTTGGTAGGCATCGCGTACATCTTGGCCAGCATTTCTGGCCGGCTCGCGAGGACATTCCTTTGTCATGACAAACATTAGGTCTTCACAGACCAGGATAACATTCATGTTACTTTTCCACTTGACATAATTTTCTCCTGCTAATTTATCATCAGAGAGAATGGAAATTATCGGAGAAACCATGGCTTAAATAAAATAAAGTAAACATGCATTTAATATTCATTCATCACATATCAAATTATCAAACATTTTGGCATAAAATTAAACATGATGCATGAACCATGAATAATGAATTAGAAACATAAGAGAATTACTATGACACATAAATCTATCATCCCATAAATAAGTACCGCTGTAGGGTAGGTCAAGTAATTGCATGATAGATCGAGACAATCTCGATTGATTAATATATACCGGAATAACTCTTATTCCTATATTAACCAACTACTATTGGATTTTATCAAGAATTTTGATTAACATTTAATCATTCCTTTGTGAGTGTGACTCATCATTTCGGAACCATTTGACTTAACTAGTGAAGTGTTGTCGTAGGATAAGTCAGCTCACCAGATACATCTAGAGTCCCTATTCTCTAGGAATCCGAACTTGATATTGACCCAAAATGGACACCATCCGTAGGGGGATGAAAATAAAGCCGTCTCGAGGTGCCTTTTGAATCTCACATTTGCATACTAACAACGGAGATCGCAGGATGTACTTGTTGGGGTCATGTTGTAACATCCTTAATCCGGGTGATGCTACAGATAGGGAATAGGCTGTACTATACCCCTGAGCCTCTGTCTTTCGAACTATGAACAACACTGTTACTCTTTTCTTAACCATAATCTCATATTCGGGACCATTGCCTAAAACCATGACATAGAACATAAAATACTACACACAAATAAAACTCAGCATTACTTATCTTAATAACTTATATACGAGTACTTGTACACAACTTTGTTATACAATTTTCTGAAACTAGACTTTACTAAGCTTGACTGAACTATATCTCTGACTCAACCTAGTGGACCAAACTCACTAATGACTGCCTTCAGTATCCATCCCCTCGAGCTCATCCTCCGGAAATACCTCATAAACAAAGAAACTGGGAGTGGGGGGGTTAGATCGTCTCAATGTTCTAAGTGAATGGATAGTTTAAAAAGTAGTACTAAAAGTGCTTTTGAAAATCCATGGTTCTAAAACCGATTTCATCTTAAATCATCTTTCCTGAAATCTCTTCTATTACTTGAAAACAACTTTCTTCCTGGAAATTTTTTATGAAATCTCTTCATTGAACCTGTATCTGAAAGCTCTGTTCTGAAAACTATTTCTGAAATATCTATTTCTGAAAACTGTCTCTGAAAACTGTTTCTGAAAAACCTGAAATCTATCTATAAAAAACATGACGCATGGGGGCGTTACATTTTTCCGTCCCCCCATACGCCTAAATAGAGCCAGAAGTGTAAATCCATGACATTGAGGCGTTATGTATCGCCGTCCCCCAAAGCATGCCACTCATGTCCCTGAAACTGGCGGTCTTGGGGCATTACGTATCGCCTTCCCCCAAACCACTGAACTAGAATTGAGGGGTGCTAATCTATGCTACCCTCGAAGCTTGGAATCTATGATCTAGGGGCATCTGTCATTCGTAGTCCTGAACTAGGATCTGGGTGCGTTATGTATTGTTGTCCCCCCAGTCCTCTACATATGCACATGTGCTCTCCGTCAATTCCATATTTGAATCAATTTACATACTGAGGTTGGTTTTTCCCCATGCCTCGAAAACATAAAAACTCAAGCTTTTAAATTACTTTTCTAAAACATTCATTAAAACATACTCTTTCATTAAATAACTGTGATAAAATCGGCTGACGCCCTAAGTGCATAAAAATAAGCCTGATATTTAAAACAACATCATGTAAAAAGAAAAACTTAAGGAAAGAGTGTCCACTCACAGATTTGAAGGCCCATTGGAAGTCCTATTAGCCTTACTTCACTTCACTAAAGAAATTTGTGGTTCCTGCGATGATCTCATTTCCATGATTTTCTTCATCTTTTAAGTCTCCCATGGTGGCTTTTCTTCTTTTTAACTTGTATTAGAAGGATTTGAGTCTATCTCTCATTCTCTCATTCTTTCTTCTTCTTATTTTTCTTCTATTTTCTTCATCCCTCACTCACGTCTCTCTCTTTCTCTTTCTTCTCTTCAATTTTTTTTTGATGAAGGAATAATATCTCTCTTTTATATTAGGGGCTATATGTAATTGATATTTTTTAAGAAATGTGTAGAAACTTTGAGAAATTTGGAGATTTCTCTAGATAGGCCAACGATGACTATTTATCTGAAATTTCGAGTTGCATTTTCGGCCTATTTCTAGTTCGATTATGGAAATGTAATCAATGCGGAAGTTATAGATCTCGATCTCACATTTCCGATGATATAAAATTCATAAAAATCGGAATTCATATGAGCATGTTATAGCCCAAATATCATAGATTGTCAGGAGTGGAACATCGTACCATCTCGTATTGGAATCTCAAAAAATTTACCAATTATCTCCCAGGTTATTTCATTAGTGTATAAGTGTTCCACCATAATTTATATTATGTAACATTCATCATAAAATGAAATAGTAGCCGAGATCACCGGTCGTCAAGATTACCGGTCGTTACACAGGCGCATCGGAAGAGCGCAGTTTGGTGAAATTGTAATTTTAAAACTTTAAAACTTACGGGAAAACTTATTCAATATCCTATATGAATAATTCATTCATATTTCACCTAAACATATTATACCCGATATAAAATAAAGATATAAATAATTTAGAAAACATTGCGAAATTTTTAAGAAAACATTTTTCCGTAAAACAGCATAAAATGTTTTTTTGCCTGAACCGACCAACCAATATACATGAGTGATGAGTGGTAAATAGATCACTATTTCCCACTCCTTTAACTTAATATTTTGTATAGTTTCCTGAGTTCTGTGAATATTTTGATGTGTTTTGTGTTATTTTGTTGATAACTAAAATATCCAGTCGCTCTGGAGGAAATTCGGGGCCAAAACAGTGGAAAACGGGCAAAAAGGGCAAAAATGTAAATTTCCTGCTAAAATGCACTGTTTACTAAAATGCACCGTGCTAAAATGCGCCATCTGCTAACATGCACCGAATCTACTAACATGCGTCAGACATGTGGACCAATCAGAGAAGTTTTGCTATCATGTGCCATTGCTAACATGTGCCTGCCACGTGTCAGCATCTGCTAACGTGCACCGGAAACGTGTCACCATCACATGCTACCGACACTCATTATTGAAAAAAGTCATTGCTTACGTCATGCTGACATCAGCGTCGTGTCACGAACACTCTTGCCCGTCGCGACGTCGAGCAAATAATTGAGTTAATTATTCACCCGATGCCACGTGTCCTCATCTCCAGAAGCCGATTGCCACGCGTCCAAGATCAATGGTAAGGCGCGACGCACGAAGCCAAAATTTTTCTATAAATAGAGGTCGAAATTTCATTTGTAATTCATACTCCCGTCTAAGGAATTCCTTAAGAATACTAAGAAGAATGTATCTTGTTTTTTTATTTACAGCTTTCAATATTTAATTTTCGCATTTGCACTTTCTTTTATTTACTTTTCAGTCTTTACTTTCTATATTTAATTTTATTTACTTTTACGCAATAGTACTTTCCTTTCTTTACTTTTCAGTTTTTACTTTTCAGTAATGAGGAGGAAACTCCCCCTGCTGGGTGAAAGGTATATCTTTTATTACAAATATTTAGATTAATCTCCTTTAATTATAATATATACACTATTTAAAGCCTGACTTAATGGGATACCGCCTTTATGGTCGGTTGGACTTAATCTTAAAATTGGTTTTAACCTGACTAAACATGGATACCGCCTATATGGTCGGTTGAAATTAATTATAAATTTGACTTAATCAAGATACCGCATATATGGTCGGTTGGTAATATTACGCAAAGTTAATATATTATAATAAGAGAGATATCTAAAATAGAAGTAATAATAGTCGATCCTCTATTTACTTTCCAGCATTTACTTTATTTAATTTTCAGCATTCACTTTCCAGCATTTACTTTATGTCATTTACTTTATTTAAGTTTTTACCAGTTTTAGTTATATGTAGTAACTAAACCTGTTATCTGGGGTTGTGATGAATTCCAATATCACTTGTTAACTGGCCATTAATAAGATTGATCTGGTAAACTTAAAATGAACTTGGAAAATGGATTTTAGGTTTAAGCCTTAGACTCAATAGCCCACGATCTTCCTTGAGGACAGATAACACATTAATAGATTTCCTTACATGATAGGAATATACCTGTCATACGGGGGTAGCCATAATTGGAACTTAATCTTAATGAATTCAGATAACTTGGTTGACATAGGAATATGATTAATTGGGTTATTCTGGGTATTTTTATCTGATCATCGAAGAGGCTTTTGCATAAATTCGTGTTTCAGGCTAATAAACCAATATATTGCACAAACGTAAAATAACCACTTCATCTTTAGAAAAAATATTGGAAGGATTCACAACCCTAGATAATTTCTTTATATTGAATTTTCCCTTTATTTACTTTCGCACTATTTTATTTATTCATTTTTAGTTTAAAGTCACCATCCAATCAAACAACCAATCCATTAGATACTTGTAAAAATTTCATAAATTAATAGCTTAGGTATTAAGTTCTCGTGGAATCGATACTTTTTATAATACTTGAACGATACGTGCGCTTGCGTTATACGCGTGTGATTCCTCCGGTCAAGTTTTTGGCGCCGTTCCCTGGGACTTATTTATCTTTTACTATTAATTTTGAGGTTATATATCTTTGTTTGTATCTAATTTTCTTTCACTTATTATTTTTGTTTTCTTATGTTTCAGGTTCTCAAACACTACATGAGACGAACCAGAAGCTTTGAAATCCGACCGCTTGACCTAGAAATTGAAAGAACCATCAGAAAGTTGAGAAGGGAAATGCGAGAAGGCCAAGAAGCAATAATCAACATGGAACCTGAACCTTTAGAGGTTGCACCACCAATTCATATTCGAGACAGAACTATTCTGGTGGTTGACGGCTTCATTTCCTGTATTGTACTTCCTCCCTTACTAGCAAATGCGTGAGACATCAAAACATGTATCCAGATGATACAGCGGTCAGTTCTGTTTAAGGGAATGTAACCGAAGATCCTAATTCCCACATCAGCAACTTCCTGGAAGTTTGCGGCACTTTTAATTACAACCGAGCAGCTGAAGAAGCAATGAGACTGCGTGTTTTTCCATATTCCTTGAAAGACAGAGTTAAGGCTTGGCTACATTTACTACCAGTAGGTTCCATCATAACTTGGAACACTCTAGACACCAAATTCCTTGCAAAGTACTTTCCACTAGCTAGAACTGAAAAGCTAAGTAATGACATCACATCATTTGTGCAATATGACTCAGAATCCCTCTATGAAGCTTGGGAAAGATACAAAGATTTACTCCAGAAATATCCTCACCATGAGATTGCAAAGTGGCTACAAGTCCAAACCTTCTATAATGGACTTTCAGGAATAATGAGAACCACAATTGATGCTGCTACTGGAGGAGCTTTAATGGCAAAATGATAAGATCAGGCCTGGGATTTAATTGAAGAAATGGCCAATAATAATTCTTTGTGGCCAACAGAAAGGAGCATGATCCAAAGAATTGATGGAATTTATGAAGTTGAAGCCAACACAGTAGTGAATTTGAAGCTAGATCAGATATGTAAATTCACAGAAACTCTTAGCATGCAAGGTAATACTGGATCCACAAGTTTACCATATGGAGGAGCACCAGAGAAAAACTGACATGAAGAGACGGTGAATTATGTTAACAATTTAACCAGACATGCGAACAATCCATATTCCAACACCTACAACCCAGGGTGGAGGAATCATCCCAATTTCGTATGGAGCAACATTTCAGGGCAAAAGAACTATCCACCACCCGGATTCCAACAACAAAACAAAGGCCAGGAGCATGAAAAATAACCAGGAATAGCAGAAGTGCTAGCTTAGTTAAGAAAATATGATGTTATGTTTCAAAGCCAATCAGCTTCTATAAAGGCACTGGAAAATCAAATTGGACAACTGGCCAATGCTCAGAGTTACAGACCGCCAGGTAACCTTCCTAGCAACACATAACCAAATCCAAGGAACCGAGGGAAGAAGCAATGTCAAGCCATTACTTTGAAAAGCAGTACTGAAATAAAAAAAAAGATGTTGGAATCAAGGAATCCATTGAGGAAGTTCCAAAAGATGCAGTTCCACAGATGGAGGAAAAAGAAGCAAATGAAAAAGATCAAGAAAGACTCACTCAACTTCCACCTTTTCCACAGCGACTCCAGAAAAGTAAATTGGACAAGCAGTTTGCTCGATTCTTGGAGGTATTCAAAAAGCTGCATATCAACATTCCATTTGCAGAAGCGTTGGAAGAAATGCTCAGCTATGTCAAATTCATGAAAGACATTCTTTCACGAAAACGAAGATTGGGAGATTACGAGACAGTAGCATTAACAGAAGAATACAACGCCATCAATCAGAGGAAACTTCCCCCAAAGTTGAAATATCATGGCAATTTCACTGTCCCATGCACCATTGGAGAACATTACATCGGTAAAGCTTTATGTGATTTAGGTTCTAGTGTTAATTTAATGTCTTTTTCAATTTACATGAAACTGAAAATTGAAGAAGCAATGCCCACCTCAGTCTCTTTGCAACTTGCTGATAGAACACTCGCATTTCCGAGAGGAGTAGTTGAGGATGTGTTGGTCAAAGTCGACAAACTCATTCTCCCAGCAGATTTCATTGTCCTTGTCATGGAGGAATACCATTTTTGGCTACAGGTCGAACTGTTATTGATGTACAAAAAGGAGAACTAACCATGAAAGTGTAGAACCAAGAAGTTACCTTCAATGTTTTCAAAGTAGTGAAATTCCTGAGTGATGAAAAAGGAAGAGGAATATTTCAGAATTGATGTTGTAGATAGTATCATCCATGATACTGGTGCAATGCCACCTCCCACGGATAAACTTGAAACTTGCATCACCAACATGATTGACAGCGAGCTAGATGCTAAAATTCTGGAATGTATCAACTATCTTGACTAACCATTTCGCTTCAAATCGACACCACATGTGGAAAGTTTGGAACTACCGAAGAAAGAGCAGATCAAGCCTTTAATTGAAGAACCACCACAGCTGGAACTGAAGCTACTTCCGAGCCATCTCAGGTATTCATTCTTGGACATGCAGGCTTTTACAGGAGATTTATCAAAGACTTCTCCAAGATTGCTAAACCTCTGTGCAATCTTATAGAAAAAGATGTGTCTTTCAACTTCACCAAAGAATACCACGAAGCTTTTGAGATCTTGAAACAGAAGCTGGTCTCTGCCCCCATCATAATAGCACCATACTAGACTCTTCCATTTGAGGTGATGTGCGATGAACTGACAATCAAAGAAACTTTTCCAGATGAATAGCTATTTTCCATAAAACAACATGATGTCCATTGGTATGCTGACTATGTAAATTACATAGTATCGAGAAAATGACTGTTGGAATGGACACATCAGCAACGAAAGAAGTTCTTCAAGGATGTAAAGCACTATGTCTGGGATGAGCTGTACCTGTTCAAATGATGTGTTGATCAATTACTGAGACATTGTGTTCCACGGGAGGAGGTCAATAGTGTTTTGTAGCATTGTCATTCATCACCATATGGCGGAAACTTCAGCAGGAACAAAACTGTAGCCAAAGTCCTTCAATCATGTTTGTTTTGGCCCACTCTGTTTAAAGATGCTTATCTATTTGTTATTCAATGTGACAAGTGCCAGAGAACGGGATATATTTCAAGGATAAATGAAGGACCGCTGTAAAACATTCTGGAAGTGGAGATATTTGATGTATGGGGATTGATTTTATGGGACCCTTTGTTCCACCATTCAGAATCATGTACATACTAGTTGCAGTAGACTACGTCTCCTAGTGGGTTGAAGCAATTGCACTACCATCAAATGATTCAAAAGCGGTGATTAAATTCCTTAAAAAGAATATTTTCACTCGCTTCGGAACACCTCGGGCGATTATCAGTGATGGTGGCACACATCTCTGCAACAAATAATTTTATGCGCTCCTATCCAAATACAGAGTTACTCATAAAGTTGTCACTGCCTACCATCCACAGTCAAATAAACAAGTTGAAGTTTCAAACAGGGAGATCAAAAAAATCTTGGAGAGAATTGTTGGATCAACAAGGAATGACTGGTCTGAAAAATTGGATGATGCATTATGGGCCTACCAGACATCTTACAAGACATCTATTGGTATGTCCCCATATCGAATTATGTTTGGGAAAGCGTGTCATCTACCTGTGGAGCTTGAACACAAGGCGTACTGGGCACTGAAGAAGTTAAATCATGATCTATAAGCAGCATGAGAGAAAAGACTCCACCAACTCAACGAATTAGAGGAATTTCACCTACAGACTTATGAGAATGCCAAACTGTACAAAGAAAAGACCAAGAAATGGCATTATAAAAAAATAGTGCATAGACAACTGGAGCCAAGGAAGCAGATGTTGTTATACGATTCACGGTTGAAACTTTTCCTTGGAAAGCTGAAATCAAAGTGGTCATGTCCATTTGTGATTACTTAGGTGTTACCCTATGGAGTTATTGAGATATACAACCCCAAGTCAAACAACACATTCAAAGTTAACAGCTAGCGTGTCAAGCACTACTGGGGAGAATCAATCGAGTGACAAAAAGAAAGTGTCACACTTTCAGATCCAGCCTAACGTTCGAGCAGTCATGTCTAGCTGACGACGTTAAACTTTGCGCTAGCTGGGAGGCAACCCAAGCAATTTGTGTAAATATTCAGATTTGGTGTGTTTTATTTTTGCGTGTTTAATTTTTACAGGTAAAGTCATTTCAGGATGGAAGAAGTTCTCTCAAATCTTCACAAGCAATTTCCTTTTCTCCCTCAAAACATCTCTGATGAAAGTCTACAAAGCTCCCTTGGAAAGAATGAGACTTCTGATGATCAAAGGTATTCCTAATAACATTCGTTGGATTATTGAACCATGGGTCCGATTGGCAGGTGAGTCCTCTGAATCTTTTATTTTATATCTGCCTGGTTTAGGAAGAAACACCTATGCTAAAAAGAGAAGAGCTAAAAGAATGTGTGTTTGCTATAAATGTGCTCGTATGACATGTAATACTCATTGTCGTTCCTTAGGAATGGTGTCTGATAACCGTGAAGATAAAATCAAATTCATTAGGTATGGCTTGAGTAAATAGTCATTGGATGATATATCTAAGACTCTTGAGACACATTCTGGTGGATATTTGCATCATGAAATTCACATGTTTTATACACAATTCCAAAAAGAAAGATAACAGTACAGTCTCGAGAATCTGATTTTAAAAGACCTTGTTTGACAATTTATAAGAAAATTGGATGGGAAGCTTGTCCCTGACGTATAGACGTCATTCAAGCCGTTACTTCCTGTAAATATTATTTTCTTTTTGTCTTTAACTAATAATAGTGATTTGTTTTGTTATTTTCTTTTATTTTCTCCGACATAATCCAAACTTTTTGACTTTCACGATATATTTTACTGTTTAGCTAATAATTGTCATTTGGCAGGTACTAGTGCTATTATTACTCACATTTTTTCTGGTGTTATAAATTCAACTCATCATTGCACTTTAAAGGCATCCAGAATTGAGAAAGAAACATAAAATTGGAAGCTACTTCAAGAAGACGAGTTGTAAACATCTGTGTGTTTTACGGTACTAGTGTTGGTTCTAAACCAGAATTCATAGCGGCAACACATGAATTGGGTCGAGTCATAGCTGAAAGGAATATGCACTTAGTATATGGCGGTGGCAATCTTGGACTAATGGGGATCGTTTCAAAGGCTGTACGGGAATGAGGTAGTCAAGTTCTGGGAATCATCCCAAAACTGTTGGCAGAGGTGAATCTTATAGGACCATCAAACAGAGAGGAATTAATAGAGCCAGGTATGTCTGAACGACTGGTGGAAATGATTAACCGTGCTGATGCTTTTATTGCTTTGCTAGGTGGCTTGGGCACGATGGAGGAAATTTTTACAGTATTATCTTGGGCGAACTTGAACATTCACCAAAAACCAATTGGATTGTTTAACGCTAATGAATTTTATGATTTTCTTTGTGTGTTTCTTGATGATGCCCAGATAAATGGATTTGTGTCAAAACCTGTAAAAGAACTCTTATTCTCTGCCAGAACTGTCCACAATTTAATTGACCAACTTTTAGCCTTTTAACCACAAATTGACCCTATCATTTCAATGATGATCTGGTCCGATAATGATCGTGGTAAGAAGCATCAGATAAATTTGGATCTTAACCTTTAATTTTCATTTTAGATGGAGAATTTCAGCTAACTAGGTACTATCTTCTAAACTCTTCTTCTACTTTTTAAGACATTAAGGACAATGTCTCATTTAGGTTTGGGGAGGGGAATAGATGACTAGTATCTTGTTTTTATTGTGTTGTTTTTATTTCAAAAGTGATAACACTAATTGATTATGGAATTTTAAATATATTAGTGCCCTCCCACTACTTTACGTAATTCTGTAATCTCCCTTTAATAGAAAAATAGAATGACCAGACATGTGGATCAATCAGAGAAGTTTTGCTATCCTGCGCCATTGATAACATGCGCATGCCACGTGTCAACATCTGCTAACGTGCACCGAACACGTGTCACCATCACATGCTGCCGACACTCATCATTGAAAAAACGTCATTGCTTACATCATGCTGACATCAGCATCGTGACGCGAACACTCTTGCGTGTCGCGACGCCTAACAAATAATTGAGTTAATCATTCATCCGATGCCACGTGTCCTCATCTCCAGAAGCCGATTGCCACGCGTCCAAGATCAACGGCGCGGCGCGACGTGCGAAGCTAAAATTTTTCTATAAATAGAGGCCGAAATTTCATTTGTAATTCATATTTCTTCTAAGGAATTTCTTAAGAATACTAAGAAGATTGTATCTTGTTTGTTTATTTACAACTTTTAGTATTTATTTTTCGCATTCGCACTTTCTTTTATTTACTTTTCAGTCTTTACTTTCTGTATTTAATTTTATTAACTTTTACGCAATAGTACTTTCCTTTCTTTACTTTTCAGTTTTTACTTTACAGTAATGAGGAGGTAACTCCCCCCTGCTGGGGTGAAAGGTAAAGCTTTTATTACTAATATTTAGATTAATCACTGTAATTATAATATATAAACTATTTAAAACCTGACTTAATGGGATACTGCCTTTATGGTCGGTTGGAATTTATCTTAAAATTGGTTTTAACCTGACTAAACATGGATACCGCCTGTATGGACGGTTGAAATTAATTATAAATTTGACTTTATCAGGATATCGCCTATATGGTCGGTTGGTAATATTATGCAAAGTTAATATATTATAATAAGGGAGATATCTAAAATAAATATAATAAAAGTGGATCCTCTAACCCCCAACATTTTCTTTTATCATACTTTTCCCTTTTTAATTTCCAGCATTTTCTTTCCAACGTTTACTTTATTTAATTTTCAGCATTTACTTTACAGTATTTACTTTATGTCATTTACTTTATTTATATTTTTACTAGTCTTAGTTATGTGTAGTAACTAAACCCGTTATCTGGGGTTGTGATGAATTCCAATATCACTGGTTTATAAGGGGTTATTTTATAGTTTGGGTAATATAAAGGTTTATTTATTGAGCCTTAGTCTTAATGCTTTTTGTTAACTGGCCATTAATAAGATTGATATGGTAAACTTAAAATGAACTTGGAAAATGGATTTTAGGTTTAAGCCTTAGACTCAATTGCCCATGATCTTCCTTGATGATAGATAACCCTTTAATAGATTTCCTTACAGGATAGGAATATACATGTCAGGCGGGGGTAGTCATAATTGGAACTTAATCTTAATGAATTCAGATAACTTGGTTGACATATGAATATGATTAATTGGGTTATTCTGGGTATTTATAAGAATCTCTACAACATAAAAAATTGAAGCAAGAACAAAAAAAAAAAAATTTCTAAGCTAAAGAAAATAAAATATTACCTTAATCTTCCTTAAACTCCTTTAGCTTTTGTTCTTGTAGGATTTTTCTTCTCTAAAATACTTGGAGAGCTTTTTAATTCATTTGGAGGATAGGTTTTTCATTCTAAGCAAAGGAAAAATAAATTTTCATTTAACCAAAAATAAAAATCAAGCAAAAGTTTTCAAATCTAATTTGATAACTATTACTTTTAACCAAAATTGTAAATAAGTCAAATATTTACACTATAATAATTTCGTAACATAAATATCAAATTATGAATCAGATATAAATATGATGCGAATTGGCGCTCTAAGCATCAACCCTAACAATTTCTCTCACTTGTTCTAGTTTCAATCCATGATATCATATACAAATCTAAATTTGTATCACATACTCATAGCCCTCAAAAGCTCACCTAGCACTCAAGAGGTAGGCGACAACGAGTAGATCCGCTATAACATTTCGAGAGTGTAAAACAAACTCAAACGTTTCCCTCAGCTAGCATCATTAATATTTTGTAGAAACTAAGTTCTACATCAATTTGACTCTGATGCGACATCAGTATTGTGATATAGCTACTGAGTTGTCCAAGTATTTATGGATCAAATCCAAAATACTATGTAGACATCCGCAAGCACAACAATAATATCAAAACTTCTAATCTATAAGGTCACTATGCAACTTCATAAGTTACAACTAATTCCACTCATAGTAGAATCATTTGTAACACTCCCACTGTATCTTTTCTGACACCTATGATGTAGATTGTCTAACGTCATAATTAGACTCAAAACTAATCTGACTCTAATGGTTGCAGACTATATTCTCCATGAATAAGAAACTCGTTATTAATATCTCAAAGAAAATAAAGAACATGTTTCAAGATACATCCTATGGTCTACAACGTATCAAAATAACTCATAACAATTACGATTAAATTGATATCTTTAATCGCTCATAATATAGTATTCATTATCCCATCATCCTATAATGCATAAGATTGACCATTCTAATCAATTTCTCTTTCATAAAGGAATAATCCTTTATGAAAGATAAATATTATATATAAGAGACACATTAACTATCAAACAGTTATACTAACTGTCACACAGATAGTCTTGTTGTTTCCTTTATTAGATTTTATCTAATACACAAATAATGTGAGTATCGTCTCTTAGTTTTATATCATATATAAAACTTTATATCAAATATAACAGCGACTACTCCCACTGCTTTCATGGAGAAAAAAAGACTTAAGTAAATATTTTACCTCATAAACATCTCATTATTACTTTAATAATAATAATATCGTCAGGATATATAACACCAAAAAGAAATATGTACGCTCCCATTAACCCTAATATCACATATGTATTCTCTATGTTTTTATAAAATCAAACAATTTGACTGATATCAGAATTAGAGAACACAGATTTTCGGAAAACTCATATAAGTCTACAATAGGCTCTATAAGCTAGTATACCAGACTGTAATTTTAGCAGAATACAAACTCCATGGCCATTCCAGAAAGGAACACCACTTTGCACTCTTATCTAAAATACACAATTTGATATTAACATTAACCAACATATCTTTAATTGTTCAATTAGTGCGACTAGAGACAAGTTTCCTCAGAATCTACAATAGATTATTGAGTATAATCATTCTCACTATCATACTATAAGGGTCAAACCTTTAATAAGCTCACTTTGTTTTTGCTATGCAAACCATTTGCTCATTTTATGAACGATTCATAACAAAAGCGCAATCAAGTTCAAAACTTGATCGTAGTAAGTTATGAACAATATTAGATTTATGGTTTAATGCTAACTTCCGAAATCGATATCAAATATCGCTCCCACTATACATTATAGGATAATTTTCTTCGATAAGAAAACAACATAACTATTAAGTATCAAATACTTCGCAAATGATTCTGACATCCTATTGGATTTATATGGAATATGTCTAAGGGTCTTTCATCTTATTAATTATGTATTTCCATTTATAGTTTATCACTCTCACATTTAACTTCAATAAGTCAAGTCTTTTCTACAATGGTCAACATCTGATGTTACACACTAAATAATAAAATAATTTCATTACTTGGGATCGTAGAAAAGATATTCTATCAAATAGAATACAATATTCTATTTAATAGAATATATGACAAACTTTTACTTGTACCTCCAAGGCGCAAGAACTTTCAATTATATAACTATTATACAAAAGAAAGATTCAAATCTCAAACTTTTCAAGATTCAAATTTTCTACTTATACATATCATATATGTAACTGTAGAAACTAATAGAACCTTAATTAATATGAGGAATTAGTGTTACTAGAGGATATCCCCAAGAGTATTGAAACTATTTTGGTAACACTCAATATCAAACGAATCAAATCCTATAAGATTAAATTCCTCCCACTAACCAATTCCATCACGATGGAATCGTAGAATAATAATATTAAGTAAGAATCATATTCATTGAATAATCTTAGAACTAATTGCCATAAATTCATATATTTGATCATATGAAATTTCTTTGAACAATTCAAAGACTCAAAATGAATTTTAAAGATACATTTTCAAAACTTCAGATCGAATATCTTTGAACCAGTAAAAATATTCTATCAGTGTTTCATCAGAAACATGTAACTAAGTCATGACAACTCATCGACTAAGTTGCGAAGTAAAGAGAACTACTTTAAGTAATTTAAAATTCATTAAACTACATACATCTAATATAGCAGTTTAATAAATCTTATGGTCCAATGACTATCATTGGTTATATGAGATTTAATCACATTCCCGAATACAATATTCATTAAATAGATAAGGATATGTGGTGTGATCTCTTATCAGACCATCATTTACCATAAAGAATAAACATATAATGCTTAAGTGATAAAATCTCATAAAGCATTGTTCTAAGTTATTTACTTAACCGATTATTTTTCTTAATGTTTATCTCTTCATCAATGACACTACTAGTCGTATCAAAATATGTAACAATTGTTTATAAAGAACAAGTAACTATCCAATAGTCGCAAGTTCTAATATCAATTATCAAAATAATCATTAAACAATATTTAAAATAACTAGATAGGAGATCTGATATCCAATATCTATAGTTGTCGTATTGTGAGAATCAATATTCTCTACACACAATTATACAAATCTCATTTATTTACCTTTATAATTTGCCTTCAACAAGTCACAACAATTGCAAATAATTGATTATCAAAATGTGTCGAACACATTACCTCTAAAGGTCAGTAAATCCAAGAAACGTCATTATCAGATAAATAAATACCTAATGGATTTTTTTAATGACAGTGAGGAATCTCAAGACATGAACTAATTCAAATCAATCCTTACCGCACAAGAAACTATTCTCTCTATAGAATTATATCCTACAACAGATATTTATTTAGATTACCTGTCATGACTTAGTAACAAAGTCACTAACCATCTTGATTTTTCATGAAAATCGTTACAACAATTCCCGATGGTTTAGCCTAATCTAACAATATCCAAGCCTACTCTAAATCTATAACTTATTCTAGAAATCTGTAACCATAAGTGAAGTCAGAAAACATATATAAAATATGCATGCAGTATTTTAAAAGTTTAATTCTATCTACATAATAGAATAAGGAAAACATAAACTTTAATTTTAATAATATTACACACTGCCTCAGTTATAGATTTTTAACCTAGCCGTGCGTCCCACTACATTACATAATACTGTAATCACCAACGGAAAATGAGAAATCTATGATTAAATTGAATTCCATAATGGGAAGTGGACCTCATGAATATATTTCGACTCACAACTTTGGCACATTCTCGCCTACGTATATTCACAGGTAGACAACTCATTGTCAATCACACACACCGTGACTCATGATTTTGGTCTTGACCGTTTCTCGTTGTGACAACTTTGGCACGTTCACAGGAGGAGTATCAAGGCTTCACTTGTCAATGACAAACTCAAGCTATTGATATAGTCTTGACAACTTTGACACGTTCAGGAATCCATTTTCACTTGAATTTGACTATTTCAAATAAGTTCTACCGCCGCAAATGAACTACCATCAGCCATAACTGCACAACTTTGGCATGATACAACTACAACATCAGAAAAAAATTGGCATTCGTATTGATAAGGCGGACTAAGAAACAAGTATTCCTAATACTAGTTACTTTAAAACTTTATTAAGTGGGGATATTCCTAAAAAGTATCATAAACCTTTATTTAAATCAAATTAAATTTCACATGTATATAGATATAATAAAATTGAATTAAATATCATATATCAAGCATGAAAAATGTAATGGATGTCAGATCAGACTCGCTCTAATACCATTTTATTGGGGTCAGGTTAAGCGGAAGAGCGCGGTTCGGGCGAAATTGTAACTTTAAAACTTTTATACTTACAAAATAAATTAGTCAATATCCCATATGAATAATTCATTCATATTTCACCTAAACATATTATATCTGATATCAAATAACGACATAAATAATTAAGAAAACATCTCGAAATTTTTACAAAATGTTTTTCCTTAAAATAGCATAAAACGCGTTTTTGCCCGAACCGACCAACCAATATACATGGGGGCTGCCCAGGTCAGCTAATAGTACTTGGGAAGTTCATGGGCTTCCTAAACAGTGAAAAATTCATTGTTTGGACAGTTGTTACCTGGTAAGCCCAAAACTCACCGGATAACCTATTTTTCGCCGTTTTCGCATATTTTTACTCCCAAACAATTTCCGAAAATTATGCTAATGCCCAATACACTTCCAATACATTAAAATAACATACTTTTCATCAAAATTGTTTCATAATTTCCAGATCTGATTGGGTGCAAAAATTATTATTTTTCATGCTTTAAATGTAATTTTCTCAGCAATAATCGTATTAATATTTACACCAATCAAAGCCACCACCAATGAAGAACTCAAGAATAATTCTAGGTATTACAAGAGTGGTCATAACACTCTAGAGTGGCAACAACTCATCATATGATAAAATTGAACTAATATTACACTAATATTACTAAATTTAACTTCTCACATGCATCTAACCACCAAATCCATTAACCAAATCAAAAAAACCCAAATTTTATAGTGTAAAGAATCTCTAAAATTTTTGTAAGAATCTCTACAACATAAAAAATTCAAGCAAGAACAACAAAATAATTTTCTAAGCTAAACAAAATAATATATTACCTTAATCTTCCTTAAATTTTTTTTTTCTTGTAGGATTTTTCTTCTCTAGAATACTTGGAGAGCTTTTTAATTCATTTGGAGGATAGATTATTCATTCTAAGCAAAGGAAAAATAAATTTCCCTTATATATCATGTAATGGGCGAAATTAGGGGGCTATTTTTGTCAAAGGAAAATTTTTATCTAACCAAAAATAAAAATCAAGCAAAAGTTATCAAATCCAATATGATAGCTATTACCTTTAATCATAAATATAAATAAGTCAAATATTTACACTATAATCATTTCCTAACATAAATATCACTTTAGATATTTTTATTTTAATTATTTTAATTATTTAATAATTAAATAATCCTAACAGTACCGTCGTATATCCGTCTCCCACTCACTATTTTAAAATTAAGGTTTTTATTTTAAAATATCTAATATTTTAATTTGCTAGTGTGAATAAATTTATGGCAGCTAAGTCATAACTCTTATTTACACTAGTAAATTATTAATGACCTTACCAATTTTAACTCTTAAAATTTAACTCAGTAATATTCATTAGTCTTTACTAATTATATTACTCAATTTAACTAATTTTAATTGAGCTAGTTTTAGTGCCATATTATATTTTAACTCTTAAAATATTGGAACACTAAGAAGTTTAAAATTTAAAATTCTAAAATGGTCAAAATTTTAATTAAACCATTTAATTAATCTAAGTGAGTTATAAAATCCAATGGTACGTGGTGTTGTATCCTGAGTGCATACCACATTACCGTCCATTCAGAATCGGCTATGGAATTTACGTTCAGGTTTCCATCCTATATACCAATGGAATTCATGATGCACTCATTAAGCCCATTATATTAAAATTTCCAATTTTAAACTTGTAACATCCCTGATTTTCGGGACTATTCTAGAAGATTCCCGGACTGATGTTATAGTCTCGGAGTATGATAAAAATTAAGAATAAGAGTTCAATCGATGTTATATAGGTTAGAATATTATATTATGAATATTCGTTGCGTTGGAAAACGCTTGGGATTAAAAGTCAGTTACGCGATTTTTTGTAAAATGTGTAAAGTTTACAGTTTTGGTCATAGAAGCTGCAAACGAACTCCGATTGAGTTGATTCTTAAACCATCGAACTTTTTTTCTGAGACGAACAACTTTCGTGTTGAGCACTTTTCGAGAATCACATCAGAAGGGCTCCGAAAATGCGAAATTCTAGAAAGTTCTATGATAGGGGCTAACCGCAAATTCGCGGGGACTCATTTGATATTTTCCAGGACAGTATTTAAAGCCTGAAGGTTTTCAAAATTGCAAAATGGTCAAAATTCCGAAAACCCCTTTTTTCCCCCACGACCCTTTGTACGCGTGATGAGTTTTGGTCGCGCCGACTGCTTACTGGCCCCCGTCGGCCGGTGCGACCATCCAGATAGGAGCATCCGGCCACCGTGTGTCCAATGGTGGCCGGCGGCGATGCTTAAACGCCGGAGAGCGGCGGCAAGGAGAGAGAGAAGGCGCGAAAGTGGGTTTCCTATCCCGGCTCGTCGGTCCATTTCACGGCCCGAGCCACCTACCAAATCGAAGCCCTCCGAGGGTACTACGAGTATGCGGAGTCGATTTCGCCGAACAGCGGCCGGTTACTCGCGAAACGAGGAAGAAAGCGGTGGATGAATAGTAACCCACGATGAAAAGTAGCTCCGATCGAAATTCTGATCGCACCAGCGCGTTCGTATGGCCGTTAGGAGTTCGAATATGGCATCGGAATTTCGGTACGACTCTCCGTTTAGAATTCGTTATTTTAAAGTTTACAGTTTTATATTCGGATGTTTCCAGTAGTTCCGCAGTGTAGCGAATTAGCATGAAATGAATTGGATATCTTTTAATATGTTAAAATGATAAATGTGGTAGAATCCAGGGAGAAACGGATTAGATTTGATTGATCCGATAGAATTAGCGAGTTTCCGGTAAAACAGAGTTTCTCGCGCGATTGAGCTTAGATGACCGTAGCCTTGGTTGAGATATAAATATGGCATTGCGAGGGTAATTGAGTAATTTTGTATTAGTTCGGAGGGTTCAAGACCCTTCCGTAGCGTTTGCAGGAACTTTTCCGCAAGTTTGGCCGCAAACGCATAAAGTGAGAATCTGAGCTATCTAGCTAGTTTAGAACAGTATACGAGCATACAATAGAGTAATGAAGTTTAAATAGTAGAATCAGAAAGATTTCGTGTATTCTGAGAAAATCCGTAGTTTAGTATAGATGAGTTAAAAGTTCCGCAAATAGCGGTTCTGACATATGTTGTGATTTGTTTTGACACATCGGACCAGGAGTTTGGGTGTCCGCAAAGCCAGGTAAGTAACTCATGCTACGAATACGTAAGAGATCTAATATTGCTCGAAATTAGTTATATGATAAGGTCGTATATATAACATATGCATGAAACCTATATATATTTATATATATAAAGATAAATGTATAAGAAAGAGGTTGGTGTAATTATATGCACATATAGATAAGAACAAACAATTATCAGTAGAGGTATGAGCAAAAGATAAGCATTAGCATATGAAGTATAGAGGTACATATGTAGATATAAACCAGTATGTATATTAGATAAGAGCATATGAATAGTGTCATGAATAATTTATTGAGACTTGGTTTGGGGGTTGTAGAAAACTACACCCTAGGGAATGAGACTAGTGATATAAATGGAAGTTTGCAACTTATGCAATATATAAGAATATTTGGTATGCCATGAGTAAATAGGAACTAGTAAGCATATATAAGACTGGGTGAATGTAAAATTTCAAGTTCATGCGAGAGTGAGTAGTATATGCATGGCATGAGAATATATGTAGGTTTATGATGAGATTCTTGAGCACAAGTCGATAATTAGGAAATGGTAAGTAGGTTTAAGAACTAAGAATTTGAAACCCGTATATGTTTGAGTCTGATATTGTAAAAGAGTTTCGATATCGTATGTGTAAGTATAACTATGGAATTAGTAGATAAGTATGAGAAATGTTTGTATATACATTCTTGTGGTCATGGGTTTGCATAACATTGATGTATATGAGAAAGTAAGAAAGTAATAGTGTAAGTAACAATGTTTATGGGAAAATATGTTACGATTATATGTATACTAGTGTGAAATACATACATTTCACGAATGAAACGTTTCAGAATATGATAGTGAAAGATGAGCATATAGTAAGACATGGTTAAGGTAGAAAGGATTATGAGGAAGCATCTGCATTTGTGTGTGTGCGCTAAAGTTTTCAGTGGTTGAGAAAAAGTTAAGAATGTTTTCAAAGATTCAAAATGTTTTAAAGAAAAGTTTCAGATGTTTTTGAAAGACTATATATTACAGGAAAATGTTTTTTTGAGGTAAAAACTCACCCCAGTATGTAACTTGAGATTCAGTTGGAATTGACAGATACTTTGGAATTGACGGATTCAGAGACATGTGCACATGTTGAGGACTGAGGGGACGCTCTCAGATCCTCCAGTTGGGCTAGGGGGACGGCGATACGTAACGCCCTTAGACCCCAGTTTGAGCTTGGGTGGTAGCATAGATCCGCACCCCCAGCTCTAGTTTGTGGCTTGGGGGACGGCGATACGTAACGCCCCAAGACCACCAGTTTCAGGGCAGGTATGCCATGCTTTGGGGGACGGCGATACGTAACGCCCCAATGTCATGGGTTTACATATCTGGCTCTAGGGCGTATGGGGAGATGGCGATATGTAACGCCCCCATGCATCAGTTTTTCTACAGACACTCAGATATCAGTTTAAAAAAAGAAGTTTTAAAATATCAGATTTTCAGAAAATAGTTTTTAGAGATACAGAACTCAGAGAAAGTCTTAGTTTTCAGTTTTCAAATACAAATTATAGTTTCAAATACAGTTCTCAATCTGCAGATACAGTTTACAGTTTTGAGATACAGTTTTCAGCTTTTAAATACAAATTACTGTTTCAGTTTTCAGTTACAGCTTTCAGAAAGAGCTCTTTAGAAAAGAAAGTTTTCCGAAGCATTGGTTTTATAAGAGATTTAGGATTTTAATACAGAAATCAGTTTTCGAGTAATGTTTTCAACCAAGAGTTCTTCAGAAAGGATTTTCATAAAATATGTTCTAAAAGGCATATCACGTTGAAGTAAAGAATGATTTGCAATTTCTGCATATAAATCATGTATTCTAGTAAGTCATTTGTGATGCATATAATTGATGATAATGCATGACATGATTGCATCGAAAGATATATATGTTAATGATGATTATGAGTTGTATGTTTACTTGGAAAGAACATATCGAAATGATGTTAGTTCATGATGAAATGGTAACATATGCATGTAATCATGATTAGTGGTAGTGGATTAGGTAATTAACAGAATTAATATTTTAATAGACCGATTTGATGATATTTCAATGATATCAAAGAAAGATAATTATAATAAAAGTCGGAACTAGATTAGAAACAAGTATATAGAAAAGTGGAAAGATATCAGAGTAACACAGTGGAAACGTAATAGAACTATGAAAACTCGATGACTAGATTATGAATGTTAGAAAGTATAAACAAGAAACATGATTAAGTTTATGTATAGTCAGATAAAGAGGATAAGTAAATTTATAACATGTTTGCTAAACAGATTGAGATAAAATAAAAAGTCTAAATTTATCTTATATTGTATGTCAAGTAAGCAGCTCAGGTTAATACAGATTAATAATTCATAACTTGTTTGTGTTTGAAACTCAAGATATGAGCATGATTACTGACTGAGTCATTACGACTCACACCATAACAGTTTGTAGTTTTGCAGGTCAGCAGCGGTCATGCTGAGCCAGTTGGATTTCTGTGAAGACTTTGAAGACAGTGGATCGCCCCAACTGCAGTCAAGAGCGTTTTGAGTCCTGGGTCGAGTTATGGGTCCTCACGGCCATAGTCTTTGAAATTACATTTGTATTTCATATGTATGAGTTGTGTAATAGTATAGTTCTATTTTGAGTTCTGGCCGGAGGCCAAGTATTTACTTTTGTTCTTTGAGTTCAGGCCTGAGGCCTAGTGATTATGCATATTTGTTGAGTTTGTTTGAGCAGGTTGTCTCATGGTGCTGGCTGTAAGCCAGGTTGCATGATGTTACGAATACATCATGCCAAAATTTCGTCTGAATAAGAGGCTTATGGAGGTAGGGTTAACATGTCTCTTGCCGGTAGCATCCTGGCATAGGCGGGATGTTACAAAACTATAAAACCAATTAATCTAATTAATCATTTTTCATACATACTATATTCCAATTTAACCATTTTAAATTACATAAAATCATGTTTTATGTCTAGAATATTTATGCAACCAAAGCATGATATGGCATGTGAAAATGCAAGAGTAGGCACCCTAAGCTATATGACATGTTATTCAAACATTTCGAATTAAACATACATACAACATAAAAAATAATTTTGCATTGACCGGGCTCTTATTTTTCCTATACCTATCTAATTAGTACAAAAAAATTCATAAGGCATTCTTTGGTCTTCAAATCTTTGCTCCATGGTGGTGTTGTCTCCTTTCGCGACTTTGGTGATCGAAATTACAAAAAACAATTGAAATTTTACATAGGAAAATTAAATTACAATATTTGTAAAGAATGTCCTTACATCCCAAAAAAAAAACCAACATAAAATAAGAGCCAAAAAATTTACGACCAATGCAAAAATCCATTCATCACATGAATCATCAATAACTATTCATCTCATGAATATTATTTGCGCCTACTCATCTAAACATGCATATTATTATTTATAACTCATATAAATAAATAAAATCAGTAACTTTAAATGAAAAGGAGAATGGTTAAGAACACTTTTCAACCTCGTTCTTGATGCCAATTGTAGGAACCACTTTCCTAGCGCAACGGCAACACGTTAGACACCCGGGATCAGACTAGAAATTTTTTTCTGCCATTCTCTCATTAAGGAAGAATCTGAATAGATCTCCCATTTAAATTTGTCTTCTATTTTTAAAAAATTTCAGCCTCGGAACTGCCCTCGAATAGCCCCCGAATAGCGGTGTAAATCTGGACTGTTAGACTAGAAATGCGCCAGCTCACTGTCCAAATCAGCCCTTGTTTGCTTCAATTATCATTGTGTTTCAGGTCTGATTTTTCAGATAAATCAACCCCAA
The DNA here is from genome assembly GCA_019454045.1 of Zanthoxylum bungeanum. NCBI lineage: Eukaryota > Viridiplantae > Streptophyta > Magnoliopsida > Sapindales > Rutaceae > Zanthoxylum > Zanthoxylum bungeanum. The sequence continues at coordinate 189,729 of SKCR01033394.1, read as the reverse complement.
CAATGTCCTAAAATACCCCAATATATTTCCTAAAAATTATGGTTCAAAAGGAATTCAAATTGAGCCCCGTTACAAGCTTTTTGTGTGCGGCAATGAGCAGAAAATTGCTCACTACCGTGTGATGTATTAGATGGAGAAGATAGTGAGTTTTAGTTTGACACCAAATAGCCTTATTTTCCATATCTCGTTACAAACAGAAAATGGGGTGGGGTTTCCCCACAAACAAATCTCTAAACTCTTTAGAGATTAAGTGTCACACTAGGTAGTGTTTGTTTTGGTTTTCTTTTGTTCTTTTTTCTCTTCTCAACACTTGAGAAATTATAAGAACAAGAGAGATGGTGGCTAGGGTTGGAATGAGAGGCTTAGGCAAAAAGAAAAGTACTTTTTCTTTTTATAACTAAGGTTATTAATATCCAAAATCAAATAAACCATTACCCATCCCACTAGGTAATAATCGGCAATTTAAGGTTTTTTTTCAAAATAAATTTTGTAACATATCATTTAATTTCCATAAAGACAAAGATGTTACAAAATAAATATATTCTAACCTTTTAAAAAAGGTGTAACTACCAAATCCAATCCAAGGGTTTCCAAATAATCCCGGAATATTAATTAAACTTTTAATTAATTATTCCAAATTATTAACTTCGGGTTATTCCATTAAAAACCAGAAGCTGCACTCTCATTACCGTAGATAGATAAATTAAGCTGAACCACATCTGTCTCCATCGATATAGTCATTACACAAGGATTGGCCCTTCATGAGTATCTCGTAATTAGACCCGGGTCATAATGTCCGTTATAACCCTCTAATTATTTTTACATTAATTACCATTGATTTTCTAATGAATGATTTAATCATAACCATTATGAAAGTTAATCTTTCTATTCGTAATTGAAAGACTCGAGCGCTCTAACCGTTCAAGTATTGAATCAACCCTTAAGGAAGATACTCATATACTTCTCGTAAGAAGGAGTGAACTCCATATGTATGTAAAACGTCCCTAGCTACACACCAAACCATGTCCCAAAATACGTAGCTATTGGTCGAGATTTCTACACTAACCTCTCATTTGTAAATCAAAGGAAATAGCCTGTTATATAGGAGTTCGTAGTATACTCAGGATTAAGATCAATCCATATATGACCATCTAGTAGATCGAAATGAGTTTCTTTATTTAATGGATATTATAATAAAATCATTTCTATCTGGGTCCAGTCCTATATGATCATATCATATAAGGTGTCTTCATTCTCATGTCTCCACATGGATAATCTCGGATCAAGGTCGCCATACAAATATAGAATGGACCACAACTATAGATAAATCACAAACAAAGTACCCTATTTGTTTCCTCTCTATAGACTATTTTAGATTACTAACTTCAGACTTAAATCCTCATGTGTATGACACTCATACACTAAGTCTGGAGGTATATGAGTAATCTAGGGTAAAAAAGATAAATGTATAATGCATCATTTTATTTCATAAAATATAATTCCATTTACATTACATGAAGCTCTATGGCATATATCCCAACAGTTAAAATATTCAGATTGGAAAGTAAAAAGCATACTAGAACTCACATTAGTATTATTTTGAATCTTACAAGTGACCCAATAGGAACCAGTGTGGATCATACATTGTATCGAGGTATGATCGGTAGCTTGTTATATTTAACAGCAAGTAGACCTGACATTGCCTTTAGTGTGGGATTTTATGCACGATTCCAAGTGAATCCTAAGGAATCTTACTTGAGTTTTCTCAAACGTATCATTCGCTACGTTCATTGCACCGTAGAGTATGGTCTAATAAATACTAAGAACTCTAATACCGTCCTAACTGGATACTCAGATGTTGATTGGCCTAGTTATATAGGAACCGATTTACTAGCACAACAGAAACACCTTAGGCTCCCGGGATCAGCCTTGAAAAACATTTCTGCCATTCTCTTTGCTTGGTCGAATGTAGTTAGCTACATCACTGAAATTTTGCTTCTATTTTTAAAAAAATCTCAGCCCCCGAATAGTGCCTGAACAACGGCTTAGATCTGGATTTTTTTGGACCCAAAATTCACCCAGCTCACTACCCAAATTAGCCTATCTTTTGCATGAACCACACAAGTGTTTCAGGTCTGATTTTTCAACAAAACCAGCCCCACAATACTCTTGAAAAACCCCTTAATGCTCCCTAATTTTTCTGGATTAAAACCAAATCAAACAGAGCCCCGAAACCTCAAAGTAAGTGGTGGTAGTAAGCAAAATCTGTTGTCTGCCGTGAGGTTGATGAAAAGATGATGAAGTTTATTTTTGGCTCGACATTAAATAGCATTTCGTGCTATATCTCACAACTAACAGAGAATAGTGTGGGCTAAACTCACTGTTGTGATATTTTATATTATACCGGAAGTATACGGTGTCAAGTTTTAGTAAATGATAAGTAGAGTGTCGAACCCACATGGATTGTAATCAAATTAGCACTAAATACTATAATTGATAAACTCAACTTTATTTAGAAAGCAATTTAAAATTATCTAAATTAAAACTCAAAGATAAATAAATAAGATATTAAATTGATAAATTAGGAGAAATCGGGATAAGAGAGATTCTAGAGTCTGATTTCACCTAGCTATCCTCTATGTATTTGTCATGCCAACCAACTATTATTCAGTTTAGTAGTTTATAACCCAAGAATCCTAAAGTATTCCACTCCCTCTCCCGAGTAATAGTGAAAAGATTATTAATTACTGACTTTGATATCAATATAAAAATCTAATAATTAACAATTCATTATGCCTTGTGATTCTTTGTTAACAACTTCAAAGAAATTATAGATTCTCCCAAACTCTATAAAATTCCTAGGTTATATCCTCTAAATCCAATTCAAAATCCCTCTCTCCCGAGCAATAGATTCTAAACATTCATCATCTTAATTTGTGACCAACAAACAATAAGCATTAAACGCAAGAGAATATAAATATACTGAATTAAAACTTTATAAAAATCAAATTGACAAACAACACATAGGTTCAAGCATTAGTTACATTATCCTCTAAAATTATGGAGTTAGTTCATGACTAAAGATTAAAAAAATGAGATTAATGTCATGAATCTAATGGAAATCATTAGAGTTTACAGATAGAAACTAGAAGATTAAACCCGAATCAAATCCATTTGCCTTCGGACGTCACCGTCTTTGTCTCCTCTTATCCCTCTTCAATCTTTATCTTTGGATCTCTCTAAAAATATGTGTTTGGAATCTTTTGAGTTATGTATTAGCCTCATCCTTGGGGTTTTGGACAAGCTTCTATATTTATAGGGAAGTCTTGGAGTCATTGTGCATGTAAAACATGACTGAATTAAGTTTCTGGGAGTCTGCCGCAGAGTCACTACATCGGAAAGTGGCGTTGCGATGTTGTGCTCTCGGGAAATATGTGTGCAACATGTGGGGGCAACACAACGCCACCCAAAATTTTCAGGATGAATGTTTTATTCATTTTTTGCTTCCCGCGTGCTTCCGGTTCGTCCGTAAAGTCCCAAAACGACTCCAATTGCTCCAAAATCCATGTTCTAATGCTTCCCACAAATAAAACAGAAAATAGACTACAAAATACATTAAATGGCACGGAAAATAACAAAATAGTAAGTTAAGAATGCATGAATAAGTGGGTGTCAACGGCATTTATCACTCACAAACTAATCACTAAATCCTTTAGAGATTAAACAATTGTCACACAACAACTTTTAATTTTTCTTGTTCTTATTTTTCTTCAAATCTTGAGATAAAACTTAGAACATCAAAAGATGGCTAGGGTTTGGAATGACTTAGCCTTCCAAAAAGAAAAGAAAAATAATTTTCTTTTTATACTTAGTGTCTTGATTTCCAAAATTAAACAAAACCCTTCCCCTCCCTCATTAAAAAATTCGGCTAGCCCTATGATTGGAATCCAAAAAAATTTACAACATCAATCTTTTATTTAAGGTTATCATCATGACAAAATGCTGTTACAAAATCAAAAATGTTATTAAGTTTTTAAAAATATAACTTCCATTCCAACCAAAAAGTTTCCAAAAACCTATTTTTGAAAATACATAATTTAAACCTTTTTAAAATTTTACGATATGATTCAATAACTTATAATAAATAATTATCATATAATTATTTATTGTAAAACCATATATTGAAATTAATATTATTAAGCATATTAATAATATTTATATATATATACATATGTGAGTATATAATTGGAATATCCAATTATATTTAATCTGCTACTAGCACGTGGACCAAATGGACATACGGTTCCGAGCTTCAATAATCCCGGAATATTAATTAGAAATTTAATTAATTATTCAGAATTATTAACTTCAGATTATTCTACTAAAAATCTGAAGCTGAACTCTCATACGGATAGATAATATAAGCCAAACTACATCGGTGTCCATCGATATAGTCATTACATACGGATTGGCCCTTCGTAAGTATCTCATAGTTAGAGCTGTGTCATAATGTCCGTTATATTCCTATAATTAGTTTTTTCATATGTACCATTGATTCTCTAATGAACGATTTATTCATAACCATTATGAATGTTAATCTTTCTATTTGTAATAGAAAGACTTGAGCGCTCTAATTGTTTAAGTACTGAATCAACCCTTAAGGAAGATACTCATATACTTCTCGCAAGAAGGAGTGCACTTCATATCTATGTAAAAATTTTTACAGCTACACACCAAACTATGTCCCCAAAATACGTAGCTATTGTTAGGGATTGCTACACCAACCTCACTGTTGTAAATCAAATGACATAGCCTGCCATGTAGGAGTTTCTAGTATACACAAGATTCAGGTCAATCCATATATGACCATCTAGTATATTCAAATTAATTTCTTTATTTAACAGATATTATAAGAAACTCATTTCTATTTGAGTCCAGTCCTATATGATCACATCATATAATGTGCCTTTGTTCTTATGTCACCACATGGATGTTAGGGTTGGTGCTCAGAGTGCCAATCTGGATCGTATTTATGTCTGATTCATAAATACGAACAATTCATTTTTCCATAATATTACTTATTTAATGGTAGCACCTCTTGTCTTTTTTACACATATTTGATCTAATTGCGATTAGATATCTAATTATGATTAGATTGAAACTAAATCTGATTTAGTGATACGTGTATATTAGACAAAGACACTAGGATTTACAACGTAGTGCGCAGTTACAACGTAGTTTGTAATTGACATTGGGAAGCGTCACTATAAGATGTATATCCTTAAATAAAGTTTCAGGTCAAGATTTACTAACACGGGTCGGTTAGTAAAATCCGTTGAGATCAGTACATGTCGTATATCGTGACTTGTTCTGATGGTTTATCCCAATGAACCATGAGTCTTGGGAGACTCATATAGACATGTAGGTTTTTATTTGATAAACACTGAACGACTCACTGAAGATTTCCTAATAGATGGTACACCAACGTCAATAGGAATCTTCTCGAGTTGAGTGACCATAGTGGTCCTTGAGATACCACTGTGGATATATGAGTTATCCTCCACACTTTGATGGCAGTCACGTCACCGATCTATTTAGATTAGACCTCCACATTTTCGTTGGGTGTGGACTGATGCTCATGATATAATGTGCGTATCAAGATAGAATCCGTCAGTCTTGTGTACAGGATATAGGCATCCTACGCGTGTTTGTGATATAGTAAATCCATGGCCGTGGAATAACTTCGGAAATCAGTTCCGAGTGTTATTTAGAGATCATAAATTGGAAAGTTGACTATATTATACCATACAGATTTGACGTTCTTATCTATATCCCATGTATAATATGGATAGCCTGTGACGGAGGGATTATATGTATGTAAGGACCTCGACTTGCATAGTTTAGCGAAATTATCTTTGGTCGTCATAATTCATGAGTGGGTGAATTATGGACACGAAATTGGATTTCGTGACGGATAAACCATAAACTTAGAGAGTCCTACAATATGAAGTGTACTCGTTGAGCACTTGAGCAACGCGTTATGAATAATATAGATTATTCATAATACTTCATCAGATTAAATGAGTTAATTTTAATCTTTTAAACGGTTAAACGAAAACACATGCATAAGGGCATTTTTGGTCAATCGTAATTATTGTGTATTTGTATTAATTAATTGTCAAATAAGATTTTGACACATACCATTAATATATGTATTTGTTATTTAATGTAAATAAAAATACGTATATAATAATTATTTAGATATTTAAATGTTAAATATTTGAATAATTAAATAATATCCATATTACATAAATGTTATGAAATATGTTTAATTATTATTGATACATGTGGCATGTTTTAAATTAAGCTTAATGTGTGCAAATTTGATTTGCTAACATAAAACTTACTTTAATATAATTGGATTAAATTTGGAAAATGACCATTTTACCCTTGTTAAGTCGGCAATGCTTGTTTAAGTTAAAAAATTTTGTTTTCTTTCTCATTCAAGCATCCAATGGCAAAAATAAGTCTTCCAAAAACCTCTGAAATTCTACTTGATGATTCAATAAGAAAATGAAGAAAATCAAGGAAAAAGCTTAAGGAATTAGGAGGATTAAAGGTAATTCTTTGTATCCCTAAGCTTAGAAAGCATGTTTCTTGTTTCTTGATGATCTAGATAGATTCTAGGGTTTCTTCTTTTTCTTAGAATTTGGGGTTTTTGATTTGTAGGATGAATTGGAAGGTTTTGTGCATGTTTGAAGTGATATTGAATGATATTATTGTAATAATTGTTCAATTTGATCATTTGATGATAAGTTGCCATTTTAGAGTGTTATGACCACTCTTGTAATGCCTAGAACTGTTCTTGGGTGGTTCATTTGTGATGATTTGAATTGGTGTTTTGTTTAATATGATTATGACCACTCTGATAAAACATTAGGACACAAATATTACTCTCTTATCAACTACACTTGTGACTGTTGTGGGAAAAAATGAGTTGATTAATATTTTGTCGACTGTGTATATGGAGAATGGTAAAAATAATCGGAGAATTTACTTATTCGTTAATTTAGAATGAAATAAAACAACTATTGACTTAGAGTAGAAGTTTCACCTGATTAGTCACTAACTTCTTTATTCTTTTTTCGCTTGTCTTTTTGCTTTTGTGTGCATTAGTTTCAATACCTTTTTACTATTGTAAAACATTTATGGGTATCGTTGATGTAAGCCCTCACGAGACTATTGTTGGTTATTATCTAGGTCCCAAGATCAAACAAGCAATGAAAAACAATGCGTGAATACATCAACGGAGATAGCGGAATACTCACATCGATCGGTTGAGTCGATTTGGAGACGAATAAAGCCCAAAATCCTCACTGCCAAGGGCGCCAACTGCAGCAGTCCACTGCCTTCCATTTTCAGAAAATTGAGTTGAGAAAACGGAGCTCCAAGCCTCTTCCGACGGATCCCGGCTCATGGGCGAACCTCCCTACCACCTTCGCAAGACTCGTAAGTGTGCTAGCACTTGATTTCTCACCATGAAAAACCACTCTTGCTTCCCTTTTATTCACGCCATTTTGCTTCAAAAACAGTGAGTATTTTTCAGTTTGGGCGTGAGGAGAAGAGAGAAAATGAGAGAGATGAAAGTTGCGTAATGTGTTAATGAAAAACTTTTCCAAAAGGCTTTATATATTTTCCAAGAAAAAATAATAAAACCAATTACTTAATTGATTTAAATAAAACCAAAAGTAAATGATTTTCCCTCCAAACACTATTACACCAACTTACATCAACTATTCACATGTCACTTTAATAAAGTGATGTGATGCAAGTCAATCCATCAATCCATCAATCAATCAATCAATCAATCAATCACTCAAAGTGACTTTTGATTTGACACTTGATGTGACGATTGATTTGACGCTTGATGCGACTTGCGATGCCGCACTTGAATTCGAAATATGAATGCGCTCGCAATCACACTTGGGCTCGGGTTCGCTAATTCCAAATTAACGATTTTTCCGTCGCGTCGTAATTAAATGATTACGCCTAGCGAATTCACTATTCACGTCGCTAACGAATTAATTCTAAATTAATTCGTTCGCCCGAATTAAAATCTAATTTTAATTCCGCGTCGAAATCTAATTTCGTTTAATATATCGAATATATTAATTTACCGATTAATTCCAAATTAATCGTTATCTCTCTCTAGACGATATTTTATCCTAGATAAAATATCTCCGTAATTAATCCTAGATTAATTTTCTCTCTCTTCTATATAATCCCAGATTATTAAAGAGTGCGAGTTATGCATCATAGGTGGATTATCGGGAAGCGACCCATGAGATCCCCGGATAAGTTGGCAGTAAATACGGTTGTCGGAGTATCCGAATCACGTACGTACCAAGTACTACGTTTTACCGATTTACGAGACAAGGTCGACTCCTAGCAAAGCACCAAGTCTACCCAATTCTCCAGACATATCCATTTAAGAATATTAAAGATCTGTATCAAGCGTAGTATACGATTGTATTGTGCGTATCGGCCCATTATCGGATAGTCACGTGCTAGGGCTGGGGCTGGATAAGTGTCTACCCCGTCCGAAGCACATATCGGATGTCTGGTAACATAGTCTCTATAATCGGATATTCATGACCTGGTCACAATATCCCGATTGGTTACGCAACACTCAAGAGCACTAGTACCGTATCCTGCGTGACATCATCTCCAATATGACTGAAGTGATACTTCCGTCTTGACATCACACCAAATACACTACGACTCTCTGATAAACCCAGAAGTGGTGTACGCAGAACCGGTTAAAGCCCTGTACCACCAAGACCAAAGTCTACCGATTATCGCAAGTATTAGCGATGCAAGTCTCAGGTTAAGACTATACACACCTACCTTGATTTCGGCCTCCCATAGACACATAGTCATAATACCAATGGGATTCCGAGGGGTCTATCCAGAGCGAAGCTGTTTCCCGTACCATCGGTGAAACACGACCTCCTATCGCACTTGCATAAGTATCCAATACTTATATATATGAGAACTATACCGTGGTGCCCTCACAACGCACACAAGTGCAATACTAGCCTATTCCGCATTATCGATGTCCAATCTCGATAATACTCCGGCTAGGGATATTTAATGATTAATCCTTCGGGGACTGATACTGTCTCATATCATTCTCAGTCCAGGAACTAATCATAGGGACCTCTCTTCATTTATATATCTATGGTGATCTAATCACAAATGATGAGAGTGCAATTTCCTTGTCACATAGTTAATTTGCTACAACAACACAATGATCTATGCAAATAGTGACGCTATGGGTCATTTTGTCCAACAATCATAACTCGTCCACTAAGGACACCTAGGGGTTTAAAGGCTTGTTGCATATGCTAAATGCAACCGTGATCCCTACGAAAGTGGCTTAGTTTAATTTTAATTGTTTCTTATATTTTATTTTGTTGTTTTGCTCGAGGACTAGCAAAATGTTAGACATGAGTAATCAAAGTTAAACACAATAATTTACAATATGCAATATGAAACAAACACTTTGATAAATGAATAATGCATGTTTTTATTTCATAATATATAATTTCATTTACTTTACATGAAGCTCTAGGGTATATATCCCAACAGATTGCACAAAAGATAGGAAGACCACCACTAATGAATGCTTCTACATTGTACTAATATTTTAGCGTGGATGAGCAAGAAGCAGAATGTCTTATCATTGTCAATAACTAAAGCTGAATACATGGCTGCTGGGAGTTGCTGCACTCAATTACTTTGGATAAAGTTTATGTTAAATGACTATGGGATTACCCAAGACACTATGACATTATTTACGATAATTCTAGAGCCATAAACATATCCAAAAGTCCAGTTATTTATTCTCGCAGTAAACACATTGACATTCGTCATCACTTCATTCCCAAACTAGTTGAATCTAAGGTTGTCTCCTTTAAGTATCTTCCCACTGAAAACCAACTAGCTGACCTTTTTCACCGAGCCACTAAACAACCTTCAATTTTGAATCCCTTCGGTCAGCCATAGGGATGTGCAACTCTTCGTGACTCTCTACATCTCATATGGGTGAGTGTGTGAGTGCTTGTGTTTTCTGAGTCCCTATTTTTTACATTTAGTATTTTTTTTGGGTTATGGCTCTTCATGTCATTCTTGCTTCAGTTAAAAATAAATTCACACTGATACACCTCTTCTCTATCTGAGTTAAGTGATCCTGGTCTATCAGGTTGGTGTTTTACATGATTCTCCATCATGTGAGTTGGTGTGCATAGGAGGTGTCTGTAATATCTTAGTACTCCTTTTGTTTGACATATATCACTCATTGCTTTTGTTCTTATATGAAACTTGGCCTCATGTATGGTGTCTTGGATTGGAAGTCTGTAAGTCTTCTTACTAGGGCCTCAGTTTGGTATGACCTTTGACTAGTAGACCTTGTGTTACCTATTCAGTTTGCAAATTTAAAAAAAATATATATATATGAAGTGGTTCTTCCGAGACTCATGTGCTTAATTGAAAGCCTCAAAAGATTAGGGAAGAACCATTCACTCGTTATATGACCATGAGCTCGAATTTAAAGAGGATTCAATAGCACAAATTTATTTTGGTCATAGTGACGTTGGGTTTGACTACCACTTTGCGTGTTCAGTAAGTTCTTGAGTTCGGGCATTTTATTAGTGTTTAATTCAACTCATTATTTCATATCTTAAGTTTCATCTTATTGAGCAAATTTTTTTTTACACAAGACCGAGCTATGCTTTGATCTTCCTATTCATCTCATTCATGTCCTAATGCGTTAATGTGAGTGACGTGTTTCACCTTCTTGCTAATCTCTCGGTGACATTGGGTTGCGTACATTGCTTGAGTTGTATTGGGTGATTTCCTAGAAACCATTCATTTTTATTACGTTCGTTTTCTCATTCGAGCGTTTCGTTCCAGAAACCTTTCGTTCGGGTTATGTTCATTTTATTGTTCGAATATTTCTTTATAGAAACCTGGCATTCGAACAATGTTCGACATCCGTTCAAATGCGTTATGAGTATATATATTCGAAACTATTCTTTTAAGTTCCCGCGCCTCTCTCTCTATCTCCAAAAATACTCATTCACTTCACCCCTTTATTTCACCCACAATTTTAGTAAATATTTGGTGCATTTTTTTCATCTATTTAGGGTTTTTCACCATTTCAAGGTTATTCATCTTCCCTTTTCCTATTTATCAACGTGTCTTGATTTATGATTTTGAGCATCTTGTTTTAGGGAATTCAACTCGGAGTTGTTTAAGATATTTTGTGGCTTTTTGTGTATCATGTTTATTTATTATGGGCATTTGGAGAGTGCATGTCTTATGCCTGACATTTTGATCATTTTGGGATCACAAACGTTCGAACGTCTATGAACACCGTTCGAATGCCAAACACAACAACTTATCCTCTTTCATCAATTTTTATTCTTTGCGCATCCATTCATCCTAGAGAGTACATTACCTTAATTTGATTTCTTGTACCTTCTAGATGCCTCAAAAATCAATTGGCTCCAAACAACGCTCTCGTGATTTCTTACCTCGGGATCACTTTCGAAGCCTCACAACACATCACCTTTATGACGGCCATTTCTCTTCGTGCAAGCCATGACTGGAGTGCAAAGTGTTGGAGGATGAGTAGGTAATTTAGGGGTTACAACGATACTGATGACCAGAGGTTAGGGCCCGCTTCTCTCTGGCTTCATTGGGCGGTTTTGCCACCCTCATTCAAGAATTTTATGCCAACATGAAGGTAATCAATCATATTTCCTTTACTATGTTTATCTGGTGGCACCATTTGGAGATTGATTCTACATTCCTAATCAGACGGTCTTTCATGTTACTGTTGGCCAACATCGTCCCCTCATAGGTGGTCATATCATTGTTGCTACTCTCCTGCCGCATTAATTGCTACTGAATAGAATTGTGTGTGATAAATTTTTGCCTAAGTCTCATGTAAACATTTAGCCCATCTCGAGGAGTCCATTTCTATACGCTATGGCGATTCTACATTCCTAATCAGACGGTCTTTCATGTTACTGTTGGCCAACATCGTCCCCTCATAGGTGGTCATATCATTGTTGCTACTCTCCTGCCGCATTATCAGCTACTGAATAGAATTGTGTGTGATAAATTTTTGCCTAAGTCTCATGTAAACATTTAGCCCATCTCGAGGAGTCCATTTCTATATGCTATGGAGCAGGGGCTGACGATTGATATCCTTGATTTGATTCTCTGTAAGATGACTCATACTTGCACCTCTTCACACTCCATGCATACACCTCTGTAAGGTTGTCTCATCTACCAGATTACCACAATGTTGGTTCCAGATTTTGTTCATGATGCTCCACTCCCTTTCATGATGCTGATTGGGAGACATAATTTTTCATTTGACGTAGCTCATGTCGTATTGGACACTCGTGAGCTTGGTTTTGTAGGAACCTATTTCCTAGCGCACCTTAAGCGACTTAGGCACCAGGATCAACTTTGAAAAAAAATTATGTCCTCTCCCTTTGATGGTCGAATCTATCCAGCCCTTGATCAGATGTTTTGCTTATATTTTTAATTATTTTCCAACTCCGGATTACTCCCCGGATAGCTCTCGAACAGCAGCTCATATCTAGATCAATTTGACACCCACAATACGCTTGCAGCTCACCAAAAATAGCCTCTGATTTACGTGAGCAATAGCTATGTTTCAGTTCTATTTTTTTCACCACAACACCCTTAAAACACCCCTTTGTATCCCCAAATTTTTCTGGACCAAACACGAAACAAACCGAGCCCCAAAACAAGACACCAAGATGTGGAAGTGAGCAGATTTTTTGATCACTGCCATGTGTGTATACAAAAAGGAAGAAGATGAATATTTTTGTTTCAACTCTGAATGGTCTTCTGTGCTATGTCTCACAACCAACAAAGACATGGGTGGGCTTGACTCAAAAAAAAATCTCTAAACACTTTAGAGATAAGAATATCACAGCATAATTCTTCTCTTTCTTTTTGTTCTTTTTCTTTTCTTTCAACTCAATTGAGAGAAAACTTTGGACAAAGATGGTTAGGGTTTCACAAGAATGAATTAGCTAAAGAAAAACCTTATTTTCTTTTTTATACTTAGGGTTTTGGTTTCTAAAATAAAACAAACCCTAAGACCTTTCATCTACTAAGTTTCGACCACCCTTGTCAATTTTGCAACATATCATCTTTTTATAAATGTCATCATAATGACATAAAGATGTTACTAAACAAAAACATGTAACTACCATTAATGAAAAATTGATTTTTAAAATCTTATTTTACAAATCCTTTATTTCCTAAAGTGTCATATTAATCAATTTAATATTTACATTAAATTAAATGATTATCTCATAATCATTTATTTAATGAAATCCTTATATTAAATATAATATAAAGTTACATGTGTGACAAAATATATTATTAATCCCATTAATAATAATTAATATATGTGAGTATATAATTGGTCTATCCAATTATTATTAATTTTCTATAGTATATTAAGCTGGCACAGGGACTAAATGGACATACGATTCTGATCTCCAATAATCCAGGAATATTAATTAAATTCTTAATTAAATATTCCAAATTATTAACTTTAGGTTATTCCACTAAAAATCTGAAGTTACACTCTCGTTGCCGTAGATGGATAATATAAGTCGAACAACATCGGTGTCCATCGATATAGTAATTACATACGGATTGGCCCGCCATGAGTATCTCATAATTAGAGCCGAGTTATAATATCCATTATACCCCTCTAATTATTTTTACCTTAAGTACCATTGATTCTCTAATGAATGATTTATTCATAACCATTATAAATGTTAATCTTTCTATTCGTAATAGAAAGACTTGAGCGCTCTAATCGTTCAAGTATTGAATCAACCCTTAAGGAAGATACTCTTTCACTTCTCGCAAGAATGAGTGAACTCCATGTGTATGTAAAACGTCCTCAGCTACACACCAAACCATGTCCCCAAAGTATGTAGCTATTGGTCGAGATTGCTACATTAACCTTGCCTTTGTAAATCAAAGGACATAGCTTGTCATGCAGGAGTTCGCAGTACACTCAGGATTCAGATCAATCCATTTATGACATCTAGTAAATTGAAATGAATTTCTTTATTTAATGGATATTATAATAAATTCATTTCTATATGGGTCTAGTCTTATATAATCACATCATATAAGATGCCTCCATTCTCATGTCATCACATGGACGATCCAGATCAAGGTCGCCAAACAATTATAGAATAGACCGTAGGTATAGATAAACCACAAATAAAATACCGGCTTTGTTTTCTCTATTTGGACTATTTTAGATTACTAACTCCATACTTAAATCCTCTAGTGTATGACACTCATACACTAATTCTGAAGGCACATAAGTAATCTAGGGTAAACAATATAATTTACAATATGCGATTTAAATCAAACATTTGATAAATGAATAATGCATCTTTTATTTTATAATAAATAAATAATTCTATTTACATTACATAAAGCTCTAGGGCATATATCCCAACAGGTTCTTCTCCGCACAAAGACCTAGATTCCATTCCTCCAACTGTTTCGCCTTCTACTGCTACTGCCTCATCCCCCACCGCTGGTCATTCCTTCTCTGTTAGTGCACCACCTGATTTTTATCAGTGGCTATTGGAGTCATAGACTTCCATCTTGTCTCAGTTCCAACTTGCAGCTGGTAGTCTATATGAGATTCTCATTGCAGTTCTTCATTTGGAGATTTGGATTGACTGATTATATAAGCATGCTCGGCCTGCGGATGATGACGAGAGTATTTTTGATGAGTTTGAGTCTGAGTTGTAGATTAGTTTACCATTATGACTAATTTTGTGCTTTTCTTTGTACTCATTTTTCATTCCTGACAGAGAGTTGGAGTCTTTTGGCCATATATGGATGTCTTTTGGTTTTGGATGTAGTTTGAAATTTCACCTGATTTTGGATATTTTTGGTGTTTGATAAACTAATTTTCGATATTTTAGACATATGGGATTTAGAACATAGGTGGAGTTCATATGATGAATTTTGATGAATCTTGCTGATATATATATATATATATATATATGATGAATTCATTTTATGCTAAATGCAATTGGTTAATGCAATTAATTTTATTTTCATCTTATTATTCGCTTATTTGTATTATCTAAATTTTCTCTTGCTTTTCACGTTTTTTTTTTATTTTTCTGTGTTTCAGGTCAGCATAAATTCATTTGCATATGTCTTCAGCTAACCCCTCATTGTTATCGTTACTTTCTCTCTCTGAATGCCGCTAACCCCTCATTGTTATTCTTCCCTAAGAAACTCACTCTGCTACCAGTTTTCTTTCTTGTCTCAGATCCTTGAACTCCTTATATCTTTACTTTTCTGAAGACTCACTTAATTTTGATCGCTTAAGATATCTCTTACTAAAATCTTCGGTTCATGTGTTACTCTTTACCTAGTCCTTATATTCAATATCATGCAATTTTTTGTAATTTGCTCGCTATTTTCCTGAGATTTATTCTCTTTGGTCTCTCTGTATTTCTAAGTCTTTACTTCTTTTAAGGGTTCCTTAATTCAATGGTGGTTTCCAAACATTAACTCAACTTACTGAAGTATTGTACTATTTTATCTAATGTTTTATTGAACTTATCGATTAGACTATCTGGCCATCTCACAATTCCTCGAATATGTCAATTGCTCTTCTTTTCTGATCCTTCTCTTTATTAGGTTCTATGTTGAGAAACAAGCATATATATTCTATAAGGATCTTCAAATACGTATTTCGGCTTTACACTTATGCTCAGTGATGATCTGGTTAGATGTTTCCATGCTTTACTAGAATTAATGTTTTTGGAAGAAATGATCATTATTCATTCCTCATAAGCCTAGTCGATTTCTCCATGTCTTGAAGTCCTGCAACTATTATCAATTTTCTACGTTACTACATACTTACTTTTAACTATGTGTACGGACATACAGAATTTTCTGGTTACCTTTCGTATCTCTCTTTATAACTTCCATAGCTTGGCTATTGGTTCCAAATTGTACTACCAATACAAGTGTTGACTTATACCTCTGATTGCTTCCTAGATCTCCAATCTTCGTTCTTGCTATAAGTTTCGACTTTGGCATTCTATTTTGTTGTCCATACTGATACTCTTGTCGCTTCTGAAAGGCTCTAACCTCTCGGGTGTATACTGTTATACTTCCATCGATCTCTACTGGCTTTAAGATGATCTGTAAGACTTACCGATGCTTGGTCTATTTTGGGAACTTCTACTAGTACTGCATGTCTCGCGCTGACGTGTCTAGATCTTTGGACTATACTGAGTTATTTCCTTTACTTCCTCAAAACTTCATTATTCCTTTTCTAGGCAATCTATTTTTCAAGGTCTTCCATTCCTCAAAATGAACTCTTATCGGGCTTGTTATAATTACATATATCTATGCTAATAAGAGATAGGGTAACATTTAATGCCCTGATAGGTTTCAGTATCCTTGTTCTGGTACTCTGTGTCCTGGTGGAGTCTTTTTCTCATCTAAGGTAGGTATGAGCTCGATTCCAGTAGGGCAGCTTCATTGGTTAGTATTGTGGAGGGGTAAGGACTTGGGTAGATCAGGGCTTTATCTAGTGAATTTCCTTGGTTTGAGTAACTCATCGTTTTCCTGACGTTGTTCCTCTTACTTGCCTGTGGGCCTAGGTTTGGGGGACCTAGAATCTTCGCATTTTATAGTATTTCACATTTATTAGAAGCCTCCACAACTAATTCTGATTTCTTGATTCTTCTGCCTTATAGTTATTCTTAGTCATTCGAGGAGCTCTCCATCTATACAAAATGTTCAAGAGTTATTAGATCAACTGGAAGAATTTCTGAGAAGGAATGAAATCTTAAAAGGACTTTATTTAGGTCTACTCGGTATTTTACTCTTGTTCGGACTTGCTATATTTTTCTTCACTATCTTTAGTTCTGGTGTTTTCTATCTTATCTTATTTTATACTTCTATCTCTTTAGTAACTCTGGTTTCTTAGATCTCATGTTCCTTACTTTTTATTTCCTTGGTTTTCTTTATGACTTTCTCTCTATTTCCTACTTCTTTAGGTGGTTATCCATAGAACTTTATTATTTCTTTCTATTTCCTTACCTTTGCGTCTTCGACTGCCTAAACTTCTATGCGTCTCTCTATTTTATAACTCATTTTCCCCCCCATACAATCCACACAAGGATATAGCCTAAAAAACCAACCAAAACACCACCAATAATTCAAAATACAAATCAACATAATTCTCAATGCAAGTTCATAAATATTCTTAATCTTAATTTCTAACTTAAAAACTCAAAAGAAAACAATTTGGGTTAAATTTTTCTTACCTCTTCTTCTTTGATTTGTCAATTCTCCAAGTATTTATGGTTGAGAATGATCTTCCAAATACTTAACCCTCCCCAATTTCTCGCCTTTTCTTCTAGGAGGAGGCTTCTAGTCTTCTTCTGATTTTCTTATTAGGCTTGCGGATTCTCTTCTGAGTCTTCTTCTGCTTCTGCTGCTTCTGTGCGGGGATAGGCTTCGGCAAGGGGCCTTTATCCTTCTGAGGCGGGCGTCCCTGGATACCGGATCTTTCGGAGGCAGGATCATGAGCTCAGAAGTCTGATGGAGGAGAGAGGAGGAGGCGGAGGAGGAGTAAGGAGACAGGCGAAGAGGAAGGAGAAGAGGAGGAGGGGAGGAGGAGGGAGGAGGGGGCGGGGGAGAGAGGAGGAGGAGGCGGAGGAGGAGGAGGGGAGGGAGGCGGTAGGAGGAGAGGATGAGGAGGAGGAGGAGGAGGAGGAGGAGGAGGAGGAGACTGAGGAGGAGGAGGGAGGAGGAGGAGGAGGACGGAGGAGGGGATGAGGCGGAGGGGAGGAGGAGGAGGAGGGAGGAGGAGGAGGCGGAGGATGTAGGGAGGAGGAGGAGAGGAGGAGGAGGAGAGGAGAGGAGGAGGAGATGGAGGAGGAGCGGCGAGGAGGAGGAGGAGGAGGAGGCGGAGGAGGCGTAGGATGCGAGGCGGAGGAGGCACTCGGCGGAGGAGGAGGAGGAGGAGGCGGCTTATTATTCTGAGGGAGGATGAGGAGGTCGGAGGATGAGGAGGGGAGGAGGAGGAGGCGGAGGAGGAGGCGGAGCGAGGAGGGGAGGAGGCGGAGGCGGCGGCAGGTGAGGTAGGATGAGGAGGAGGAGGCGGAGGTTAGGAGGAGGAGGAGGAAGGAGGAGGCTATTAGTCTGCGAGGCGTAGTCTGGTTGGAGATGGAGTCTGCTTCTTTCCGATTAGTCTGCCGAAGACTCCTAATAAAAGTGACGCTAATCCTCCTCATAATGAAGACTTATCCTCTAATTCTTCTTCTTCTTCTTCTTCTTCTTCTTCTTTTCTTCTTCTTCTTCTTCTTCTCTCATTCTTCTTCTTCTCTTCTTTTCTTCTTTTCTTCTTCTTCTTCTTCTTCTTCTTCTTCTTCTTCTTCTTCTTCTTCTTCTTCTTCTTCTTCTTCTTCTTCTTCTTCTTCTTCTTCTTCTTCTTCTTCTCTTCTTCTTCTTAATATCATGATACCAAGGTTCCCATCATCAATCTCTACTTCCAATATTCTCTCTATCTCATAAACAGGATTACTCGCTGTCGTCAACACCAGTGGTCTCATCACCAATTTCTCTGGATTCTCCCAAGTTCGAAAAGCGCCGATTCCTGACGGCGGCCACCTTAGCAGAGACAGGCTTAGTACTTGATGATCCTCCAACAGTTCTCATGTTTAGACTATAGAACTTTCTGTTCTCGGCCTCTTCCTCCTCAATGTCCAGGACAGTTTCCCTCAATTGTCGAAAATATGCTATCATGGAGGTCATTCTCCTCAGCTTACCATAGATCGATGGCTTAGTCCCCTTGATGATCATCTTAATCTGATATTTTTCCGAGGGTCTGGTCTGCATCTTCAAGAGCTGGCTTCTCCAGCGGTTAAACATACTCTTTAAAGCTCTCCTCAGGCTTCTACTTAGTATTCTCCAAGTCACGGAGCGAGAGGTCGATTTCTAAGTCGGTCACATACTGCTTCAAGAATGCATCAGCCAATCCCTCTAATCTCTTTAACCTTCTTCTCAAGGCTATGATACCAAACCATAGGTGCCCCCGAGAGGACATCCCGAACATTTCTGGACCTGGCACTGAGATAGGCCAACTGAACTCATCACCGAGACAAATGTCGTAAATGGACCCTCGGGTCCCCATTCCCATTAAACTTTGCGATGTCATGCATTTGGAACTGCGCGGGCAACTGCTCCTCAAAGGTCATTGAATCATAATCATGTAGATCCTCATGCTTCCCCCTCAGCTTACGGGTGACAGACTCCATCTGATCGCGGAGCCTTTGCACTTCAACCTTGGTACCAGCCATTCTCCCGGCGGCATAGTCAGCCAGATCATCATCAAATACCGGAGAATCATCGCTCACACCATTTGGAGGGCTCTCCCGCCTCTCATTCTCAGATCCTCCCGCAGTGCGGGGCACAGCCATATTAGACATGGCAGCAGTCAGAGCTTGCAGTTGTTCAGTCATCTTGGCGAAGTTAGCTTCCATCTGATCCATTCTAGACCCCTCGTTGACAGATTCACTCATATTCGCTGAAGGTCTTTTGACTAATCTGCCCTCTTCTCTAACCCAACGGGAATCTATATTGCCTCTCTTAAGGCCATGTGTCAGTGCATATGTGTGCGATGCATGTAATAGATATAATTATGAAAAGAAACTTTAAACTACTTGGCCCATTATCATTTTAAAGTATTTAATCACACCATCGCGCGGTGCTGCAAACTTGTCCCAGTTGAAAAGGCCCAACATGTTACACTTTACAATGATATGGCTAAATGACTTCAAATGATAAAGGCCCACCATCACAAAGTGGCCCACTGGTATTTTAGAAGCTTTTGGTCCAACTGTCAAGGGCACGAACTTGTCCCAGTTTAAATGGCCCAACAAGTTCACATCTTTTGACAAAAGTCCAATTGGATCCAAATGGCGGCGGTCCAACACACAAATATAAAATAAAAAACTACCGGTTCTTCATGGCTAAATTCCACAAGTGGGTTCACGGGGTGCGGATAAAGGCTCTCGCTGACGAATGTTTGCCCACAACTAGGACTCCCCACTCAAGGGTTCAAGCGACCAAGTGAGTGCACCTTTTTTATACCTTTCGGTACGTGCCAACGAGTTACGGCGTGTGACTAACTGTCGAATGGATTTCCCGTTGTAGATTCCCCAGAGGGAGGGTGGAGCGAGGCTCTCTTAAGTACCCAAGCCCTTTAGGCTCTTATCGCTTGGTGTCAGGAATAAACAACGAGTCCTCCAAACTAGTCTGTCACGACGAGCTACAAGCGATGATTTATCTAGGTGCCTTCACAGCTTTTCCCCGAAGGGTAGTAGTGAATGAAGGAAGAACCCAACCATCACCTAGCTTCAACAAAGCCTTTGATTAACCCCCTCAACCCACTATAGAAATGGTCAACTAATGCACAAATTATACACATCACAAGACATGATTTCCAGGCCGATTCTCTAATCCCCAGTGGAGTCGCCAGACTGTAGACAACAGAACCTGGGCGACGCTGTTCTAGGCTCGCGGCCTAGTAGGGAAGTACGAAATAACATGGAGTCGCCACCCGGTGCGAACCGAGACAAAGATTTAAGGCCGCACTCACCCCTCGCAAGGGAAGACCTCAAACCGTTGGGTTCAGAATGGTCCCTTACTTATGTCACTTGTGATGATATAATTTGTGCAATGAATTAACCAAGTCTACTCAATAATCATGCTCAAGGGTACTTAGATCTAACATGCTTTCATCCAAATAACTCCACGCAATGTAACACAACGAGCATATTGAACCATTAAATCAACATGTATAAATCATTATCCAAACACATCATAAACTAATAACATGCATAAGGAACAATCTAAATATGCTTTAACAGATAAATAACAAACTAAATTAAACTATGCTTTAAATAATAAATAAACAACCTACGAACTATAACATGCTCAAATACAAATTTTGGATGAGACAAGATATATGTATCTTAAATGGTACGTGGCATTGTATCCGGAGTGCAGACCGCAATACCGTCCATTCGGAATCGGCTACGGAATTTACGTCCAGGTTTCCATCCGATATACCACAAAAGGGAACACATATCCCGCTCATCCAACAATCACATCATGCTCCAAACGACTCTCATGCAATAATATTCTTAAAATAAATAAATTAAAACGAAAGATATGAGTGAAAAGGTGCCCTCAGGTCTAACCTCTTTTGTCGTCTCAGGAAAGGGCGTTACACGTCCGTTGGAAGGGTGAATGATCCGCTACTCTTTTAGTTCACCAACTCAACGTCTTTCCTCGCTGTTTTGTTGTTAGGGCTGCTGTTTTTACTCCGTTTCGCTGCTGTTTTGCTGCTACGTTTCAGGTCACTGTTTTGGTCGTTTTGTGGACTGTTTTGGGTGATTTTGGAGGCTAATTGGCTTGCGGTTTTAAGGGCTTTTAGGGGGAACTTTTTGCAGTTTTTTGGTGCAGTTTTTATCTGTTTTTGGGGCTGTTTCGGGGTTAAAATTCTGGCAAAACCGATCAGGTCAGTGGGCTGATTTGTGGCAGAAAGTGTGCAGTGGCAGTGAGTGTTTTGGGACTGTTTCAGGCGTGAATTGATGGCTGTGTGTGGGGGGGTGTTTGTGCGACTTTAGGGCAGTGTTTGGGGCTGTGAAAAGGATGTTTTGGCGTGGTTTGAGAGCTGTGAAGGGGATGGATGCGTACAGAGGGGTTGTGTCCAGTGGCTAGGGCGTGAATGGGGAATGGAGGGTGGCTCACGGCAATGGATGGCTTAGGGCTTTAGAGATTGCGGCAATGGGAGAGAGTTTGGGAGTCTTGGGCGTGCAAGAGAAGGTTTAGATGTGTGTCTCTTGTGTGAATGTGCTCTGGGGTTGAAAAGGGTGGTGAAAGGGTCTTTTTATAGGCAAAGGGGTGATGGCTTTCTTTATTTGAATAGGAGAAGGATTTCTCATTGATGGTGACATCTCCTAATTTGTATCTCACAAGGAATGAATATCCTTATTTAGTATGGTGATTGCTTTTGATTAGGAAAGGGATCTATGAGATTTATTTTTATTAGGAAGGGATTTGACTTGATTTTAGCATGTGATAAATGTGCATATCCCTAATCTAGGAAGCCATGGGCGTGAATAAGGCTATATGGGCGTGGGCTTTGGTTTCATGGGTAGGCTTGGGTATTTTGGGTTTGGTTTGGGGTTGATAAGTGGTCTATAGGAGTTTTGGGCCTAAAGTAAGCTTTGAAACGGAAGTCCAACAAACAACCGGAGCCAAACAACGAGGTTAAATCCAACAAAAATTCCATTTTCCAACTTTACCCTTCCAACGTCCGTTTCCCGCAACTTTCATGGGTAAAGAGGTAGTTGCCTCCATACGAGACTCATCATTGGGCTAATGTGTAAAAATACAATGCCTACAGTCGCCCCCACTTTGATGGGACTTGTATAATGTGTGACAATGACAATCCTATCAAAGTACATGCAATGCATTTTTACTTACCTGGCTCGCCAGCTGCCACCTGGTCTGCCCGTTGCTTCGAACTGAGTTGATTGTACGATGGGCACCTCAAACCTGGGACGCATTCCGGAACTGCTAATGACAACGGGGGCACCTCGACCCTCAAACTGATGATGTAGTGGGCACCTCGACCCTGGGCACGCATCTCGACCCGGAACTATAGCCGACAACAGGGGCACTTCGACCCTGGGCACGCATCTCGACCCAATACCGCGGACAATAGGGATCTCGCCCTGAATATGATGATGTAGTGGGCACCTCGACCCTGGGCACGCATCTCGACCCGGAACTACAACAGACAACGGGGGGGCACCTCGACCTAGGCACGCATCCCGACCCAATACGCTGACAATAGGGACCTCGTCCTGAATATGATGATGTAGTGGGCACCTCGACCCTGGGCACGCATCTCGACCAGGAACTACAACCGATAACGGGGGCACCTCCACCCTGGGCACGCATCTCGACCCAATACCGCTGACAATAGGGACCGCGCCCTGAATATGATGATGTAGTGGGCACCTCGACCCTGGGCAAGCATCTCAACCCGGAACTACAACCGACAACGGGGGCACCTCGACCCTGGGAACGCATCCCGACCCAATACCGCTGACAATAGGGACCTCGCCCTAAATATGATGATGTAGTGGGCACCTCAACCCTGGGCACGCATCTCGACCCGGAACTACAACCGAAAATGGGGGCACCTCGACCCTCGGCACGCATCTCGACCCAATACCACTGACAATAGAGACCTCGCCCTGCATGTATCTTGGTTTTGAGAGGGGACTGACTTGCGTGAATTGGCTAAAAGGGGTATATGTGTGATGAGGTTGGGCGTGCATGTATCTTGGTTTTATTTTGCGTGAATAAAGGAAAGTGCAAGGGCTAAGAATATGGGTACACCAATGACAATAGGTGGAGCCAAGACAAGGATAGATGATGCAATCAATAGATGAAAGACACGGCAAATATCGTGGTAAAGGTAGCCTTTTAGGCTTTTCTTCCCCCAAATGGAGAACCTTTTAATCCAACACAATAAGCCCATGCGCCTTTCGTTACAATGCGTACAAAGATAAAAATAACTATATGAAATTTCGTATATCTGATTGAACACATCTTACATTCAACCGAGTATATATCAACCGGCGTGGCAAAGCATTGTGGTAAAGGATTTTAACCCCTCCAAATATGGGACCTTTAATCCGACTTACTAAGCCCATGCACTCGATCGCATCATGCATACAAAAATAAAGACAATCATATCAAACTTAGTATGCCTGATTGAACGTATCTTACATCCAACCGAATACACATCAACCGGCGTGGAAAAACATCGTGGTAAATGGATTTTAACCCCTCCAAAAAGGGGACCTTTAATCCGACTTACTAAACCCATGTGCTCGATCGCATCATGCATACAAAAAATAAAGGCAATCATATCAAACTTAGTATGCCCGATTGAACGTATCTTACATCCAACCAAACACACATCAACTGGCGCGGCAAAGCATCGTGGTAAAGGATTTTAACCCCTCCAAATAGGGGACCTTTAATCCGACTTACTAAGCCCATGCGCTCGATCGTGTCATTCATAAACAAGTAACATGTGGAATTTAAATGACGAAAAATAAATAAATCAAAGCAACATAAAACAAAAGAAGGTGCCGTTTACTCAAGCGGTACGTGGAGTTGTATCCCGAGTACAGATCATACTACCGTCCATTCGGAATCGGTTATGAAATTTATGTCTGGGTTTCCATTCGATATACCACGAGAGTTGACACATCTTTCATTTTATTCCAAAGCCACAACATACAATATTTCATAATACATGCATATTTATCTACTCAAGGGCCACAACATGCATTTCCACATAACAATCATGCGAACAATACTCAATAAATAATGAAAATAAAACAGAAAACGAATGTGTGGAAAATTACCCTCAGGTCTAACTTTTTTGCCGACTTTCGGACTTGCGTTTCGCGGAGATCGGAAGGGTAAAGCTCATACACTTCTCCAGTTCACTGGTTTAACGTCTTAGCTCACTGTTTTACTGTTTTGCTTGCTGTTTGGCCTCCGTTTTGCTACTGTTTCCTCTGTATTTTCTGCTCAATGTTCAAGTCACTATTTTGACGTTTCAACGGACTGTTTTGGGTGTTTTTGCTGTTTTGCTTGCAGTTTTTTGTGATTATTTTAAGGATTATAAGTGCAGTTTTTATGTTACTGTTTTAATGATTTTAGGGACTGTTTTAAGAGGATTTTGCTGCTATTTTGGGGGTGATTTGGGCTGCTATTCAGGCGTGTTTTTTGGGGGTGTAAGGGCTGCAGTTTTCGGTGGAAAGGGGCTGCTGTTTTGGGCATTCTTTAGCGGTTGTTTGGGGCGTGTTTGGGCTGCTGTTTGGGGGTATATTTTTGGTGATGGCGGGCTTCTGTATGGGGGAGATTTTTGGTGATGTGTGGAGGTTTAGGGGCTGCTGTTTTCAGTTATGGAGTGGAGGAGATGAAGAGAATTGTTTGTGTTCTACTTGTTGCTATTGCCATGAGTGGCTAGGCTTCTTTGTGTTGTGATTTGCGTGTGAGTTATGTGTATGAGCTAGGGGTGCATGTCTTGGTTAGGGGTTGCTTATATAGAGAAGGGTTAGGGCTACTCCTTGTCTTACAAGGAAGGAATTTGATTTGGTGTCTAAGAAGGAAAGCAATGGATTTGATGGAGACAATATTGGTTTAGATTAGGAAGTCAATATATTTGAATTGGTTTTGAGTGATTTAATTAGGCATAACATCTTTTTAATTTAGTATGTGATTTTGTTTAGTTGGGAAGTTAATATATTTGATTTGTCTAAATTAGGCATGATTAGATTTTATGTTTTATTTAATTGGTAAATGGTTTAAATATTTTATTTAATTCAAATACATTATCTAATTAATATTTAATTTAATATTTTATTTAATTTGGGTGATGGGCGTGTGGGCCTAATGTGGTGTGGGCTTGGTTTGGCTTGGTTTGGCTTGATGAGTGGGTTAGGCGTGTATGGGCTTGGTTTAAAAGGGTTTTGGTTTTTTTGTCTAGGCCAAAGGTGATCTAAACGAAGGTCCAACAAGTGAGCTTGACGCTAAATAAGTGAACAAGGATCTAATGAAATACCGATTCCCTTCCGACGATCGTTTCTCGCAATATCCTTAACTAAAAAGGCAGTGCCTCCAACTGAGACTCATCATCGGGTTTCACATGCAAAAATGCAATGCCTACACTCGTGTCTATCGAACTGACCACCGAAAGTTTTCACATGGAGGGTTTATCTCATGTGTTTGTGAGAACTTTCATGTATTGATTGTATGACTAGTCCTTCGACATGAGGTCCTTACAATCTTATGTGTGGATCAAATAAATTTGGCATTCTCCTTCCCCGGTTCAAAAGATCCGGTCATAAGGGTATGATTGGGTCATTTGTTGAAACACATGAAGTTTGTAAAGATACAACAGAGAATCGCCACTCTCTTGGATAATATTTTCGTAGTATTCCAGTTCGCGGGTTGATATGTGTGATCAGTGCTTGAGACTGTGGCCGCAGCGGAAGAATCATGTGAGATTCTTGGGTTAGCACGATTCATGACGCTATCAACATCATACCTTTGACTATATTGGTATACACTTTCCATACCCTAGGTCAAACGGTGGGATACAGTGAGGCGATGGACCATATCATATGTAAATCACATACAGAATGGGTATATATATTTCCTTCTCATTTGGGGGCATTGGCATGTTGCTAGATGTCAACCTTGGTCATTGAAATCGAACGACCATCTTATCGGAGGATATATTTATGTTCGATTAATTATTATCACGATTCATTTCATGTCCAACTTGAGGTAACCCAAAAGGTCACACACAACAAAGTCGAAATCAATGGTTAACAGTGCACAGTACAAATTTAACAGCATATATGATTGCTGTAGGAATTGCTTATAAATGGTTCAATGTGTTTGATTATTGTACAGATCATTTATGAGGTTCTAAATTGGCTTAGGGATTGGTGAATGACGATAGGGGCACTTTGGGAATTGGAAAAATGAATAAGAAAAAAAAATCTACTTTTTTTTATTTGTTTTGAATTCCAATTCGGCAAAAACTCTTATTAGGGTTTTATAATCTCATTAAACTACTTATTAAGAACCAATGGTTAAGATTTAATTAGCATTTATCCCACATCAGATTCTTAATTAATTTTGTTGTCTTTGTAGAACCTATATAAACTCAAAGAATTCTTTACAAATTTTTACACCAAAACCTTTCATATCTTGGGTTTATATAAGTGAGCAACTCTAAAGTTTGAGAGTAAGCCACTGATTTTGAGGATCCTTAAGTCTAATTGACTAGAGGAATCTCAAGTTAAAAGTTTGAGGTATTTGCCTAGGCTAGCACCAAAGGCAAAATACCCATGCACTCCAGGCGTAGTCTTGCCGTTGAGTTTTGGCTTTGGTGTGTGTACCTTTGGAGGCCACACACTTGGGTGCCTCTTTGGAACATGGAAGAGCTTGCTGAGTTCGAGAAAAGCTTGTAGATTGGAGGGAGGACTGGAGGAGTCTTCGGTTCAAGTAAGTCTTTTTCTTTCTTTTTAATTAGATTTCTTATGATAGTTAGCATGTTTAAGTTTATGTTCTTTGTATGTTTTATGAGTTTTTATGCTTAGAATATATAGTAACATGCCTAGGCTTGTAGAATAATCAAAACAAATAGGTATTGGGCAAAGGGATAGCGGCATCATAATTTTTAATTTTCCGCTGCGCACTCGCGGCCGCTTCCCGACATGTTCGTAATATAAAATTATGTCCGAGAATATATATATTCATGGAATGACTTTATAGCTAAATAGTAAATTCTTTTAAACTTCGATGCAGGATTCTATGATGTTCCACTCAGGACAATCCATGGTATTTGGGCCGTAACCTTCTCATACGAACTCCGATTTCTATGAATTTTATATCGTCGGAAAGCTAAGATCGACACCTAAAAAATTCAAACCAGAAATGAACTAAAAATACAGATCAAAATTTTGGATGAATAGTACCCGAGTGCATTTTAGTAAATTCTACAAGTTTCTTCAAAATTCTACATTTTTCTTATTTTTCTAAATGGCCAAGTTTATAAGGGAACTATTCATGAATCCCTAAAAATCAAAAGAAAGAAAGATACGTGAAGGAGAATGAGAAGAAGAAGAATAAGAGAATAAGAGAAGAAGAAGAAAGAGAGAAGAGGAAATAAAAAGAAGAAATAAATAAAGAATGGAAGAGCTTGGCAACCATTATAGGCTTTGGAGGTGTTGGAAATCAAACGAAAAAAAGTAAGAAGACTTGATCATAATTACTATATTTTGAGTTTTTAAGTTTTGATGATTATAATAGGTTGATTAACTTGGATGTGATGATGAATGAATGATTATGGTGCTAAGAAAATTGTGATTAGGGAAAAATCCCAACATGTTCAACTTTGGGTAGAATTAAGTGGAGTTAATAGAATGGATATAAGTTGATGTTAGTAGTATTGTGGATGTTAATTTGAGGCTAAATGGAATGGTTTATGCAATAAAAATTGATATAGAAGTCTGAAGAAGGCATTTGGGGAGAAATAGGCTTGAGAAAGCAAATGCAGAAACCTAGAAATCAGGTTCGCGTCGCGACCCAAAAGGGTTTAGCGTTGCGATGCGTAGTGGAAAATTTAGTGTAGTTTCTGGATTATTTACGTCCCGACGCGAGATCAAACATCAGGTTCGCGTCGCGACGCCAAAGGGTTTAGCATCGTGATGCATAGTGGAATATTTAATACAGTTTCTGGATTATTTGTGTCGCGACACGCAACACTTTGCGTCACGACGCAAGATCAAAAATTTCCCCAAACAGTTTTTAATTCATTCCAGTTTCACCCTAGCATATTAGAGGCCACCCTAAGAGTCTCGTATCAACCCGTATGTATATATTACGTCATGATATACGTACGATATGCCTCAGAGTGATAGCCCTTATTTGAATAGGAAAATTTAGCTTGATTCCGATCCATTTATTCTTAGTCCATTTTCTAATCGAAACTATCGATGATAGATCAACGCAGGAACCACAAGTTTCACCAGCGAAGTGAAGAAAGACTAGCGGGACTCCAAAACGGTGAGTGGACACTTCTCTTTTCAAGATCATTTCTTTTATTTATTTATTCTTTATGAATTAAGACTTACTATTTCAAGCACATAGGGCGTTAGCCATATTTGATTTCAAATTCATGTTAAACGTAATGTTTATGCAGTTTTGAAATCTATAGCATAACTTTTTATGTTTTCAAACATGAGATTTATGTTTTTCGAGGCATGGGAAAAACCCACCTCAGTATGTAACTTGTTACAGTTTGAAATTGACGGATAGCACATATGCACATGTGGAGGAGTAGGGGGACAGCGATATGTAACGCCCTCTGATCCTAGTTCAGGACTATGGATGACAGATGCCCCTAGATCCTAGCTTCAGAGCTTGGAGGTAACATAGATCCGCACCCCCAGTTCTGGCTTGGAGGATGGTGATACGTAACGCCCCTATACCACTAGTTTGAGGGACATTAGTGGCATGCTTTTGGGACGGCGATACGTAACGCCCCAAAGACACGAATTTGCACTCCTATCTCTAGTTAGGCGTATGAGGGGACGTCGATACGTAACGCCCCCATACATCAAGTTTATCAGAGACAGATCAGTTTTCAGAGATAAGATTTTAGAATACTGTTTTTAGAAAAACAGACATTTCATAAACAGTTTTCAGAATAGATCTCTCAGATACAAGTTTACAAAACCAGACTTTCAAACGCAGATTTCAGAAAGACAAGTTTTATAAAAGAGATTTCAGACAAGGTTTTCAGAAAAAGAGTTTTTATATAAAGCTATTTCTGGAACTTTAGTTTTAGAATCAAATGTTTTTACATCAGCATTTCAGTTTTCGTCCACTCACTTAGATCGTACAAAGATCCAACCCCCCACTCCCAGTTTCCTTATTTTACAAGTATTCTCGGAGGACGACCTCGGAAAGATGGATACTAATGTAGTCACTAGGGTATGGAGTCCAACAGTTCAAGTCAGAAAGAATAAGAGTCCAGTCAGAGTCAAATAAAAGTTATGTATTAGTCTTTGATTTTGAGGTAGTCATTGTAAAAGAGTGATATTAAGTTTTCAGTTATAGATGTTGAGTTGTATGTTATGTTATTAATCTTGGGCTACGGTCCCATACTTATGGTATTTTAATAGAGAAAATAATATTAATTATTTATGGTTGAAGAGTCAGAGGCTAGAGGAATGGTACAGCCTGTTCTCTGCCGGTAACATCTCTCGGATCGGGGATGTTACAAAGATGGTATCAGAGCATGGTCTAGGGAGTCAGTGACTACAGTGGGTAGAGTGTTGGGGTCTTATATACGTAGTATGTTCGGGATACCCATATTCGAGGTACTACCTCTCCAGTATCCGATCATCGAGTACGTTCTCAAAGTTCTATAGACAGGTTAGTAAGCCTTCTCAGACTATTTGAATAGTATTCCTTACTAGAACAACGACATTCTAGATTCACTTTAAGAATTTTCCGGAAGTTATTCTGACCTATTACCAGAGGTACAAATGAGATTTGAAACCAGACAGTAAGAATCTAAGAAAAGTTACCCAGAGAGTGGGAAGAAAAAACTATAAAAAGTAAGGAAGTATGCATAGTTAGTTAACCAGCTGGAGATGAGAAAAGTAATGAGACAATGAGAAATATTAAAGTTCAAAGGATACCTACCCAGGAAAGTAGGAAGAGAAAGAGAAAGCTAGAAAGAAAAGTATGAAGGGATAGATAGATGATCAAAATAACATGTAGTAGAGGTTCACGCAATCAGAGTTAATAAAAGATAAATAAGCAGAAATAGATAAATAAGGATGTATCAGGATCTATAGTAGTAAGGGAAGAAATAAGGATGCTTAAGCAACCAGAGTAAGAAGAAATAGAGATACAGAATCAGATCGATAAAGAAATACCAGAATCTATAGTAGTAAAGAGAATAGAAAGAGCACGAGCAAGTATTAAAGTGCCTAGTAGACATAAAATTCCTTCCCTTCTCAGAAATTTCTTTAAATAGATTTAAAATCCTCAGGTGCCTTATATAGACAGCGAATTCCCCATGTAACTAGGAATAGACCGAAAGATAAAAGAAGTAAGAGATCGAGACTAGTCTAGGGAATTCCCACAAACGAGAGATGTCAAAAAGGATCTAGAGAACCCCAGATCCCCAGACCCAGGCCCACAAGTAGGCAAATAAATGTCATAAACAGAAACGATTACTTACCTTACCCAAGCAATCTGATGTAGACACGACCGTAAGCTATCTAGTTTTCAACCGCTTAGTCATACCAGTTAAGGAAGCCGTCCTGACAGAGCCTACCTCATACCTACCTTAAATGAGAAATAGACCCTACCAGGATACAAAGTACCAGAACAAAGATACCGAAACTCATCGAGACATAAGATGTTTGCCATCATCCCTACCAGCATAGATATAATAATAGTAAAGGAGCCCGATAAAAGTTTTCTCTAAGAACAGAGACAGAAAACCATGGAAAGATAGATCACTCAGAAGAGGAAGTTTGGAGGAAGTAAAGGAAAGAATCTAGTATAGCCCAAAGATCTAAGAAAGTCAATATGAGGTTTACAATACTAGTAGAAGTCCACAGAATAGACTCAATGTATTTGAACCTACAGTTCCGCCCAATGCTAGTAGAGATATGTGAAAGGTAGAAAAGGACAAACTCTAGAGATAGAGGCACTTAAAAACAAAAGTACCAGTGAGGACAGTGTGATTATATGGTAAAGTTGTAGCCTATAGCAAGAGCACAACATAGAACCAAGAGTTAGGATACAAAAGTAATTAAGAGGAATGCGAAAAGTAACAAGGAAATTAAGAAAATTCAGACATAAAGTTAACATAATGAGAAGATAGTGGTGTAGAAAATTGATGATAGTTGTGTGGTGATTAGTGGTAATTATATCACTATTTCCCACTCATTTGACGTAATATTTTGTATAGTTTCTTGAGTTTTGTGAATATTTTAATGTGTTTTGTGTTATTTTGTAGATAAATAAAGTTTCAGGACATTCTGTAGGTGATTTGGGGCCAAAATAGTGAAAAACGGACAAAAGGGCATTTTCATAATTTTACACATCGCGACGCCTAATGTGCGCCAATCCATGCTAACGTGCGCCGAGTCCACATGTCAGAATTTGAGAAGTTTGACTTTGCTAACGTGCGTCGTGCCACATGTCACCATCACATCCGATCTGCTAACGTGCACTGTACCACGTGTCATCATCCTACGGTGCCGAAAATCACCATCGCCACATGTCACTCCACGTGTCAGCCATGTCATCGTCCATATCACCAGTTGACCGAGTCAACGTGCCACGTCACCGCCACGTCATCATCAACCAATCACAGCATGCCACGTGTCATCATTCTATGGTGACACGTGGCATGCTGTGATTAGTTGACGTGGCGCTAATGTGGCGATATTGATTATCCGAAATGCCACGTGTCAGATAAGAATCTGAAGCCGATGAACCAGAAGTCGACACGTGTCGCATCGCAACGCGTAAAGCCTTGCGCGTTGCGACGCCCGAGGCCTATCGGGGTCTATAAATTGGGCTCGAGATTTCAGTTTTAGATGTACCTTCCTCTCTGATTTCTCATGTGTAAATAAGGAGTTTTCTATCTAGTTTCTTTTAAATTTCAGTTTTGTAATTAATTTTAATTACGTTCTGTAATAATAGTAATTTACTTTTATTACTTTTACAGTTTTTACTATTCAACCATGAGGAGGTAACTTCCCCCTGCTAGGATGAAAGGTAATTATTTTACTATTGCTATTTAGATTAATCTCCCTTAAATATAATATATTCACTATTTAAAATTTGACTTAATGAGGATACCGCTATATTGGCCGGTTGGTAAACATTTATAAACTGGTTTTAATCTGACTAAGCAAGGATACCGCCAGATTGGTCGGTTGGTAATTAAAATTTCTTACCGCCTATATGGCAGGTTTATAGACAAATTTTGATACCGCCTATATGGCTGGTCGGACTTAATTTGACTTAATCAGGTTACCGCCTATATGGCAGGTTGGTAATATCATCACAAGTTAATATATTATATTAATGGAGATATCTAAATTAGTAAATAGTAAAAGTTGATCCTTTTACCTTAGCTGAGGAAGTTCCAAAAGAAACAAAGCAACAGATGGAGGAAAAGGAAGCAAAAGAAAAAGAACAGGCACTCCACCTCCACTTTTTCCTCAGCGCCTTCGAAAAAACAAACTGGACAAGCAGTTTTCTCATTTCCTGGAGGTGTTCAAAAAGCTGCACATCAACATTCCATTTGCAGAAGCCTTGGAACAAATGCCCAGCTATGTGAAATTATGAAAGACATTCTTTCACGAAAGCGGAGATTGGGAGATTATGAGACAGTAGCATTATCAGAAGAATGCAGCGCTATCATTCAGAGGAAGCTTCCCCCAAAGTTGAAAGATCCTTGCAGTTTCACCATTTCTTGCATCATAGGAGAACATAACTTTGGTAGGGCTTTATGTGATTTAGGTGCGAGTGTTAACTTGAAGCATTTTTCTATTTTCAGGAAACTACAGATTGGAGAAACAATGCCAACTTCAGTCTCTCTACAACTTGCTGATAGAAAGCTCGTATTTCCAAGAGGCGTAGTTGATGATGTGCTGGTCAAAGTTGACAAATTCATTTTCCAAACAGATTTTATTGTCCTTGATATGGAGGAAGACGAAGATGTGCCGATCATTCTCGGTTCACCATTCTTGGCTACAGGTCGAACTATTATTGATGTACAAAAAGGAGAACTAACCATGAGGGTAGAAGACCAAGAAGTAACATTCAATGTTTTCAAGGCCATGAATTTCCCAGATGATGAAAAGAAGGAGGAATGTTTCAGACTTGATGTGATACACAGTACCATTCAGAACTCCAATGCAATGCAAAGTTCTACTGACAAACTTAAAACATGTCAATTGCCTGTGGAGCCTGAAGATAAAGCGTATTTTACACTGAAAAAGCCAATTCTTGCACTACAAGCAACAGAAGAGAAAAATTTCCCCCAGCTCAACGAATTGGAGGAATTTCAGAATCAGCCTTTTGAGGATGCCAAATTGTACAAAGAAAAGGCCAAGAAGAGACAGGATGAGAAGTTAGTGCGCATAAAACTGGAACCAGGGCCGAAGGTACTGTTAAACAAATCAAGGGTGAAATTCTTCCCATGGAAGCCAAAATCACGGTGGTCAGGTCCATTTGTGATCACCAAGGTTTTACCAGACAAAGCCGTTGAGATACATGATCCTGACTCCAATAAAACTTTCAAGGTTGAAAATAAGCGTGTTAAGCACTACTGGGGAGAATCATTTGAGCGACAAAAAGAAAGTGTCACACTTTAAGATCCAGCCTAACGTTCGAGAAGTCACGTCTAGCTGACAATTTTAAACTTACCACTCGCAGGGAGGCAACCCATATAATTTGTGTATATATTGTGATCTGGTGTGTTTTATTTTTGTGTGTTTAATTTTTGCAGGTAAAGTCGTTTCACGATGGAAGAAGTTCTCGCAAATATTCACAAGCAATTTCATTCTCTCCCTCAAAAATCTCTGATGAAATTCTACAAAGCTCGCTTGGAAAGGATGAGGTTACTGGTGATCAAAGGTATTCCTAATGACATTCGTTGGATTATTGAAACACGAGTCTGATTGGTAGGTGAGTCTTCTGACTCTTTTATTTCACATCTGCCTGGTTTAGGAAGGAGCACCTATGCTAAAAAGAGGAGAGCCAAAATAATGTGTGTTTGTTATAAATGTGCTCGTATGTTTTGTGATACTCGTTGTCGTTCTTTAGGAATGGTGTCTGATAACCGCGAAGATAAGATTAATTTCATTAGGGATGGCTTGAGTAAGGAGTCTTTGGATGATATATCTAAAACTCTTGAGACGCATCCCAGTGGATATGTGTATCACGAAATTCGTGTGGCATATGCACAATTCAAAAAAGAAAGATAACAGTTAAGTCTCGGGAATCTGACTCAAAAAGACCCTGTTTGCCAATTTATAAGAAAATTGGATGGGAAGCTTGTCCCTGACGTATAGACGTCAATCAAGCTGCTAAATTTCTTGTACATATTATATCTCTTTGTCTTTTCATAATAATTGTGATTTGTTTTGTTGTTTTCTTTTATTTTCTCCGACAGGATCCAAACCTTTTTTACTATCACGATTTATTTTACTATTAACTAATAATTGTCATTTGGCAGGTACTAGTGCTATTATTTTACTCACCCTTTTCAGGTGTTATAAATTCAACTCATCATTGCACTTTTGAAGACATCCAGAGTAAAACATGGAAGCCACTTCAAGAAGACGAGTTGAAAACATCTGTGTTTTGCGATACTAGTGTTGGTGTTAAGCCACAATACGTAAAAGCAGCACAGGAATTGGGTCGAGTCTTAGCTGCGAGGAATATGCACTTAGTATATGGCGGAGGCAATCTTGGACTTATAGGGATCGTTTCAAAAGTTGTACAGGAAGTAGGCAATCACGTTTTGGGAATCATCCCAAAACCCTTGGCGGAGGCAAATCTTATTGGACCATCAAACGGAGAAGAGCTAATTGTGCCAGGTATGTCTGAATGATTGGTAGATATGATTAACCGTGCTGATGCTTTTATTGCTTTGCCATGTGGCTTGGGTACATTGGAGGGAATTTTTACAGTGTTATCTTGGGCAAACTTGAACATACACCAGAAACCGCTTGGACTGTACAACGTTGAAGGATTTTATGATTTTCTTTGTCTGTTTCTTGATGATGCCCAGAGAAATGGGTTCGTGTCAAAACCTTTAAAAGAACTCATTTTCACTGCCAGAACTGCTCCGGATCTAATTGACCAAATCTTAGCCCATGAACCAGAAATTGACCCTATCTTTTCAAAGATAAATTGGTCCGAGGACGATCATGGTAAGAGGCGTCGGATTAATTTGGATCTTAACCTTTAACTTTTCGTGTAGAATTTCAGCTAACCAGGTATTATCTTTTAAACTCTTCTACTACTATTTAAGACATTGGGGACAATGTCTCATTTAGGTTTGGGGGAGGGAATTTGTTGATCAGTATCTTGTTTTTAGTTGTGTCTTGTTTTTATTTTTAGTCTAAATTTTTTCAAAAAATAAAAAAAAATTGAAAAATTTTCAAAAATTTACTAAAATATTTTGCATTTTTGTGTTTTTATTTTGACTAAAAATGTGAAATTGGTAATAGATAGCTGAGTAAGGAGTTTCCACTCCTGAGACGTATTTCAAACCTATTTTCGGAACATGTTAATTTTTGTTTTTTTCATTTCGAATTATTTAATTTGTGAATTCTCCATAATACTGACTAAAATGAATCTTCATATGCTTAGTTGGCAGGTATTATCAACATGCATGGTAACATACGGACATGAGCTATAATTGAAAAGTTTGTAATATTCAGTGCTCTTGTTTAATTGGAGGAAGCATCTCAAAAAGCAAGGGAGTTAAAAAAAACATCTACGATCCGAGTTATTAAGTCCGTAGGGGTGTTTTAACACTTAGTGCCCTAAAACCAACTGGTTTGGGAGTCATTGGCCCAAAGCTCGCTACATGGATCAAGGATGTTGCAAAAATATATATATATATGAAGTCTGGGTAATTAAGTCCGTAGGGGTGTCTTAACATATGGTGCCCTAAAGCCAACTGTTTTGGGAGCCACCGAACCAACACTCGCTACATAGACGGAAGTGTTGGATAATATGACCCATAGCGTCACTATTTGTACAGATCACGGTGTTGTTGTACAAATTAACTATGTGACAAGGAAATTGCACTCTCATCATTTGTGATTAGATCACCATAAATGTATAAATGAAGAGAGGTTCATATGATTAGTTCCTGGATTGAGATGATATGAGACAGTATCAATCCCCGAAGGATTAATCATTAAATATCCCTAACCGGAGTATTATCGAGACTGGACATCGATAATGCGGAATAGGCTAGTATTGCACTTGTGCGCGTTGTGAGGGCACAACGCATAGTTCTCATATATATAAGTATTGGATACTTATGCAAGTGCGATAGGAGGTTGTGTTTCACCGATGGTACGGGAAACAGCTTCGCTCTGGATAGACCCCTCGGAATCCCATTGGTATTATGACTATGTGTCTATGGGAGGCCGAAATCAAGGTAGGTGTGTATAGTCTTAACCTGAGACTTACATCGCTAATACTTACGATAATCGATAGACTTTGGTCTTGGTGGTACAGGGCTTTAACTGGTTCTGCGTACACCACTTCTGGGTTTATCAGAGAGTCGTAGTGTATTGGGTGTGATGTCAAGACGGAAGTATCACTTCAGTCATATTGGAGATGATGTCACGCACGATATGGTATTAGTGCTCTTAAGTGTTGCACAACCAATCAGGATATTGTGACCAGGTCATGAATATCCGATTATAGAGACTAGTTACCAGACATCCGACATGTGCTTCGGACGGGGCAGACACTTATCCAGCCCCAGCCCTAGCACGTGACTATCCGATACTGGGCCGATATACACAATACTATGGTATACTACGCTTGATACAGATCTATATATTCCTGTAAGAATATTTCTGGAGAATTGGGTAGGCATGGCGCTTTGCTAGAAGCCAACCTTGTCTTGTAAATCGGTATAAACGTAGTACGAGGTGCTTACGTGTTTGGATAATCCGACGACCGTATTTACTGCCAACATATCCGGAGATCTCATGGGTCGCTTCCTGAAGATTCACCGATGATGTATAACTCGCACTTTAATTAATCTAGGATTAATTAGAAAAGAGAGAAAATTAATCTGGGATTAATTGCGGAGATATTTTATCTGGGATAAAATATTAATTAAAGAGAGAGAACGATTAATTTGGAATTAATCGATAAAATAATATGTTCGATATATTATAAGAAATTGGATTTCGACGCGGAATTAAAATTAGATTTTAATTCGGGCGAACGAATTAATTAAGAATTAATTCGTTAGCGACGTAAATAGTGATTTCGCTAGGCGTAATCATTTAATTACGACGCGACGGAAAATTCGTTAATTTGGAATTAGCGAACCCGAGCCCGGGATTATTTGCAAGCGCATTCGCATTTCGAATTCGAGTGCGGCACGCAAGTCAAATCGTGCATCATATCGCTAGTCGCATCAATCGTCAAATCAAATGTCACTTTGAGTGATGTGACATGTTGTCACTTGATTTGAGTGATTGATGTAGAAGTTGAAAAAGCAACTTTTGCTTTTAGCTTTTTGATTTTAGCATTTAAGGAAAAGTAAAAAGAAATGGTAAATGGTTTTATTAATTTTAGAAATTATAAAAACCTATTACATTTTATTTTACTTTTACTTTTCTCTCTCTCTTTTTACGCATCTCTTCCTCTCCCTCTCTTTTCTTCTCCCTCTCATTCACGGCTTAGAGCCATTTTCATCTTCTTCTCATTTTTGGTCACTGCCGAATTGAAAGAGAAGCAAGTGAGAGTGTTTTGTTGCAAAACATGAGTGCTAGCACACACATGGGTTATATTATGGTGATAGGGAAACGAATTTGTGAGCTTGGAAAGCTTGAAGCTTGGAGCTTCAATGGTGTTCATCCATGGCCGAATTTTTGAGGTTCAAAGAGGAGCAAAACCGAGCAGTCCACTGCATGAGGAAGCCACTGCCGAGCTTGGAGGGAGGCAGAAAACCCAACTTGTTCTTCCTAGCATCAAACCCATCAATGTGAGTATGTATTCCGCCTTACTCCTTGGTTGTATTCAACTCGTTTTTATGCATGATTGATGATTCTTGGGACTTGATTGAAACTCTACAGGAAGATATTGTATATAAATAAATAAAAATCAAAAACCAAAAAAAAAATCAGAAAAATCAGAAAAATTATTCCATTGCTGCAAAAAAGTGTGAATTCTGATAAGACTTTAGGACAAAAATATTACTCTCTTATCAACTACACTTGTGACTGTTGTGGGCAAAAATGAGTTGACTAATATTTTGTTGGCTGTGTATATGGAGATAGACAACTATAATCGGAGAATTTACTTATTCAGTAATTTAGAAAGAAACAAAAAAACTAGTAACTTTGAGTAGAAGCTTCACCTGATTAGTCATTAAATTCTTTATTCTCTTTTCTCGTCTTTTCGCTTTTGTGTGCATTAGTTTCGCTACCTTTTTACTTTTGTAAAATGTTTGTGGGTATCATTGTTGTAAACCCTCATGAGACTACAACATGTCCACTAGGGACACCTAGGGGTTTAAAGGCCTGTTGCATACGCTAAATGCAACCATGATCCCTACGAAAGTGGCTTAGTTAAATTTTATTTTAAAGTTGTTTATATTATTTTATTTTGTGTTTTGCTCGAGGACTAGCAAACTGTTAGGTTTGAGGGTGTGATGAGTGGTAATTATATCACTATTTCCCACTCATTTAACCTAATATTTTGTATAGTTTCTTGAGTTCTGTGAATATTTTGATGTGTTTTGTGTTATTTTGTAGATAAATAAAGTTTCAGGACATTCTGAAGGTGATTTGGGGCCAAAATAGTGAAAAACGGACAAAAGGATATTTTCATAATTTTACGCGTCGCGACTCCTAACGTGCGTCGATCCATGTTAACGTGCATCAGGTCCACATGTCATAATCTGAGAAGTTTGACTTTGCTAACGTGCGTCGTGCCACGTGTCACCATCACAGCCGATCTACTAACATGCGTCGTGCCACGTGTCATCATCCTACGGTGCCGAAAATCACCACCGCCACGTGTCACTCCACGTGTCAGCCATGTCATCGTCCATATCACCAGTTGACCTAGTCAACATGCCATGTCACCGCCACGTCGTCATCAGCCAATCACAGTGTGCCACGTGTCATCATTCTATGGTGCCGATAATCAATATCGCCACATTAGCGCCACGTCAGCATAATCATTGAGTTGCCAGCCGCCTTGCCACGTGTCACCTTATCATCTTATCCGAAATGCCACGTGTCAGATAAGAATCTGAAGACGACGAACCAAAAGTCGACACGTGTGGCGTCGCGACGCGTAAAGCCTTGCGCGTCGCGACGCCCGAGGCCTACCGAGTTCTATAAATTAAGCTCGAGATTTCATTTTTAGATGTACCTTCCTCTCTGATTTCTCTGATGTAAATATGGAGTTTTCTATCTAGTTTCTTTTAAATTTCAGTTTTGTAATTAATTTTAATTACGTTCTGTAATAATAGTAATTTACTTTTATTACTTTTACAGTTTTTATTATTCAACCATAAGGAGGTAACTTCACCCTGCTAGGATGAAAGGTAATTATTTTACTATTGCTATTTAGATTAATCTCCATTAAATATAATATATTCACTATTTAAAATTTGACTTAATGAGGATACCGCTATATTGGACAGTTGGTAATCATTTATAAACTGGTTTTAATCTGACTAAGCAAGGATACCGCCAGATTGGTCGGTTGGTAATTAAACTTTCTTACCGCCTATATGGCAGGTTTATAAACAAATTTTGATACCGCCTATATGGCTGGTCGGACTTAATTTGACTTAATCAGGTTACCGCATATATGGCCGGTTGGTAATATCATCACAAGTTAATATATTATATTAATGGAGATATCTAAATTAGTAAATAGTAAAAATTGATCATTTTACCTTAGAATTTTATTTTATTGTAATTTACTTTTCAGCTTTTACTTTACCGCAATTACTTTTCAGCATTTTTACTTTATGTCTTTTATTTTTAAGTTTTTACTAGCCCTAGTTATGTGTCGTAACTAAGTTAGTTATCTTGGGTTGTGATGAATTCTAATGTCACCAGTTTATAAGGGGTTATTTTATAGTTTGGGTAATTTAAAGGTTTACTTGTTAAGTCTTAAGCTTAATGCGTCTTGTTAATTGGCCACTAATAAGATTGATCTGGTAAATCTAAAATAAACTTGACAAAGGAATTTTAGGTTTCAGCCGTAGACTTAATAGTTCACGATCTTCCTTGAGGATAGATAACCATTTAATAGATTTCCTTACAGGATAGACATATACTTGTCAGGCGGGGGTAGCCATAATTGGAACTTAAACTTAATGAATCCATGTAATTTGGTTGACATAGACATATGATTCAATTGGGTTATACTGGGTATTTGCGTCTGACCATCGACAGAGGCTTTCGCATAACTTAGTGTTCTAGGTTAGTAAACCGATTTATTACACAAACATGGAATAACCATTTCATCTTTTATAAGATATTAGAAAGATTCACAACCCTAGATAATTTCCTAATATTGAATTTTTTTAAACCTACTTTCGTGCAATTTTATTTACTTATTTTTAAATTCAAAATCATCACCACTTCAAATCAATCAAACAACCTGTTAGATACTAGTAATCATTTGACCTCATAAAATTAATAGATTAGGTATTAAGTCCTCGTGGGATCGATACTTTATATACTACTTGAAAAATACGTGCGCTTGCATTATACGCGTGTGATTACGCACCAGTCATGTGGCCCCAAGACATGGAGTAGTCGACAAGGTTCCTGCACAATGAATAACAACCTTTTCTTATAGAAACTACGATTCTAATAAGCATATAGATATTTAACTAGATCATCACCGAGCTTAGGTGTTAAACAGAGTGCGTATCCACGGATTCCTATGGAATATATATGCTCACTCCTCAACTTAGAGCCTAATAAAGAGAAGGATCAGTAAAGAAGAGCAATTGACAGATTAGATGTTTTGCAAGATAGCTAGATAGCCAAATCGATGAGTTCAATGAAACGTAGATAAGAAGCATGAGATAGAATGGTTTGAAACTATAATAAGTTGAATTAAAGAAGTACTAGGTAAAAGTAGCACCTGAACCAAAGATTTAGTAGAAGATGTCCTAAGTAATCAAAGTAAATAGAGTTTTCAGAAAGTAAAGAGTAAGGAGTTTAAGGAACTCAGACAAAGAAGGAACATTTGTAGCGGAGCAAGTTTCTTAAGGAAGAATAGCAAAGAGAGTATAGAAGTACTCAGAGGAAGAAAATAACGAACTCAGAGGGTTAAACAACAAAGACTAAATGGGAATGAGTACAGAGGCAGTACGAGAAAGTTGTTAAAGAGAATGAGTAGAGTGATTTCGCAGAAAGCTGGAGAGATCGATTGTTAAATATGATAATGATTCAAGTTGGAGAAACAAACCAGACAGTTTTAGCAGTACCTAAGTGTAGGAAAAGGCACCAGACATGTATATATGAGTCTCCTAGGCTCCTAGATAAAGAATTTGTGCCACCAGATCACCAAAAAGAGAAATACCCCAAGATAAGTTCCCACCCTCCTAACCCTCGTTAAACTATGACAACAATGATAAACTTCGATGTCCATCTCAAGATATTCCCAGAAACAAGAGAATACATAGTGGAATAGATCGAAACATAAAACCTTAGATTTAGCACAAGAACATAATAAAAGAGGAAATAGTTCTAAGTGAGAGATCTAGAAGAAAAGTTATCTAGATGAAACGATGAATAGAGAAAGTACCAGTTAAGCAGTAATTAGGATGTAAAAGAACAGCGTTAAACAAGACTAGAGATATGTGAGAGATGAAATATTTCGGATAAGAAGATAGAGATATAGATCGTTGAAGTTTAAGTTACAGAATAGAGCAGAAGAGTCAATGAAAAGGTCAGCAGTACAAGGTTTGGAAGTAAAATTGTCATTGCGCAACGACAGTAGGAGAAAATACCAAGTAAGTATTGGCAAAAGTGTAGTATAGTATAGAACCGAGAAAATAAGTTTATTTATGGAAAACAATAAATATGAGGTATCCTAACATGCAATCAGGTATAGAAATCAAGTGGATGTGAAAGAACAGCAACCAGATTTACAGTAACAATGAGGACAAGTACAAAAAGGAAATGAACTTTAGCAGGACAAAAATGTCAACATCGATGTAAATAACACGGAATGCGGTTTAAGCACAAAGATGCATACAATTAAGCTTGAAACAAAAGCAGTTAAGAATGACCACTAGAAAATCCCCAGAAGTAATCTTTTTAGTATAAGCATCATCGGTAATATTAACAATAAGTTAAGAAGCCCTAGGTGGTACCATAAGCAGATGAAGTTTGGCAATGAGAATATAGAGAATTAAGTAGCTAAGTGATGAGAAAGAATATTAAGATCAAGTTTGACAAGTGAAGCAAAAGGAGTATTGAGTACAAGTATGGAGACATCAGTATTTTTAGTAAGAGTCAAAGCTACCAGCTATTAAGAACTTGATCAAGTCAAATGAATGTTGATCACAGTTAGAGGTCCAGAAATGAGGTGGTTAAGAATACTCAGTGAAGTTCTTATAAAGCAAGAACGAGGTTGTACCTCACAGTAAAGAACTTAAAGGATATTCACTGAAGCCACGAATTCTGAAGCAGCTTACCCAAGTATGGCAAAAGGTTCGAGGCATATGTTAGATATTAAGAATGATGGAGAACCTCATATGTTTACTAGTCAAAGAGTCAATGATCACCAGGGCAAAGGCCTTCATTGTTAAGTCATTTAGAAACCTCAATTATACAAAATAGTTACAGCAAAGTAAGAGTTCACACCAATAAGTTAGTGTATATCTCTAATTATAACTTCTAAGTCATGACATTCTAGGTTCAGTATGATCATCACATTATCCTGTGGCATATCGGTAGCACTCGGAAATCATTGAGGAATGATATAATACAGTGGATAAAAGGCAATGGGTATATAGTCAGTTTAAGTCTGTGATTTATAAGGATCTCATAAATCCTGGGATCTAAGATAAGATCCCAAGTTTAAAGAGGATTTGAGGATGAATCCTATTTAATGGGGGGAATTTGTAACGACCGGTGGTCTCTACTACTGTTGACTGTAGTATTGTTACATCACGGGATGAGTGTTACGTAATATAAAATTATGTCCGAGCATATATACATTCATGGAACGACTTTATGGATAAACAGTAAATTCTTTGAAACTTCGATGCAGGATTCTATGATGTTCCAATCTGAATAGCCCATGGTATTTAGGCCGTAATTCTCTTATAAAAACTCTGATTTCTATGAATTTTATATCGTCGGAAAGCTAAGATCGAGATCTACAACATTCATGTTAAACATTTTTGCAAATTCAAACCATAAATAGGCTAAAAATACAGATCATAATTTTAGATGAATAGTACCCGAGGGTATTCTAGTAAATTCTACAAGTTTCTTCAAAATTCTACATTTTTCTTATTTTTCTAAATGGCCAAGTTTATAAGGGAACTATTCATGAATCCCTAAAAATCAAAAGAAAGAAAGAGACGTGAATGAGAAAGAGAAGAAGAAGAAGAAGAAAAGAATAAGAGAAGAAGAAGAAGAAGAGAATAAGAGGAAATAAAAAGAAGAAAGAAATAAAGAATGGAAGAGATTGGCAAACATTAGAGGCTTTGGAAGTGTTGGAAATCAAAAGAAAGAAAGTAAGAAGACTTGATCATAATTACTATATTTTGAGTTTTTAAGTTTTGATGATTATAATAGGTTGATTAACTAGGATGTGATGATGAATGAATGATTGTGGTGC
The DNA here is from genome assembly GCA_019454045.1 of Zanthoxylum bungeanum. NCBI lineage: Eukaryota > Viridiplantae > Streptophyta > Magnoliopsida > Sapindales > Rutaceae > Zanthoxylum > Zanthoxylum bungeanum. Next base: position 145,284 of record SKCR01033394.1, on the reverse strand, counting down.
TAAGAAAATAGTGATTGGGGAAAAACCCCAACTTGTTCAACTTTGGGTAGAATTAAGTGGAGTTAATAGAATGGATATAAGTTGATGTTAGTAGTATTGTGGATGTTAATTTGAGGCTAAATGGAATGGTTTATGCAATAAAAATTGATATAGAAGTCTTGAGAAGGCATTTGGGGAGAAATAGGCTTGAGAAAGCAAATACAAAATCCTGGAAATCAGGTTCGCGTCGCGACCCAAAAGGGTTTAGCATCGATATGCGTAGTGAAAAATTTAGGGCAGTTTCTGGATTATTTGCGTCGCGACGCGAGATCAAGTATCATGTTTGCGTCACGATGCCAAAGGGTTTAGAGTCGCGATGCATAATGGAAAATTTTGAGCCGATTTTGGAACATTTGCGTCGTGACGCAAGATCAAAAATTTCCCCAAACAGTTTTTAATTCATTCCAGTTTCACCCCAGCATGTTAAAGGCTACCCTAAGAATCTCGTATCAACCCGTATGTATATATTACGTCATGATATACGTACGATATGCCTCAGAGTGATATCCCTTATTTGAATAGGAAAATTTAGCTTGATCCCAATCCATTTATTCTTAGTCCATTTTCTAATCGAAACTATCGATGATAGATCATCGCAGGAACCACAAGTTTCACCAGTGAAGTGAAGAAAGACTAGCAGAACTCCAAAACAGTGAGTGGACACTTCTCTTTTCAAGATGATTTCTTTTATTTATTTATTCTTTATGAATTGAGACTTACTATCTCAAGCACATAGGGCGTTAGCCATATTTGATTTCAGATTCGTGTTAAACGTAATGTTTATGCAGTTTTGAAATCTATAGCATGACTTTTTATGTTTTCAAACATGAGATTTATGTTTTTCGAGGCATAGGGAAAAACCCACCTCAATATATAACTTGTTACAGCTTGGAATTGACGGACATCACATGTGCACATGTAGAGGACTGGGGGGACAGCGATATGTAATGCCCTGACCGGCGTAATCACACGCGTATAACGCAAGCGCATATATCATTAAAGTGTTATAAAATGTATCGATCCCACGATGACTTAATACCTAAGCTATTAATTTATGAAGCCAAATTTTTACGAGTATCTATTAGATTGATTGTTTGTTTCGATGGTGATTTTAAAAATCTAAAACAAGTAAAAACAACGCGAAAGTAGATTAAAGAAAATTCAATATTATTAAACTATCCATGGTTGTGAATCTTTCCAATATCTTTCAAAGATGAAGTGGTTATTTTATGTTTGTGTAATATATCGGTTTACTAACCTGGAACACAAAATTATACAAAATCCTATGTCGATGCTCAGATGCAAATACCCAGTATAACCTAATTAATCATATGTCTATGTCAACCAAGTTACCTGAATTCATTAAGAATAAGTTCCAATTGTGGTTACCCCTGCCTGATAGGATATGTCTATCATATAAGGAAATCTATTAAAGGGTTATATATCCTCAAGTAAGATCGTGGGCTATTAAGTCTAAGGATGAAACCTGAAATTCCTTTGTCAACTTTATTTTAAGTTTACCAGATCTATCTTATTAATGGCCAGTTAACAAGAAGCATTAAGCTTAAGACTTAATAAATAAAACTTTATATTACCCAAACTATAAAATAACCCCTTATAAAATAGTGATATTGGAATTCATCGCAACCCCAGATAACGGGTTTAGTTACGACACATATATAAGGCTAATAAAAGCTTAAATAAAATAAAAGACATAAAGTAAATGTTGAAAATTAAATAAAGTAAATGCTGGAAGTAAATTCTTGAATGTAAATGCTGGAAATTTAAAAATGCCAACTTAACGAATTGGAGGAATTTCGCTTATAGGCTTATGAGAATGCCAAACTATACAAAGAAAAGACCAAGAAATTGCATATAAAAAAATAGTGCGCAGACAACTAGAGCCAAGGCAGCAAGTGTTGTTATACAATTCGAGGTTGAAACTTTTCCCTGGAAAGTTGAAATCCAGGTGGTCAAGTCCATTTGTGATTACTCAGTTTTTACCATATGGAGCTGTTGAGTTACTTGATCCCAACACCAATGAAACATTCAAAGTTAACAGTCAGTGTGTCAAGAACCACTGGGGAGAATAATTTGAGTGACAAAAAGAAAGTGTCACGCTTTCAGATCCAGCCTAACGTTCGGGCATTCATGTCTAGCTGATGACTTTAAACTTAGCGCTGGCTGGGAGGCAACCCAAGCAATTTATGAATATATTCAGATTTGGTGTGTTTTATTTTTGTGTGTTTAATGTTTGCAGGTAAAGTTATTTCACGATGGAAGACATTCTCACAAATCTTCACAAGCAATTTCTTTCTCTTCCTCAAAACACTCTGATGAAGGTCTACGAAGCTTGCTTGGAACGAATGAGACTACTGATGATCAAAGGTATTCCTAATGTCATTCGTTGGCTTATTGAAGCACGGGTCTAATTGGCAGGTGAGTCCTCTGACTCTTTTATTTCGTAACTGCCCGGTTTAGGAAAAAACACCTATGCTAAAAAGAGAAGAGCTAAAAAAATAGGTGTTTGCTATAAATGTGCTCGTATGAGATGTAATACTCGTTGTCGTTCTTTAGGAATAGTGTCTGATAACCGTGAAGATAAAATTAAATTCATTAGGGATGGCTTGAGTAAGGAGTCTTTGGATGACACATCTAAGACTCTTGAGACGCATTCCAGTGGATATATGCATCATGCAATTCACATGTTATATACACAATTCTGAAAAGAACAACAACATTTAAGTCTCGGGAATCTGACTCTAAAAGACCCTGTGTGCCAATTTATAAGAAAATTGGATGGAAAGCTTGTCTCTGACGCATATACGTCATTCAAGCCGTTACTTCTTGTAAATATTATTATCTCTTTGTCTTTAACTAATAATTGTGATTTGTTTTGTTATTTTCATTTATTTTCTCCGACAGGATCCAGATTTTTTAACTTTCACGATATATTTTACTATTTTACTAATAACTGTAATCTGGCAGGTACTAGTGCTATTATTACTCACCATTTTTCAGGTCTTATAAATTCAACTGATCATTGCACTCTTGAAATCATCCAGAATTGAGAAATAATAATGGAAGCCACTCCATGAAGACGAGTTGTAAACATCTATGTGTTTTACGGTACTAGTGTTGGTTCTAAGCCAGAATACGTTAGAGCAGCACAAGAATTGGGTAGAGTCATGGCTGAGAGGAGTATACAATTAGTATATGGCGGTGGCAATCTTGGACTAATGGGGATTGTTGCAAGGAATGTACAGGAAGGAGGCAGTCAAGTAATCTCAAAACCCTAGGCAGAGGCGAATCTTATAGGACCATCGAACGGAGAGGAACTAATCGTGCCAGGTATGTCTGAACGACTGGTAGAAATGATTAACCATGCTGATACTTTATTGCTTTGCCAGGTGGCTTGGGCAAGATGGAGGAAATTTTTACAGTGTTATCTTGGGCGAACTTGAACATACACCATAAACCGATTGGACTGTTTAATGCTGATGGATTTTATGATTTTCTTTGTGTGTTTTTTGATGATGCCCGGAGAAATGGGTTCGTGTCAAAGCCTGTAAAAGAACTCATTGTCACTGCCAAAACTGCCCAAGATTTAATTGATCAAATCTTAGCCTTTGAACCACAAACTGACCCTATCCTTTCCAAGATAAATTGGTCCGATAATGATCATGGTAAGAAGCGTCGGATAAATCTGGATCTTAACCCTTAATTTTCATTTTAGATGTAGAATTTCAGCTAACCAGGTACTATTTTCTAAACTCTTTTTCTATTTTTTAAGACATTGGAGACAATGTCTCATTTAGGTTTGGGGGAGGGGAATAGTTGACTAGTATCTTATTTTTATTGTGTTATTTTTATTTGATTTTTAGTCAAAAAATTTCAAAAATTTCAAAACAATTTACAAAAATTAAAAAAAAAATGTTGTGTTTTGTGTTTTTAATTTGATTAATCAGGTGAAATTGATGTGAGATATTTGTGTAAGGAATTTCCACTCCTGAGACGTATCTCAACCTATTTCGTAACAAGTTAATTTTTGTTTATTTCAGTTTGAATTACTTAATTTGTGAATTCTCCATAAAATTGATTAAAATGAATCTCCATATGCTCAGTTGACAGGTATTATCAACTTGCATGGTAACATACGGACATGAGCTGTAATTGAAAAGTTTGTAATATTCAGTGTTCTAGTTTTATTGGAGGAAACATCTAAAAAAGCGATGGAATAAAAAACAACGTCTGAGATCCAAGTTATTAAGTCCGTATGGGTGTTTTAATACCTAGTGCCCTAAAACCAACTGGTTTGGGAGTCATTGGCCCAAAGCTCGCTACATGGATCAAAGATGTTACAAAAAAATATATATCAGAAATCCGAGTAATTAAGTCTGTAGGGGTGTCTTATCACCTAGTGCCCATAAGCCAACTGGTTTGGGAGTCACTGACCCAAAGCTCGTTACATGGATGGATGATATTGTATATAAATAAATAAAAAATAATAAAAAATATTATCAGAAAAATCAGAAAAATATTCCATTGCTTAAAAGAGGTGTGAATTCTGATATAACTTTAGGACAAAAATATTACTCTCTTTTCAACTACACTTGTGAATATTGTGGGCACAATGACTTGATTAATACCTTGTTAGCTGTGTATTTGAACAATGGTAAAAATAATCGGAGAATTCACTTATTCGGTAAATTATAAAGAAAGAAAATAATTATTAACTTGGATAAGGAGTTTAACCTGTTTAGTCACTAACTTGTTTATTCTCTTTTCTATTGTCTTTTTACTTTTGTGTGCATTAGTTTTACATTGACGTTTGTCGGTATCGTCACTGTAAGCCCTCACGAGACTATAACTCGTCCACTAGGGACACCTAGGGGTTTAAAGGGTTGTTGTATACGCTAAATGCAACTGTGATCCCTAAAAACGTGGCTTAGTTTAATTTTATTTTAAAGATGTTTATGTTATTTTGTTGTTTTGCTCGAGGACTAGCAAAATGTTAGGTTTGGGGGTGTGATGAGTGGTAAATATATCACTATTTCCTACTTATTTAACCTAATATTTTGTATGGTTTCTTGAGTTTTGTGAATATTTTGATGTGTTTTGTGTTATTTTGTAGATAAATAAAGTTTCAGGACTCTCGGGAATCAAATCAGGGCAAAAAAAGTGAAAAACGGACAAAAAGGGCAAAATTATCATTTGCGTGTCGCGACGCTCAGCTCTGCATTGTGACGGCTAACGTGCGTCGGGTGTGGCTAACGTGCGCCGGACACGTGTCATCATCAGAGAAGTTTTCCTTGCTAATATGTGCCTGCCACATGTCAACATCACAGCAAATCATGCTAACGTGCGCCAGACACGTGTCATCATCACATGTTGTCGACAATCATCATCGCCACATCAGCACCACGTCAGCACATACGTCATCAATAACATCAGCACAATATTCAGTGGTCACCATGTCAGCATAATTATTGAGATAATCATTCAGCCTGCCACGTGTCACCATCTCCGGAAGCCGCGTAACACGTGTCTTTCATCAACGGCGCGTCGCGGCGCAAGAATAATCTTGCGCGTCGCGACGCTTGGAATAAAATTTTTCCTATAAATAGGGGCCGAATTTTCATTTGTAATTCATACTTTCTTCTAAGGGATTCCTTAAGAATACTCTGAAGATTGTATCTTGTTTGTTTTTTTACAGCTTTCAGTATTTAATTTTCGCATTTGCACTTTCTTTTATTTACTTTTCAGTCTTTACTTTTCAGCATTTAATTTTATTTACTTTACGCAATTTACATTATGTTATTTACTTTTCAGTATTTACTTTTCAGCAATGAGGAGGTAACTCCCCCCCTACTAGGGTAAAAGGTAAAGCTTTTATTACTAATATTTAGATTAATCTCCCTTAATTATAATATAATAATTATTTAAAACCTGACTTAATGAGGATACCGCCTTATGGTCGGTTGGACTTAATGAAATTGGTTTTAACCTGACTTAATAATGATACCGCCTTATGGTCGGTTGGAATTAATTATTAATTTGACTTAATCAGGATATCGTCTTATGGTCGGTTGGTAATATCACACAAAGTTAATATATTATAATAAAGGATATACCTAAAATAGAATTAATAAAAGTGGATCCTTTAACCCCCAGCATTTTCTTTTATTGTACTTTTACATTTTTAAATTTCCAGCATTTACTTTCCTGCATTTACTTTCAGCATTTACTTTATTTAATTTCCAGCATTTACTTTATGTCTTTTATTTTATTTAAGCATTTATTAGCCTTAGATATGTGTCATAACTAAACATGTTATCTGGGATTGTGATGAATTCCAATATCACCAGTTTATAAGGGGTTATTTTATAGTTTGGGTAATATAAAGGTTTATTTATTAAGTCTTAAGCTTAATGCTTCTTGTTAACTGGCCATTAATAAGATTGATCTGGTAAACTTAAAATAAACTTGACAAAGGAATTTAGGTTTCAGCCTTAGACTTAATAGCCCACGATCTTCCTTGAGGATAGATAACCCTTTAATAGATTTCCTTACAGGATAGACATATACCTGTAGGGCGGGGATAACCATAATTGGAACTTATTCTTAATGAATTCAGGTAACTTGGTTGACATAGACATATGATTAATTGGGTTATACTAGGTATTTGCATCTGACCATCGAGCGAGGCTTTTGCATAATTTCGTGTTACAGGTTAGTAAACCAATATATTACACAAACATAAAATAACCACTTCATCTTTAAAAGATATTGGAAAGATTCACAACCCCAGATAGTTTAATAATATTGAATTTTCTTTAATCTACTTTCGCGTTGTTTTTACTTGTTTTAGAATTTTAAAATCACCATCCAAACAAACAATCAATCCATTAGATACTCGTAAAAATTTGGCTTCATATTTTAATAGCTTAGATATTAAGTCCACGTGGGATTGATACTTTTATATTACTTGAACGATACGTGCGCTTGCGTTATACTCGTGTGATTACGCCGGTCAAGTTTTTGGCGCCGTTGCCGGGGACTTATTTATCTTTTACTATTAATTTTGGGGTTAGATACCTTTGCTTGTATCTGATTTTCTTTACTTAATATTTCTGTTTTCTTGTGTTTCAGGTTCTCAGTCACTACATGAGACGAACCAGAAGCTTTGAAATCCGACCGCTTGACCCAGAAATTGAAAGCACCATCAGACAGTTGAGAAGGGAAAGGCGTGAAGGCCAAGAAGCACAGATCAACATGGAACCTGAACCTTTGGAAGTTTCACCACCAATTCCCATTCGAGACAGAACCATTCTGGTGGTTGATGGCTTCATTTCCTGTATTGTACTTCCTCATTTACTAACAAATGCGTGTGACATCAAAACATGCATTCAGATGATACAGCAGTCAGTTCAGTTTGCTGGAAATTAAATAAAGTAAATGCTGGAAAGTAAATGCTGGAAATTTAAAAATATAAAAGTACAATAAAAGAATATGCTGGGGGTTAAAGGATCCACTTTTATTACTTCTATTTTAGATATCTCCTTTATTATAATATATTAACTTTGTGTGATATTACCAACCGACCATAAGACGGTATCCTGATTATGTCAAATTAATAATTAATTCCAACCGACTATAAGGCGGTATCATCATTAAGTCAGGTTAAAACCAATTTCATTAAGTCCAACCGACCATAAGGCGGTATCCTCATTAAGTCAGGTTTTAAATAGTTATTATATTATAATTAAGGGAGATTAATCTAAATATTAGTAATAAAAGCTTTTCCTTTTACCCCAGCTGGGGGGAGTTACCTCATCATTACTGAAAAGTAAATACTGAAAAGTAAATAATAGAAATTAAATTTCGTAAAGTAAATAAAATTAAATGCTGAAAAGTAAACAAAAGAAAGTGCAAATGCGAAAATTAAATACTGAAAGCTGTAAATAAACAAACAAGACAGAATCTTCAGAATATTCTTAAGGAATCCCTTAAAAGAAAGTATGAATTACAAATGAAAATTCGGCCACTATATATAGGAAAATTTTTCCTCCACTCGTCGCGACGCGTAAGATTGTTCTTGCGTCGTGACGCGCCGTTGATGAAGGACACGTGTTGCGCGGCTTTTGGAGATGGTGACACGTGTTAGGATGAATGATTATCTCAATAATTGTGCTGATGTGGCGACAACTAAATTATTGTGATGATGTCATTGATGACGTATGTGCTGACGTGGCGCTGATGTGGTGATGATGATTTGTCGGCAGTATGTGATGATGACACGTGTCCGGCACACGTTAGCATGATTTGCTGTGATGTTGACACGTGGCAGGTGCATGTTAGAAAGGAAAACTTCTCTAATGATAACACGTGTCTGGCGCACGTTAGCCGTCGTGACGCAGAGCTGCGTGTCGCGATGCGCAAATGATAGTTTTGCCTTTCTTTTTCTGTTTTTCACTGTTTTGGCCCTGAATTGATTCTAGAGAGTCCTGAAACTTTATTTATCTACAAAATAACACAAAACACATCAAAATATTCACAAAACTCAAGAAACCATACAAAATATTAGGTTAAATAATTGGGAAATAGTGATACATTTACCACTCATCACGCCCCCAGATCCTAGTTCAGGACTAGGGATGACAGATGCCCCTAGATCCTAGCTTCAGAGCTTGGAGGGTAGCATAGATCCGCACCTCTAGTTCTAGTTCAGTGGCTTGGGGGACGACGATATGTAACACCCGAAGACCACTAGTTTCAGTGACAGTAGTGGCATGCTTTGGGGGACGGCGATACGTAACGCCCCAAGGAAATGGATTTCCACTCCTGGCTCTAGCTAGGTGTATGAGGGGATGGCGATACGTAACGCCCCCATACGTCAAGTTTTTCAAAGACATATCAGTTTTCAGAGATCAGATTTTAGAAAATAGTTTTTAGAGAAACAGACATTTCATAAACAGTTTTCAGAATAGATCTCTCAGATACAAGATTACAAAACCAGACTTTCAAAAGCATATTTTAGAAAGACAAGTTTTATAAAAGAGATTTCACACAAGGTTTTCAGAAAAAAAGTTTTTGTATAAAGCTATTTCTAGAACTTTAGTTTTAGAATCAAATATTTGTACATCAGCATTTCAATTTTCGTCCACTCACTTAGATCGTACAGAGATCTAACCCCCCCCCCCCCCCCACTCCCAGTTTCCTTGTTTTACAGGTATTCTCGGAGGACGAGCTCGGAAGGACGGATACTGATGTAGTCACTAGGGTATGGAGTCCACCAGTTCAAGTCAGAAAGAATAAGAGTCCAGTCAGAGTCAAGTAAAAGTTATGTATTAGTCTTTGATGTTGAGGTAGTCATTGTAAAAGTGTGATATTAAGTTTTCAGCTATAGATGTTGAGTTGTATGTTATGTTATTAAGCTTGGGCTACGGTCACATACTTATGGTATTTTAATAGAGAAAAGAGTATTAGTAATTGTTTATGGTTGAAAAGTCAGAGGCTCAGAGGAATGGTACAGCATGTTCCATGCCGGTAATATCTCCCGGATCGAGGATGTTACATAGCGTGACTTCTATTAAAAATAAAAATAAAAACTAATGCGTCTTTTCAGTGGATATAGATGTCATAATTTAGGAATAGATTTATTTACTTTTTATTTAATTATTATTATGAATGAATGATTAGATTAGATTAGGCGGTATCCAATTAAGTCAGGTTAAAATCAATTTAATTAAGTCCAACCGACCATAAAGGCGGTATCCCATTAAGTCAGGTTTTAAGATAATTTATATATTATAACTAAGGGAGATTAATCTAAATTATAATAATAAAAGCTTTACCTTTCACCCCAGCAGAGGGAAGTTACCTACTCATACTTTAAAGTAAAATAAAGAAAGATCTATTGCTTAAAATAAAAATTAAATACAAGAAAGCTGCAAATAAACAAACAAGATACAATCTTCTTAGTATTCTTAAGGAAATCCCTATATGAAGGTATGAAATTTCAAATGAATTCGGCCTCAATTTATAGGCAAAATTTGGTCTACGCATCGCGACGAGTCGTTGATTTGTGACACATGTACGCGGCTTCGACGAGATGATGACACGTGGCTATCAACATAATTATTGGCTCGGCATCACGACGCGTGAAGGCTTACACGTCGTGATTCTGACATCATGCTAACGTAAGTAATGACGCATGTCGGCAAAGTGAATTATTTTACTGACGTTAGAGATGACGTGATAATGACGCACGTGCTGACATGGCGATGATGTGGCGATGACAAGTGTCGGCAGCTCAATAATTACAGCGCGTCGCGACACAGAGTGTGTGCGCGTCGCGACACGAATTTCCTTTTTTACCATTTTGTTCTGTTTTTCACTGTTTTAACCCTGATTTGATTCCAGTGAGTCCTGAAATCTTATTTATCTACAAAATAACACAAAACAAATCAAAATATTCATAAAACTCAAGAACCTATACACAATATTAAGTCAAATGGGCAGTAAATATTGATATATTTCCCGCTTATCAGATGGACTGATCAGAATTACTTCAAGTCGATTTCTTCAGTCCGAGAAGGCCTAGTAGGAGAGATGACTAAGTAATGGATCAGAAACAGAGGTGCTAGATCAGGATTATGAACCTGACATAGATCTTCACAAGGAGCACCGAAGCTTGCAGTCGTGGAACCCGTTTTAAAGTGTGGTAAATTTGAGATTCTAGACTTGATCAAGATTGAGCATCGGCGTAAGAATGAACCACCATCTTTATTGTAATTCCCAACATCAACTCCCCAATTCATTGATATCGAGAACTAAAGGAAAAATATTGATGGTGATTTTCAACGCCGAGGAACTCTGGAGCCTTGAGAGGGGAATAATTGATTTTTTTACACTTAATAGATGAAAGTCTAAGATCTTTGTGAGGATGAGAAGTCAGACAGAGGACCAGAGCCCGAGGCACAGATGAAGACTGACCCGAGGTCGTCATGAGATATGTTTTGTGCTTGTAACAATGGGAGTGAGATTTGGAGTAAGCTAACTGAGGTACGGTCAAATACAGCTGAGGAAGCTTTATCATAAATAAAGAAACATAGGAAGATGATCACTAGAAGATACAAACTAGAAGAAAATTTTAACAATTCAAACCTTTATCAATGGAAACTGTTTCTCAATATTTCTACATGCTTATAACTAAAGCGGCCAAGGAGCTTGACCTTTTTAAAGAGAAGGTGAGGGAAGTAAAGGCATCTCTACCGACCCGACCTAGTGAAAGGAACAAGGAGGAGCGTCCCACGTTTGATACACTGTCTCGGGGATATATGCCGAGGTTTTTGCATTATGCTCACGTACGAGCGACGTAAGCCCTAAATGGAAGTTTCAGTCTCCTAAGGGCTAATGAGATAAGAGTATGACAGCGGCTGATGGGATGGAAGAGGACCTCAGGCTTATCCACAGACACACGAAACCGCGTGAGTTGTTGGAATATAGGTTTGCAAATGGGCGAAGTGTGTAGTGGTTACCAAAAAAAATGGTGAATTAATGAGGTTCAGATGACAAAGAGTGGTTGTGTCAGACGGTAGAGCTATTATTTGTAGAGTGATTGGGGAAATGAGCCTTGGCGATGATAACAAGGTAACGTGGCTGACGTCACGAATTGGTGTAACAGCAAATCTGGGCGCACTATATAAAGAGGTGGAAGACTCTGATGGAATGGCTCCCTTGGTTCTCTTATTCTCTCCTTTTTTGGTTCTCTTATTCTCTCCTTTTTTGGTTCGAAAAACTCTCTAGCTGGCTAATTATTTTCTAGCACTTGGTAGCATTTACTCAACTTGTAAAAGAGAGAAAAAGCTTAGTGTAAATGAGAGATAATGAGGTCGATCTGACCCGAGGTGGTAGTAAAAGTTCTTTTTTCTTTGTTCCCGTAGACGTAGGTTGATCCATTCCGCCGAACCACGTTAAATCATTTATCTTGTGTGTTTTTTCTGATTTTCTTGCCAAGTTTGCTTTGGTTCCCAACTAACCAAACAAATTCACTGCTTGTGGAAGGTTTAATCGAGGAGTAGTTTTTCCTGAATTACCCCTGGAATGGAAAACAGCCGCCAACAACTATTAGATCTAAAACTTTGATTATAGATCTATGAAGAATGGAAATATTGATGCCAACAATATTGGTATATTATTTTCTATTGGTTTTAGAGTCCTGCGCAGCGGAAGTTTCATATTATAAAAAAAATATATTTTCATGAACATTGAAAAATCGGATCCGTATTTTCTAGTACATTAATGAAATAATAGTTAGAATTTTGGAAGAAAATATATCTCTAGATCTGGATCTCTTTTAATCACAATTCTTTGAACCACGATCTTTCTCACCTCCAATGACACGTGTAGGCGTGAAAATAATTACGAAAAACACTTTGATTATGTTAAGGAATCTTGTACTCAATACATGAGACGAATCTCTATTACTATTTACTTTTTGATTTTCTCAAAACCAAAACAAGAGAAAAAAAATTCCTTTTTTGACTCAGCCCACGTTTTTGACTTTCTTATTATCTTTTTTTTTTTTCCTGTTTTTTTCTTCAGCTCACGTTTTTGAACTACTTGATGATGATCAAGTCTTCTCTTTTGTTTTGAAAACTTCTCTCTATTTATCAAAACCAAAACCAAACTTATCCTTTTGATATTATTATTTTGATTTTCAAAAAAAATCAAAATAAAACCATATAATATTTATCTTAAAATGTGATAATTCTAATATCTGATATTTTAAATATTTTTATCTTTATTTCAACTTTTGAAATAAAGATAAAGTTAAAATATATGTATTATCTCATTAATATTTGATTAATCAAATTAATCAAATATTAAATTAATGATTAACTAATAAGATAATTCTTTTAAAAATAATTATTAAATTTTCAACTTTTGAAAGTATTAACTTATTAAAATAAAATTTAATTAATCAAATTAATTAAATATTAATTTTCATAAATTAATAAATACATTATCTATTGATAAATATATTAAGATAATTTTTGTCATAATTTCTAAACAAGAGTTATATGAAATAATTAGAGTGTAATATAATTCACAATTATTTTAAATAATTCACATTTATTTTTCTTCACAATAATTGTCGTTCGAACAATGATAGAAGACGTCGATGGTATCTATGGATCTATAATTCTAAACGCCAACAATTCCGTTGATTAATTATAAACTCTTTTATTAATCAGACAAAATTATTAATTTTAGAGTATCTCCATTAAATACCTAGAATTGCACTCTTAGAATTATATAATTAATTACTCAAAGTATTTGTCTATTGATATAGTCGATACATATGAAATGATCCTCCATAAATAATTCGTAAAAGAGTGTATAAATCTGTTAACCTCTCCAATTACATCTTTATTCTTAACTCCCATTAGTTCTCAAGTGAACAATTAATTCATAACTTTTATAAATTTACGTGTTAATTGTTCAGATCCTGAACTACGAAATAAGGGAATCTTAGGAATGGATTTCACTGTATCAAGTTAGCATTCCCAGCTATTCATTCAATTCATTCCCAAAATATAAGGTTTACGAAATGAAATGAATAAAAAATCATACGGAGTAAATTAAAGAATAAATTAAAATGATAGAAGAGTCTAGCTAAATACAATGAATTATGATCATCATATATGTGACCATCATTATGATAAAATTGATGTGATTTATTTAACAGAAATTATTAGATCTTTTTAATTTCATCTGGTCATGTCCAATATAATCTTATTATATAAAATACATTCATTTTTATGTCTCTACATATTACAATCTGGATAGAACTGTACAATTCATAATGAAATGAAATATATTTATGACTTTTAAATTTGAAAATTCTCAATTTCAAATCATAGTCACAGAAAAATTTTGATTATTACTCTTTAAATGTTATTCATACATATATGTATGTAACGTTTTACATAGACATATATGTTTAATTTAAAACTATATAAATAATCACAGAATTTTCATGAATTTTATAAAGTAAATCAAAATACATACATAAAATAAAATTGAATATTGATTTATCAATCAATTATGTTATGAATATATTTGATTGTCAGGCATAAAAATCTTAACAATTGCGGGTACTAAATATGATTCATATGGATAACATTTGGTCAAGGATGGCAAAAAACCTCGCCCGGTCCGTCCCGCACGGGTTGGGCTCGAGTCGGGCTCAACGTAATAAGCCCGGGCCCGACCCGATTCAGGCTTAAAAAATATTATATATATATATATATATTAAAATTTATATATATTTATATAATAAATTATATATATATAATTTTTATTATTAAAAAAAAAGGGCCGAGCAAAAATAAGCTCGGGCCCGGCCCGGCCCATTGCAACACTTACATTTGGTTGGCAGTTATTATTTTATTTTTATTAATAAAATAACACAATAAATTATTTAATAACAAAATATTACCTATACACAATACAGTTCGTGACATGTCAAACATCACAATACGGTACATTTTGATACAAAACATTAGTCCAATGCAATTCGGCGCATCAAAACACACCCTTAATTATTGGCCTAAATCAATTACCAGAAGAAGATACCAAGACCCCACCCCATAAACCCCACAAGCTTGTATTTTCATCAACATCAATTCCCTGATGCTTCTTTTCAAATATCCAACGCATTTTCAGGGCAAAATCAGAGGACATTGAACATTATATATATCTAGTACATATACTAAGAATCAAAGCAAAAAAGGAGGGGCTTGAAATGAAAAATTATCTCAAAGACATTTTGGAGATTATAACATCTCTTATCTTCTCCAAATCCCTAAAAAAAAAATTTTAATAAATAAAATAAATTGAAGAGCAAGCATTTACAGCTGCAAAACTGTAATTCTCAATGTTAAAGGAAAAAAATCCATCTTGGTCAGATATCAAAGCAATAAAACATATGCAGGAATCAAGGTCTGGAAAACAAACAGAAGATAAGAAATTGAATTGCGAGTGTAATACAATTACTTCATGGAGAAGTTAAAAGGTGAATTCTGGCCTTGCAATGAGGCCATCGTCGAATATGATAATTTGATCCAGGAAATGCAAAACTTGGCTCATGTAAAAGAAAACCGATCTTTCCTTTTTTTATCACTCTGCATTCTTCTACATATAGCATATGCCTATCTCAGTTCAAGAAAACCTACACAAGTTGATTAACAAGTTTCCTTTCTTATGATAATAAAGTCCCCGGAGTATAAGTACCACTGAGAATTATAGCCAACATTCATGCCAATTACCATAACAAGAAGTAGATACAAGAGAAAATGCACAAAACACACATTCTCAAATGAATCCAAAAGAGATAGAGACTTGCCAGTTTGGTATATTAGGAATTGACTTTTAAACATGATTCACAAGCAAAGGGTTAAAGAGCAGATTCAAAAAATCTGAATCTAATGCCTACTTCTCGACACTTGTCTATAACATTTTCAAATATTAACTAACTACCATCTGATAGACTAATTGTCTTAATGCATCAACCACCTTTGACTAATAGAGTATAAAAGAGACAAAAATTCTTCACAATTTGTTCAACTAATTAATGCAACCTTTTTGATTTTGTTTATGTATTTACTCATCTGCTTGGCACACACTATAAGATAATGACATAGCAGCCTTCAAAATACCTCACCCCTAATCAAAAACAAGTTACAAATTAAAGAGAAAGCCCTAAGCTAAAATAAGAAATAGATTCATAACAAGTTATTTTCTTTTCCAAATTAGAACATGCTTAATTAACTTTTAAATGAAGGGAAATTAAATTAACAAGGCAAACTCTTAAAGCGTTCAACAAAAATACCCATGTACAATTGTGAAAGTGCTGCCCCACTTAAGTCAAATGGTGATTTTACTCGACAACAATTACTTGACCAAGGAGATGTAAACATTTAAGTAGAAAAGTGAAATATATACCAAAGCAAGTGTGGATTGCTGAACCATTCTTGGCTTAATAACAATAAGAAATGTAAATAAATTGAACAGTAATAATAAACCAGGTACCTGATATTGGCCTATCATCAAGACGGCAGACACATAAAAAAAAAAAATAAAAAAAAAAAAAATCTTTCATTAAGTAAATGGAGATAAGTGTTATTCAATAGGAGTTGCCCAAACACCCCATATAACCCATGGAGAAGGTCAAGTATCATTTAAACTATTATGAAGTCAGATGATCCTAGATGTTGCCATGTATCTATTAGCTATTATTGGATGGGGATGTCCCTTCGTGTCAAGTATAACCACTACCCACAAACCCTAGAAGACACAACATATATAAAAATTCCCATTCAACTTGCAAAGACGCAAATCCAGCTGGGAACTATCCATGTCTTATGTCTACCACAAATAATGATGCAAATATATGCACTTCAATGTTTAACAAGGTGTGATGGAGACGAGCAATTTTAGGGAAAATACATATAAATCAACCTCACCATCTCTCCCATGCTAATGCAAATTATGCAATCAAAGAAATGTTCAATTTCAATAATTAAAAATCAAAGTTCAATTTGTTTTTCATATTTTTTTTAACCCTCATCACATTAAGGCATAAAATCTCATCTTTCATCCCTCATCACATTAAGGCATAAAATCACATAAACTTCAATAAGCTTACCGATTATAAAAGGAGTTTTAATTGATCCCTCAAATTAAACTTCTGTAGCAAGAACTCCATTTTATTGGCTATAGCTTCTTTTCCTACATCATTAAACTAACTATAATCTCCCTCATAGAAAACTGATTAGAGATTAAAACAAAAAACAACCCACACAACATTTGCAAAAACCTAGCTAATTAATTAACATAGTAAGAACTTTGGTCACAGATTCACAAAAGAACTTTTGGTCCCAAATTCACAAAAGATAAAAAGAAACCTAACCTTCCATGCTAGCTATGCTTACATTATATTATGATCAGTAAATTTTTGCACAAAACCAGTCAGCAAAATGCATGCACTTTTGATCCAACTATCGGGCCATTAGTTAAACGGAGGTGGAGGAGGCGGCGGCCCCCAAAATACATCATGGGGCATTTGTCCATTGGGTAGCAAATTGGGAGGCGAATTGTACATTAGCATTGGCATTGTTGTTGTGCCACCACACAAACCCTGAGACTGCTCCCGAGCGCCACTGCTGCCTCCGTGGCCACTATTAGTCCCCTCATGCCCTTGCTGCTGTAAATTCTGGGACTCTCCCATTTCTCCTTCATCTTTAATTGGCAACCTCTCATATGTAGCATTAGTAAACGTAGCAGCAATCACTATAACCGGCCCTGATGCCATTAAGGCCCCCATTACAGTCCCGCCCACAACCTGCCCCTGCCCGCCCGCTAAGTACACCGTTAACCCGGTAGCCCCTGGCGGGGATGGAGCGGGCAAAAACGCACCCGATAAGGATAAAATCTCAAATCTTCCCTGCAAAGTGATGACTCCACCTGGTGCTACGGGTTGCCGAAGACTCACATTGGTCACAATTCCACTCCCACTCAATATAGAAACCCCACGGTGACCGCGCTGAGCAAAATTCGCAATGCTCTCGACAATATCAGTGCCGCTTGTAATTTCAAGAACATGGCTACGGAGGGAGTTAGGGCTTTCTTTGGTGATTACAATAGGGGGTTTCGGTTTGTTCTTTGAACCGGGTGGCCTGCCTCTGGGTCGACGGGAGGTCGAGCCGCTGCCACCTCCGGAACCCGGTTCGACCATTTCAACAGCCAAGCCTTGTTCTTCGGTTTCTTGATTGTTGTTGTTGTTATTATCTCCATTGTCTTCTTGATCTTGATTTTCGCTTGCAGTGTCATGCTCTCTTTGTTGGCCGAGACGGCCGGGTAGACCGGAATGGTCTTCTTCAACCGGGTTTCTCAAACGAAGTGTTGGTGCTCCTCCCGTTGCTATATTTCCAGCCCACCAACGATTAGCCATGTTGTTTGTTTGTTTCTTGAGAAAATTGTTTCACCCCTTTCTAAGGGAACTAAACCCAAATCCAACAGATACAGTACAAAACCTTACCTCATCTTCCTATCATGTTGTTGCATGAATCAAGACACGGGTTTCCTCCATGAAACAAAGCCGCAGCTCACACAAAACCCACTTCTCAAAAACCCTACAAAGATCCAAAGAGTTAAATTTGTACTACAAAAAGTAAGAAACTAATGGATAAGTACCTCTTGTTCAGACAAGAATCAGCAGCTTAACTGCACAAGTACGGCGAGCTTTGGGCTGAGCAGGGGCTAGATGCTAGCTAGTTAAATTTCTAATTATTTTTTTGTGAAAGCTTAAGCGTACGTTAAAAGGAAAGCAGTTTGACACTGGCGTACGATAACGATTGGTGTGTCCACATTAAAGTAAGCAGTTATGCCAAATGGATCTCAAAAATCCTATTATATTTTAAGTAATTTTATTCAACTCCAGAGTTAAAAAACACGAATAGAAATTTTAATTTAAAATTTAAGGAATTAGATTATTTTTAAATATTAAAAATATTAATAAATAATATTTAAATATAGGAATTGATTTGTTTAGTCCAACTCATTTATCTACCAAACCTCAATTTAGCTTGTCCCTCTGATTTTAATTTTACAGTCTTTGTGATGTACAATTTACTTCACTACCCACAGGGCACTTAGATCAATGCATCAATGGAGAGGACATTTATTTGAAAAGCCCGAAAATAATGTTTATTTATAAATACTGCCCACTTACTATCTTTTTAACTAAAAATTTTTATTTTACACAAAAAAATAATAATAATAATAATAATAATCTCGACCTAATTGATTTTCAAGAATATAAAAATATATATGATCTTGGTTCAAATGGAATATGTCTCGGTAGACATTGAGAATTATCACATCTGTCCCCCAATACTTACTCCAATGGATTGAGTCTTGGCCTAATATTTGAGAGACCTATATTCAATTCATGGGAACAACATTTGTACAAGTCTGGGACTGCACCGAGTTTTACTCACTCAAACCGAAGTCAAATAACACATGATATGGGATGAGGAGGGATTTCCTTATTGGGGTTATACGCGGCGAAAACGTGGTTCAGACGAAATCTTATATTAAAATTTTTTAAATTTATCGAATAAATTATTCAATATCCTATTTGAATAATTCATTCATATTTCACCAAAACATATTATTCGATATCAAATATCGGCATAATTAATTTAGAAAATACTGCGAAACTTTTACGAAAATATTTTCCGTAAAATATCATAAAATACGTTTTCGACCGAACCGACCAACCAAAACCACATGGGACTGCTCAGGTCTGTTTCAATAGTATCCGATCAGTCCATGGGCTGCCCAAACAGTGACAAATTCATTGTTTTGTCAGCCTTTACCCAATAAGCCTGAAATTCACCTGGTAACGTCGTTTTTCACTGTTTTCGCATATTTTCACTCCGAAATAATTTTCGGCATTTATTCTAATGTCCAATACACATCCAATATATTTAAACATCGTATTTTTCATCATCAAAAATTTAATTTTTCCAGATCTGATCAGGGAGCAAAAATAACCATTTTTCATGCTTTAAATCCAATTTTCTCAACATTAATCATATTAATCTTTGAAACTCGCTTTCAGAGTGTACCACAACCATATATTTACTAGATAACAAGCACGTACATGATACTTATACCCTATACACAGGATTGACATATTCTATCTGATACTGACATGATATCATGAGCATGAGTCTACACCCTACGAACAAGTGGAAGTCTGATCTAAATAGATCGGTGACGTGACTGCCATCAAAGTGTGGAGGATAACTCATATATCCACAGTGGTATCTCAAGTCGAAGGTTCACTATGCTACTCGACTCGAGAAGATTCATGTTGACGTTGGTGTATCATTTATTAGGAAATATTCAATGAGTCATTAAGTGTTTATCAAATAAACACCTACACGTCTATACAAGTCTCCCGAGACTCATGATTAATTGGGATGAACCATCGGACCAAGTCCCGATATATGACATGTACAATTCTCAGCGGATTCTACAAACCGATCTGTGTTAGTAAATATTGACCATAACTTTATTTGAGAATATACAACTTATAGTGACACTTCCAAATATCAATTATAAATTACCTTGTAACTACGCACTTCGTTATAAATCATTGGGTCATTGTCTAATATATACCTATCACTAAACCAAATTTAGTTTTAATCTAATCGATATTAGATCGAATAAGTATATAAAGGACAAGAGGTGTGACCATAAATAAGTAATATTATAGAAAATGATATTGTTCGTTTTCATGAATCAGACTTAAATACGATCTGAATTAACGCTCTGAGCACCAACCCTAACAATTTCTCTCATTTTCTCTAGTGTCAATCCACGGTATCATATACACATCTCAATGTGTATCTTATGCACATGGCCCTCAAGAGCTCAATTGGCACTCAAGAGGTAGGCAACAACGAGTAGGTCTGCTATTACACTTTGAGTTTGTCCAACTAACACAAATGTTTTCCTTGGCCAGGATCATTCATATTTTGTAGAACCTAAGTTCTATATCAATATAACTCAGATGCAACATCAATATTGTACTACAGTCCGATATCAATCGGACTTAAATACGATCCAAATTGACACTTCCAGCACCAACCCTAATAATTTCTCCCACTTTCTCTAGTACCAATCCACGGTATCATATGCACATCTCAATGTGTATCTTATGCACATGGCCCTCAAGAGCTCACTTGACACTCAAGAGGTGGGCAACAACGAGTATGTCCCTATTACATTTTGAGTTTGTCCAACAAACACAAATGTTTCCCTTGGCCAGGATCATTTATATTTTGTAGAACCTAAGTTCTATATCAGTATGACTCAGATGTGACATCAATATTGTGCTACAGCTACTGAGTTGTCCAAGTATTTAGGGATAGAATCCAAAATACGATACAGACAATCACAATCACAACACTAAAATCAAAATTTCTAATCTATACGGTCACTATGTAACTTCATAAATCAATACTTCATAAGTTGTAACTAATTCTACTCACACAGTAGAATCATCCATGACTTTCTAACTGTATCTTTTCTGACTTTATATGATGTATATCGTCTAACGTCACAATTAGACTCAAAACTAATATGACCCTAATGGTTGCGAACTATATTCTCAATAAATAAGAAACTCGTTCTTACATAATACCGTAATCATGTAACACCCCGCCAGAGGCAGGATGCTACCGGTAGGAGATAGGATTGACCCATCTCCATAAGCCTCGAAATCTACCGAAAATCTGGCATAATGTATCCTAAAACTGGACAACATGGATCTCAGTCCAATACCGAAATGAACATAAAAAGAACATCATATATCAAAATGGACCTCAGGTCCACACCAACACATCAAAATCACCACCTAATGGCTTCGTGCCCATATCATCTATCAACACTCAAGGGCTCAGTGCCCACAACATCATAAGCAATCATAACATTTACTTAAAATATATATACAAGCCACATGCTCAGCACGACTGTGGGAACACAGGATCTGGGGCGACGCATGTTGTCCTAGGCTCGCGGCCTAGTCGGGAGTACGGAGTAGCCACGGGGGACTAAACCGGAGAATAATGAAGTCGCCACCCGGTGTGAACCGGGAAAATGAGATTTAAGGCCGCACTCACCCCTCGCAAGGGAAGACCTCAAACCGTTGGGTTCAGAATGGTCCCTTACTTATGTCACTTGTAATGAAAGGATTTGTGTAATAATTTAATCAAGCTTAAGTAACACTTATTTCCAAGAGTATCATGCTTCTAAGTTCATATGCGAAAAATAAAACTTACACCTAAATTTGCATATATCTTACATTTAAGATTGCATGCTTGAAAGTAAATCAAAATAGCAACGAACATACAACTTCATTGGCATATTGTATTCATGGAAACACGAGCACACACTAACCACACAAGCACACATAAAAGCGAATCAAATAATGGTGAACATGTGATTTCATAGACATATCATACTTATACGTGCAGAAGCATAAACAAATAGCCATTTCATGTCCATGTGTAAATAAAAGAGTCAACTAAATACATAATGCAAAAAGACACTTAAGGATGCAATTAGGCATTAAAGTAAGCATGCTATGACATGGTGCAAAAGAAGATAACTAATATGGACACAAACACACATGTGAGCACTTTTCCAAGTGGTACGTGCAATTGTATCCCAAGTACAGACCGCACTACCATCCATTCGGAATTGGCTACGGAGTTTAAGTCTGGGTTTCCATCCGATATACCACAAGAAATAATACTCAAATGCTATCATGACATGGATATATGAATTGTAATACGTTAAGCCAAGACTAAGGTAAGTGATGCAACCAATGGAATAAATGTGTTTTTCATTACGATGCGTACAAAGGTAAGGATGACCATATGGGATTTCATAATACATGTGTGAATGGTATAGTTGGCTTTACGCGCGGGTGAGGCTAATAGGTGGCGTTAAGGCATGGTCTTGTGAGTGGGGCAAATGGCTTGTAGGTAGTTGCGGCAAAGGGACAATTGTGTGAGGCTTTGTGCTTGTGGTAAGCGTAAATTAAAGTTGAGGCTGGTGAAGGTTGTTGCGGTAAAAGGGCAAGGTGGCAGGTTTAGGGGGACGTGGGCGAGCAGGTGCGTGGCGAGAGGAGGGGGTCAAGCTACGTGAGGCTAATAGGTGGCGCTAAGTGGGTGAAGGTGTGATTAGCGTGAAGAGGCTTAGGTCTTAACGTGAATGAGGGTTCTGGTTTGTGTATGAACAAAGGAAATTGCAAGGGCTAATAATATGGGTGTACTAATGGTAATAGATCGAGCCAAGACATGGGTAGATGATGCAATCAATATATGAAAGACGCGGCAAATATTGTGGCAAAGGTAGCCTTTTAGGCTTTTCTTCCCCCAAATGGAGAACCTTTTTAGTCCAACACAATGAGCCCATGCGCTTTTCATTACAATGCGTACAAAGATAAAGATAAAGATAACTATATGAAACTTCGTATATCCGATTGAACACATCTTACATTCAACCGAATATACAACAACCGGCGCGGCAAAGCATCGTGGTAAAGGGTTTTAACCTCTCCAAATAGGGGACCTTTAATCCGACTTACTAAGCCCATGCGCTCGATCGCATCATGCATACAAAGAATAAAGACAATAATATCAAACTTAGTATGCCCGATTGAACATATCTTACATTCAGCAGAACACACATCAACCGGCGCGGCAAAGCATCGTGGTAAAGGGTCTTAACCCCTCCAAATAGGGGACCTTTAATCTGACTTACTAAGCCCATGCACTCGATCGCATCATGCATACAAAGAATAAAGACAATAATATCAAACTTAGTATGCCCGATTGAACATATCTTCCATTCAACCGAACACACATCAACCGGCGCGGCAAAGCATCGGGGTCAAGGGTTTTAACCTTTCCAAATAGGGGACCTTTAATCCGACTTACTAAGCCCATGCGCTCGATCGCATCATGCATAAACAAGTAACATGCGGAATTTAAATGACGAATAATAAATAAATCAAAGCAACATAAAACAAAAGAAAGTTTCGTTTACTCAAGCGGTACGTGGAGTTGTATCCCGAGTACAGATCATACTACCGTCCATTCGGAATCGGCTATGAAATTTATGTCCGGGTTTCCATCCGATATACCGCGAGAGTTGACACGTCTTTCATTTTATTCCAAGACTTCAACATACAATATTTCATAATCCTTGCATATTTATCTACTCAAGGGCCACAACATGCATTTTAACATAACAATCATGCGAACAATACTCAATGAATAATAAAAATAAAACAGAAAATGAATGTGGAAAATACCCTCAGGTCTAACCTTTTTTGCCGACTTTCGGACTTGCGTTTCACGGAGATCGGAAGGGTAAAGCTCCTCAACTTCTCCGGTTCACTGGTTTAGCGTCTTAGCTCACTGTTTTTCTATTTTGCTTGCTGTTTGGCCTCCGTTTTGCTACTGTTTCCTCTGTATTTTCTGCTCACTGTTCAGGTCACTGTTTTGGCGTGAATGGCTGCTGTTTTTTGGGTTAATTTGTTGATGTTTTTGGGGTTAATTTGCTGCTATTTTATGGTGATTTTGGGCTACTGTTTGCGTGTTCAGGGCTGCTGTTTTTGGGGTAATTTTCGGTGTATGTAGCTGCTGTTTTTGGGGTAATTTTTGGTGATGTGTGGGGGTTTATGGGGCTGGTTTTTGGTGGTGATTAAGGGCTGTTTTGAAAGTTGTAGGGGCTGTGAATGGCTGCTGTATTTTTGGTAATATGAGGGTGGGGATGAAGAGAATTGTTTGCTATTTTTCTTGTGATTTACTTGTAATGTCTAGGGTATCTTGCTGTGATTTGCGTGTGAGTTGTGTGTATGAGCTAGGGGAATGCATGTCTTGGTTAGGGGTTGTTTATATAGAGAAGGGCTAGGGATTCTCCTTGTCTCACAAGGAAGGGATTTGATTTAGTGTTAAAGAAGGAAAGCAATGGATTTGATGGAGACAATATTGGTTTAGATTAGGAAGTCAATATATTTAAATTGGTTATGAGTGATTTAATTAGGCATGATATTTCTTTAATTTAGTATATGATTTTGTTTAGTTAGGAAGTTAATATATTTGATTTATCTAAATTAGGTAGGATTATATTTTATGTTTTATTTAATTGGTAAATGGTTTAATTATTTTATTTAATTTGGGTGTAATTTAGGGTGATGGGCGTGTGGGCCTAGTCATGGTGGGCGTGTGGGCTAGATGTGGTGTGGGCTTGGTTTGGCTTGGTGAGTGGGTTAGGCGTGTATGGGCTAGATTAAAAGGTTTTTGGTTTTTTTTTCTGGGCCAAATGTGATCTAAACGGAGGTCCAACAAGTGAGCTTGACGCTAAATAAGTGAACAAGGATCTAACGAAATACCGATTCCCTTCCGACGACCGTTTCCCGCAATATCCTTAACTAAAAAGGTAGTGCCTCCAACTGAGACTCATCATCAGGTTTCACATGCAAAAATGCAATGCCTACAGTCGCCCCCACTTTGATGGGACTTGTGCAGTGTGTGACTTTGAACAATCCTATCAAAGTTATGCAATGCATTTTCACTTACCTGGCTCGTCTGCTGCCTCGAGCTGAGTTGGTGCTGCAGTGGACCTCGATCCTGGGACGCACCCCAATAACTGCAACCGACAACGGGGGCACCTCGACCCTGGGACGCATCCCGATACCGCTTGAAATGAGGGCCTCACCCTAGAACAAATGATGTAGTGGGCCCTCGACCATGGGACGCATCCTGGAACTACAACTGATGAGGCAGTGGACCCTCGACCCTGGGACACATCCCAGAACTTCAACTGACAACAGGGGCACCTCGACCTTGAGACTCATCCCAAAAATGCTGACGATGTGGGCCTCGCCCTCAAGCTAATATGGGCATCGCCCCCAAGCTGACATGATGTGGGGCCTCGCCCCCAAGCTGATATGGGCCTCGCCCTCAAGCTGACATGGGCCTCGCCCCCAAGCCGATATGGGCCTCGCCCCCTGGGACTTATCCCCAAAAAAACTGTTGATGTGGGCCTCGTCCCATGGGACTCATCCCCAAGACTGAAACTGCGTTGACGCTGTTTGGCTCACTTCTGCCGCTTTCTCTTTTCTTTGAACCTGTGAACACAAAACCAAGAACAAACACGAAGAGAATGCAATGTTATGTGTATGCATGAATGATTTTCTTATCCCTTTGGGTTAGGTCTTCTGCCAATTTCCTTGGTGACTGCTCGGTCTTCTCTCCCACAGGTAAAGTACTGTTTCAATCTGTCTACGTTGATCGGCTCAGTGAACTCCTTCCCATCCAAGTCTGATAGCTTCACTGCTCCATTTCCCATTACCTTCTGTACTACGTAAGGTCCTTCCCAGTTAGGTATGAACTTTCCTCTTGGATCTGTCGTCGACGGCCTTGATTGCTTAAGTACCAAATCACCATTTCTGATCTTGGTGGGGCGTACTTTCTTGTTGAATGCTCGGGCTAGTCTCTTCTGATACAACTGCATGTGATACAAAGACTTCATTCTCTTCTCATCCAATAGTGCTAACTGATCAAACCTCTGTACGACCCACTCATGTTCCGGTAATTCTGCCTCTGCTAATACCCTCATAGACTGTATTTCCACTTCTACTGGCAATACTGCTTCCATTCCATAGACCAAAGAGTAAGGTGTGGCCCATGTTGCTGTTCTTACTGATGTTCTGTACCCCCACAAAGCATATGGTAGTTTCTCGGCCCAATCTCTGCAGTTCTCTGTCATCTTGGTTAAAATCGTCTTTATAGTCTTGTTGGCTGCCTCAACTGCCCCATTTGCCTGCGGCCTGTACGGTGATGACCTGTGGTGGCCTATCCCGTATTTCTGCAACATTGCCTTCGTCTCTCCTTGAAACTGAACTCCGTTGTCTGTCACTACATGATGCGGCATACCATACCGACAAATGAGGTTCCGAGCTATAAACTTTGCCATCTGCTTTGCTGTAACATTGCGGAATGATTCGGCTTCCACCCACTTCGAGAAGTAATCTACTGCCACTACTATGAAGCGATGCCCATTCGATGTATTCGGTCGAATTTCTCCAATCATATCAATTCCCCATGCTGAGAAAGGCCACGGCTCTGACAACCCGTGCAACTCTGTGTTCGGTAAGTGATTCAAATTACCATGTGCTTGACAATCATGACAGTGCTTCACCATCTTCGCGCAGTCTGTTTCCATGGTTGACCAAAAAAAACCTTGTCTCACTATCTTGCAGGACAGATTCAACCCGTTCATGTGCGGACCACATACCCCGGCGTGTATTTCTTCCATTACATGTTGAGCTTCTTCTTTTCTCAAAAACTTCAACTGAATACCGTTTGCTTGCCTCTTGTACAGTTCCCCTTTCAAAATTACATACTGGGAAACTAACTTCTGAATGGCTATTATGTCTTTTCTGCCTGCCCTTTCCGGGAGTTCACCATGTTCCAGATACCTCTGAATGTCATAATACCAAGGTTTACCGTCGTCGACCTCAACTTCCAGAATTCTTTCTATCTCATAAACAGGTCTGCTTGCTGTTGTCAGTATCAACGGTCTCATCACTAACTTTTCTGGATTTTCCCAAGTTGCTGCAAGTGTAGCCAATGCATCTGCCATCTGATTCTCTTCTCTCGGTAAGTGCTGAAACTTACACTCGGGGATAACCTGTGCCAACTTTCTGAGGTAAAAAAGGTAAGGTTTCAACCGTTCTTCTTTCAATTCCCATTCTCCTCACATCTACTGGACTACCAACATAGAATCTCCGTAGACTTCCACACTTCTGGCCTTCAAGGCTATCAATGCTGTCAAACCAAATGCATATGCTTCATACTCGGCCATGTTGTTGGTCACTCTAAATGTCAACCTCTTGGCCAAAGGTAAAGTTTCTCCCTCGGGGGTCACTATCACGATCCCAATTTCGGCTCCCTTGTAATTCACTGCTCCGTCAAAATACATCTTCCATCTCTGAACTGTTATTGCTTGGTCTCTTCATCTGGAAATTCAAACTTATACTGATCCCCCTCAACAGGTTGCAATGCCAGAAACTCTGCTACTGCTCGCCCGTACTTATGTCACTTGTAATGAAAGGATTTGTGTAATAATTTAATCAAGCATAAGTAACATTTATTTCCAAGAGTATCATGCTTCTAAGTTCATATGCGCAAAAATAAAACTTACACCTAAATTTGCATATATCTTACATTGAAGATTGCATGCTTGAAAGTAAATCAAAATAGCAACGAACATACAACTTCATTGGCATATTGTATTCATTGAAACACGAGCACACACTAACCACGCAAGCACACATAAAAGCGAATCAAATAATGGTGAACATGTGATTTCATAGACATATCATACTTATACGTGCAGAAGCATAAACAAATAGCCATTTCATGTCCATGTGTAAATAAAAGAGTCAACTAAATACATAATAAAAAAAACACTTAAGGATGCAATTAGGCATTAAAGTAAGCATGTTATGACGTGGTGCACAAGAAGATAACTAATATGGACACAAACACACATGTGAGTACTTTTCCAAGTGGTACGTGGAATTGTATCCCAAGTACAGACCGCACTACCGTCCATTCGGAATCGGGTACGGAGTTTATGTCTGGGTTTCCATATGATATACCACAAGAAATAATACTCAAATGCTATCATGACATGGATATATGAATTGTAATACGTTAAGCCAAGACTAAGGTAAGTGATGCAACCCATGGTATAAATGTGCTTTTCATTACAATGCGTACAAAGGTAAGGATGACCATATGGGATTTCATAATACATGCGTGAATGGTATAGTTGCCTTTACGCGCGGGTTGAGGCTAATAGGTGGCGTTAAGGCATGGTCTTGTGAGTGGGGCAAATGGCTTGTAGGTAGTTGCGGAAAAGGGACAATTACGTGAGGCTTTGTGCTTGTGGTAAACGTAAATTAAAGTTGAGGCTGGTGAAGGTTGTTGCGGTAAAAGGGCAAGGTGGCAGGTTTAGGGGGACGTGGGCGAGCAGGTGCGTGGCGAGAGGAGGGGGTAAAGCTACGTGAGGCTAATAGGTGGCGCTAAGTGGGTGAAGGTGTGATTAGCGTGATGAGGCTTAGGTCTTAACGTGAATGAGGGTTGTGGTTTGTGTATGAAGAAAAGAAAGTGCAAGGGCTAATAATATGGGTGTACCAATGGTAATAGATTGAGCCAAGACAGGGGTAGATGATGCAATCAATATATGAAAGACGCGGCAAATATCGTTGCAAAGGTAATCTTTTAGGCTTTTCTTCCCCCAAATGGAGAACCTTTTTAGTTCAACACAATGAGCCCATGCGCTTTTCATTACAATGCGTACAAAGATAAAGATAACTATATGAAACTTCATATATCCGATTGAACACATCTTACATTCAACCGAATATACATCAACCGGCGCGGCAAAGCATCGTGGTAAAGGGTTTTAACCCCTCCAAATAGGGGACCTTTAATCCAACTTACTAAGCCCATGTGGTCGATCGCATCATGCATACCAAGAATAAAGACAATAATATCAATCTTAGTATGCCCGATTGAACATATCTTACATTCAACCGAACACACATCAACCGGCGCGGCAAAGCATCGTGGTAAAGAGTTTTAACCCCTCCAAATAGGGGGCCTTTAATCCGACTTACTAAGCCCATGCACTCGATCACATCATGCATACAAAGAATAAAGACAATAATATCAAACTTAGTATGCCCGATTGAACATATCTTACATTCAACCGAACACACATCAACCGGCACGGCAAAACATCATGGTTAAGGGTCTTAACCCTTCCAAATAGGGGACCTTTAATCCGACTTACTAAGCTCATGCGCTCGATCGTATCATGCATAAACAAGTAACATGCGGAATTTAAATGACGAATAATAAATAAATCAAAGCAACATAAAAAAAAAGAAAGTGTTGTTTACTCAAGCGGTACGTGGAGTTGTATCCCAAGTACAGATCATACTACCGTCCATTCGGAATCGGCTATGAAATTTATGTCCGGGTTTCCATCCGATATACCGCGAGAGTTGACACGTCTTTCAATTTATTCCAAGACTTCAACATACAATATTTCATAATCCATGCATAATTATCTACTCAAGGGCCACAACATGCATTTTAACATAACAATCATGCGAACAATACTCAATGAATAATAAAAATAAAACAGAAAATGAATGTGGAAAATACCCTCAGGTCTAACCTTTTTTGCCGACTTTCGGACTTGCGTTTCACGGAGATCGGAAGGGTAAAGCTCCTCAACTTCTCCGGTTCACTGGTTTAGCGTCTTAGCTCACTGTTTTTCTATTTTACTTGCTGTTTGGCCCCCGTTTTGCTGCTGTTTCCTCTGTATTTTCTGCTCACTTTCAGGTCACTGTTTTGGCATGAATGGCTGCTGTTTTTGGGGTTAATTTGCTGCTGTTTTAAGGTGATTTTGGGCTACTGTTTGCGTGTTCAGGGCTGCTATTTTTGGGGTAATTTTCGGTGTATGTACCTGCTATTTTTGGGGTAATTTTTGGAGATGTGTGGGGGTTTATGGGGCTGGTTTTCGGTGGTGATTAAGGGATGTTTTGATGGTTGTAGGGGCTGTGAATGGCTGCTGTATTTTTGGTAATGTGAGGGTGGGGATGAAGAGAATTGTTTGCTATTTTTCTTGTGATTTGCGTGTAATGTCTAGGGTATCTTGCTGTGATTTGCGTGTGAGTTGTGTGTATGAGCTAGGGGAATGCATGTCTTGGTTAGGGGTTGTTTATATAGAGAAGGGCTAGGGTTTCTCCTTGTCTCACAAGGAAGAGATTTGATTTAGTGTTAAAGAAGGAAAGTAATGGATTTGATGGAGACAAGATTGGTTTAGATTAGGAAGTCAATATATTTAAATTGGTTATGAGTGATTTAATTAGGCATGATATTTCTTTAATTTAGTATATGATTTTGTTTAGTTAGGAAGTTAATATATTTGATTTATCTAATTTAGGTAGGATTATATTTTATGTTTTATTTAATTGGTAAATGGTTTAATTATTTTATTTAATTCAATTACATTATCTAATTAATATTTTATTTAATTTGGGTGTAATTTAGGGTGATGGGCGTGTGGGCCTAGTCATAGTGGGCGTGTGGGCTAGATGTGGTGTGGGCTTGGTTTGGCTTGGTGAGTGGGTTAGGCGTGTATGGGCTAGATTAAAAGGTTTTTTGTTTTTTTTTCTGGGCCAAAGGTGATCTAAACGGAGGTCCAACAAGTGAGCTTGACGCCAAATAAGTGAACAATGATCTAACGAAATACCGATTCCCTTCCGACGACCGTTTCCCGTAATATCCTTAACTAAAAGGTAGTGCCTCCAACTGAGACTCATTATCGGGTTTCACATGCAAAAATGCAATGCCTACAACGACAATATAAAACAATAACCAAAATATCCTAAACTTTTTAAACTTCTATAACTTCTCCTAGGACACTTGCGAGGGTGACTGTCGCTTGGATGATCTGCGTGTCGAGCATGACTTCCAAAGTTGTCGTGGTCGATCAATCTGAAAGCCAACCTGCAAAACTAACAAACTGATTTGGTGTGAGTTATAAAAATTCAGTAATTAACCATGCAAACATTACAAACAAAACATAAAATTAATCACACTAGAATTTTTTCAGAATTTTCAAGTTATTACGAGTCTTAGAATTACCAACATTCTATTATACTTTATACTTTACCCATAAATTTTTATATTTACATATTTACATATTATCAATGTAGCGGCTAGAGATTCAAAGCACACGGATCAAAGATTCGAAATCAAAAAATGAGGTCACATAACATCGAAATCATTTCAATGTTGAAAGATGAAGTCACATATTAATCCTTCTTACAGTAAAAATCTTTGAAATATCATCAAATCGGTAAATCTAACAAACTCTTTCTGTTCAGTTATAAACTATCTGTAATACCAAAATCTCTTTCTTCAATATCAAAATAATATTTCTTTAACCTTCTTTTATCCATGATAACCCTACAATAGCTTAACAATTGGGTTTCATATATCTTCACACATACCATAGCATACTACTTTATATACATGCAAATACAATTTCAGAATCCTTACACATATACGTACATATCAATACAACTTAGCAAACACGCTTTATAACCTCTGATATTCGCATCGGTTTTAAATCATCCATTCATTTCACATACTCATACAAAATCCATTCATATCGCAAGTTCTGTCATACACATACATACAGTCATACATATTTACCAACCACGAAGTACACATAACAATCGATACATCCAAAATCACATCATCCAGTAATACACATATATGGTTGGCTTACTCACACAATGCTAGTACGAGACTCATTACCTATTTTAGAATAGGCATGAGATGAATTCAGTCTGAACATATTCCTAACCAGCTCGACTACTATACCATGAGAACATCAATCAATTAAACATACAAACATGCATACATATCATTGTAGACGCTGGTTTTCGCCCGAGGTCCACAATCGAGAATTTGTAGTTGGGGGCGCTAGCGATCCTGCAAAACAAAGGTAGAATGAGCGGGGGTACTGCCCACCGGTGTGGTGGGTGCCGGGGGTGTTAGACATTATGACCCATAGCGTCACTGTTTTGTAAATGATATTGTATTATTGTACAAAATTAACTATGTGATAATGAAATTGCCTTTTGCCGTTTTGTAAAATTATTTACTTTGATATATTAATGGCAAAAGTCCGTATGATTAGTTCCGTATTGAGATGATATGAGACAGTATCATATAAAAGGTTTAATCATTAAATATCCCTAGTCGGAGTATTATCGAGATCGGACATCGATAATGCGGAATAGACTAGTATTGCATTTGTGCATGTTGTGAGGGCACAACGGCATAGTTTCTCATATTTAAGTATTGGATACTTATGCAAGTGCGATAGGAGGTTGTGTTTTACCGATGGTACGGAAAACAGCTTCGCTCTGGATAGACCCCCGCGAATCCCATTGGTAGTATGTCTGCGTGTCTATGGGAGGCCGCATCAGGGTAGGTGTATATGGTCTTAACCTGAGACTTGCATCGCTAGTACTTGCGACAATCGGTAAACTTTGGTTTTGGTGTTTGGGGACTTTAACCGGTTCTGTGTTCACCACTTCTGGGTTTATCAGGAATCGTAGTGTACTGGGTGTAATGTCAAGATGGAAGTATCACTTCAGACATATGGAGTTGATGATCGCGCAGGACACAGAACTAGTACTCTATAAAAGGTTGCAACCGTCGGGACAATATGACTAGGTCAGGATTGTCCGATTTAAAGAGACTAGTTGTTTGATGCCGATATATGTTTCGTACGGGGCAGACACACTTCCAGCCCCAGGCCTAACATGTGATCGTTCGATACTGGATCGATATACGCGATACTGCGGTATACTACGCTTGATAAAGATCTTATATTCCAGTAAGAATATTTCTGGAGAATTGGGTAGGCATGGCGCTTTGCTAGAAGCCAACCTTGTCTTGTAAATCGGTAAAAACGTAGTACGAGGTACGTACGTGTTTGGATTATCCAACGACCGTATTTACTGCCAACATATCCGGAGATCTCTTGGGTCGCTTCCTGAAGATTCACCTATGATGTTTGATTCGAACTTTATTAATCTTGGATTAATAACGGAGAAACTTTATCTTGGATAAAATGCCTTATTAGGAGAGAGAGAGATATCGATTAATTTGGAATTAATCGATAAAATAATATATTCGATATATTATTAAACGAAATTAGATTTCGACGCGGAATTAAAATCAGATTTTAATTCGGGCAAACGAATTAATTTAGAATTAATTCATTAGCGAACTGAATAGTAATTTCGCAAGGCGTAATTATTTAATTCATGTCGCGATGGAAATTCGTTAATTCGGAATTAACGAAACCGAGCCCGAAAGTGCTTGCGGACACATTCGTATTTTGAATCGATGATATCCGCAAATCACATCGCGATATCTCATTACTTAATACGAATAGATGGTGGATGTATCTAGTCACCTTTGAGGGATGATACATTGTCTCTAATCTCAAAGTGTGGTAATGATGGCAAATGATGGATTTCATTTTGGAGGGAAAGCCATGCACGGTTTTGAAGGATTTTTGTTGCATTAAATTAAAAATTCTTTTGGTATTAGATATCATATCACTTTTCATTTCCTTGTGTCTCTCTCACGGTTTTTGGCATGCAAAGGGAACAAAATTAAAAAGTGAACACACTCCTCTTTTTTTCTCTCTTGCTCACGCCGTGAGCTGCATAAACAAAGGCAGAAAATTGTTTTCTCATTCTCCATTTTTGCTAGCACAAGCAAGGAACAAAAGAGGTGATAGGGAAACGCATTTTGAGCTTGGAATACTCAAAGGTTTGAAGCTTCTCTCCATCTTCTTACTTGGCCGAAACTTCATCCTTGGTGGCTCAAGGATCCTCATCACCATTTTCGTCACAAAGCTTAGTAAGTATGATTCCGCCATATTTCTAGCTTTGCATGTATGTTATTGTTATATTTCTATGGCCATTTTGTAAAATTATTTACTTTGATATATTAATGGCAAAAGTCCATATGATTAGTTCCGTATTGAGATGATATGAGACAGTATCAATAAAAGGTTTAATCATTAAATATCCCTAGTCGGAGTATTATCGAGATCAGACATCGATAATGCGGAAGAGCTAGTATTGCATTTGTGCATGTTGTGAGGGCACAACGGCATAGTTCTCATATATTTAAGTATTGGATACTTATGCAAGTGCGATAGGAGGTTGTGTTTTACCGATGTACGGAAAACAGCTTCGCTCTGGATAGACCCCGCGGAATCCCATTGGTAGTATGTCTGCGTGTCTATGGGAGGCCGCATCAGGGTAGGTGTATATGGTCTTAACCTGAGACTTGCATCGCTAGTACTTGCGACAATCGGTAAACTTTGGTTTTGGTGTTTGGGGACTTTAACCGGTTCTGTGTTCACCACTTCTGGGTTTATCAGGAATCGTAGTGTACTGGGTGTAATGTCAAGATGAAGAAGTATCACTTCAGACATATGGAGTTGATGATCGCGCAGGACACAGAACTAGTACTCTATAAAAGGTTGCAACCGTCGGGACAATATGACTAGGTCAGGATTGTCCGATTTAAAGAGACTAGTTGTTTGATGTCCGATATATGTTTCGTACGGGGCAGACACACTTCCAGCCCCAGGCCTAACATGTGATCGTTCGATACTGGATCGATATACGCGATACTGCGGTATACTACGCTTGATAAAGATCTTATATTCCAGTAAGAATATTTCTGGAGAATTGGGTAGGCATGGCGCTTTGCTAGAAGCCAACCTTGTCTTGTAAATCGGTAAAAACGTAGTACGAGGTACGTACGTGTTTGGATTATCCAACGACCGTATTTACTGCCAACATATCCGGAGATCTCTTGGGTCGCTTCCTGAAGATTCACCTATGATGTTTGATTCGAACTTTATTAATCTTGGATTAATAACGGAGAAATTTATCTTGGATAAAATGCCTTATTAGGAGAGAGAGAGATATCGATTAATTTGGAATTAATCGATAAAATAATATATTCGATATATTATTAAACGAAATTAGATTTCGACGCGGAATTAAAATCAGATTTTAATTCGGGCAAACGAATTAATTTAGAATTAATTCATTAGCGAACTGAATAGTAATTTCGCAAGGCGTAATTATTTAATTCACGTCGCGATGGAAATTCGTTAATTCAGAATTAACGAAACCGAGCCCGAAAGTGCTTGCGGACACATTCGTATTTTGAATCGAGTGATATCCGCAAATCATCACATCGCGATATCTCATTACTTAATACGAATAGATGGTGGATGTATCTAGTCACCTTTGAGGGATGATACATTGTCTCTAATCTCAAAGTGTGGTAATGATGGCAAATGATGGATTTCATTTTGGAGGGAAAGCCATGCACGGTTTTGAAGGATTTTTTTTGCATTAAAAAATTCTTTTGGTATTAGATATCATATCACTTTTCATTTCCTTGGTGTCTCACGGTTTTTGGCATGCAAAGGGAACAAAATTTAAAAGTGAAACACTCTCCTCTTTTTTTCTCTCTTGCTCACGCCGTGAGCTGCATAAACAAAGGCAGAAAATTGTTTTCTCATTCTCCATTTTTGCTAGCACAAGCAAGGAACAAAAGAGGTGATAGGGAAACGCATTTGGAGCTTGGAATACTCAAAGATTTGAAGCTTCTCTCCATCTTCTTACTTGGCCGAAACTTCATCCTTGGTGGCTCAAGGATCCTCATCACCATTTTCGTCACAAAGCTTAGTAAGTATGATTCCGCCATATTTCTAGCTTTGCATGTATGTTATTGTTGTATTTCTATGGCTTAATCTTTCTTTGGGACTAATAATAGAAACCAACAATGGTATCATTGAGCTAGGTTTAAGCATGAAATACATTAGGGTTAATTTGGGGAAAATTGATTGAAGCATGTTCTTGTGGAATTGGATGCTAAAGTATGCTTATATGTATGTTATTTGATATATTACATGATCAATTTTAACAAAAATGCATTGGATGATTTTTTCCCCAAAATGTTGTCTTGGCCGAATGTGGAGGTGCTTCCATTGGATTGGAATTTTTCATGCATGAGCTTATTTGATGACTTAAGCATGTTTAAATGTATGATATTTGATATAATACATGATTAATTTTGAGAAAAATGCATTGGATGATTTTTCCCCAAAATTGATGTCTTGGCCGAATGTGAGGCACTTCCATTAAATTGAATTTTTGCATGCACAAGTTCATTGGATGATTTGAGTGTGCTTAAATGTTTGTAATATGAAGTAATACATGATCAATTTGAGAAAATTGTATTGGATATTTTTTCCCCAAAATTGATGCATTGGCCGAATGTGTAGGTCATTTGAAGATTTGGAATTTTTCATGCACAAGTTTATTGGATAACTTAAGCATGATTAAATGTATGATATTTGATGTAATACATGTTCAATTTTGAGAAAAAATACATTGGATGATTTTTTCCCTAAAGTTGATGCTTGACCGAAAATTGAGGTCTTTTCACTATTATTGAATTTTTGCTTTCAAGTTCATTGGATGACCTAAAATCTATATGTATGTTAGATTAGTGATTCAATAGATTGAAAACATATCGAACCGCAAAAATCTCTCTTGGCCGAATACAACATGACATGTTAAAGGACTTGATTTTTGTTCAAATAAATGTTAAACAAGTGTTTTGAACAATTGATGAATAATAAATTAAATTGGTATTTTTGAAATATTTGATTTAATGAATTAATCATGCAATTACACTTTAATCAATTGAATTTTAAAATTTGGAATATTAAAATTTAATTAATGGGCTTTTATGTTTAATTGGGCCTTATGGGCTTGAAATTGATTTTGTGGCACTTAAGGGTGATTCCTTATTTGGGCTTGGTAATTGGGTTTGACCCACATTGACCAAAGCCCAAGCCTTTATAAATCAATTGAAAGCCCATCGGACTTTAATTAAACAAACATTGGATGTTAGTTGGGCTTGGAGACCCAATTTGATAAGATTTAGAATCTAATCTTTAAAAGCACATTAAAAGTGTAAACATTTAATTAAACATTAAAAGTCCTTTAACATGTCATGTTGTATTCGGCCAAGAGAGATTTTTGCGGTTCGATATGTTTTCAATCCAATTGAATCACTAATCTAACATACATATAGATTTTAGGTCATCCAATGAACTTGAAAGCAAAAATTCAATAATAGTGAAAAGACCTCAATTTTCGGTCTAGCATCAACTTTAGGGAAAAAAATCATCCAATGTATTTTTTCTCAAAATTGAACATGTATTACATCAAATATCATACATTTAATCATGCTTAAGTTATCCAATAAACTTGTGCATGAAAAATTCCAAATCTTCACATGACCTACACATTCGGCCAATGCATCAATTTTGGGGAAAAAATATCCAATACAATTTTCTCAAAATTGATCATGTATTACTTCATATTACAAACATTTAAGCACACTCAAATCATCCAATGAACTTGTGCATGCAAAAATTCAATTTAATGGAAGTGCCTCACATTCGGCCAAGACATCAATTTTGGGGAAAAATCATCCAATGCATTTTTCTCAAAATTAATCATGTATTATATCAAATATCATACATTTAAACATGCTTAAGTCATCAAATAAGCTCATGCATGAAAAATTCCAATCCAATGGAAGCACCTCCACATTCGGCCAAGACAACATTTTGGGGAAAAAATCATCCAATGCATTTTTGTTAAAATTGATCATGTAATATATCAAATAACATACATATAAGCATACTTTAGCATCCAATTCCACAAGAACATGCTTCAATCAATTTTCCCCAAATTAACCCTAATGTATTTCATGCTTAAACCTAGCTCTGATACCATTGTTGGTTTCTATTATTAGTCCCAAAGAAAGATTAAGCCATAGAAATACAACAGGGGGCACTCCGACGCCCAAGTCAGTAACTGAACAAAGGTAGTAGTAGATGGAAGGTCAAGGTTAGATGCTACCTTGAACTCCGTAGACTGCTGTAGGGGCGGTAAGTGGAAGGAGTGGCGAGCTTGAGGATGTCCCAAAACTATGGGTAGGAGAGCTAGAAGTTGAATATGGTTGAGCTATGAGAGTTTTATCCCCGCTTTCCTCATGAAGCCTCCTTTCCTTTATACCCACCTGGGGGTATGTTCTTAATCACACTTGATCACTCGTAACGGTCGACTTTATGAGGGATATTTACTTCTTTTACCCGTTGTAGGTTGGAACGGCTGGTTATTAATGGTGTTTATGAGCCAAAGCGTTATGTGGACTGACCTTTGGATGATCATTCAGTTGCAGGTGATGGTGTTCATTAGGCTTGGGCCTGCGCCATGTCTTTGGGGTTTGATTAGAGAGCTTCAGGGGTGTATTTGGCGGTGGGCTTGGAGCAAAAGGTCGAAATTACCCTTTGCCCAAATTTGGCCCGTACAGTTTGTCCCCTACTCTCTAAGTCAAGGAGTCCTTGGCTTGGAGAGTACTTTGATGAGTGTGTCGTCCCGGACGAGGCCATAGTATGTTGGTGTACTTGAGCGTTGATGCTGCCTATTGATTGAATCAAACGAATGTCAAGTTATCAACTTGAGTCTACAAGAGCTATTTGGGGAAGTACCCAGTTGTCCGAGCCAGATGATGGTCGGGATAATGTAATCGACTCTACTGGAGCCATTGGGGAAGTGCCCAATTGATTGAACCAGATGAAGGTCAGTACGTCAGTCATACGACATGTGCCTTGACTCGAAATGAATCTATGGGGTTCGTCCCCAGTTGACTGGACTTGATGAGTCCAGGCGGATATAAGTCATACGACATGTGTTAATCCATGTCTAAAATTGAACTCGACATGAGTCTATGGGGGTTGTCCCCGATCGACTGGACTTGATGAAGCCAGGAATATATGTCATACGACATGAGTGGTTCATGTCTATAATTTGACTCGACATGAGTCTATGGGGGTTGTCCCCGGTCGACTGGACTTGATGAAGCCAGGAATATATGTCATACGACATGAGTAGTTCATGTCTATAATTTGACTCGACATGAGTCTATGGGGGTTGTCCCCGGTCGACTGGACTTGATGAAGCCAGGAAGATATAAGTCATTCGACATGTGTAGTTCATGTCTGTAATTTGACTCGACATGAGTCTATGGGGGTTGTCCCCGGTCGACTGGACTTGATGAAGCCAGGAGTATATGTCATACGACATGAGTAGTTCATGTCTATAATTTGACTCGACATGAGTCTATGGGGGTTGTCCCCGGTCGACTGGACTTGATGAGTCCAGGAAGATATAAGTCATTCGACATGTGTAGTTCATGTCTGTAATTTGACTCGACATGAGTCTATGGGGGTTGTCCCCGGTCGACTGGACTTGATGAAGCCAGGAATATATGTCATACGACATGAGTAGTTCTTGTCTATAATTTGACTCGACATGAGTCTATGGGGGTTGTGTTGGGGTTGGTGCTCAGAGCGCCAATTCCCGGTTGTATTTCTGTTAAATACTTCTGTAAAACATTATTATTATGAATAATATATGCAGTTTCTATAATATAATCTATATTACTATATGGTAAAGACGTAATGACCCGAGAATGATTAGTCATGATACAGTTGCAAAAGCGTCGCAACGGATATTGAGTAGTATCATGACGTTGTCATTCTCAGACAGTTCATGGTCAAGGTTTACACTACTTGGTCAGTATAGTAAACCCGTTGAGACCGATACATGTCGTATACTGGAATATATGATTCCAATGGTTTCTCAATGAACCATTAGTCTTGGAGACTAGTATAGACGTGTAGGAGTTTATAATGGATAAACACTGAACGACTCACCGAAGATTCTTAATGGATGGTACACCAGCGTCAATAAGAATCTTTTTGGGTTGAGTAGCACTTGTGATTCTTAGACTTGAGATGCCATTGTGGGCACATGAGACATCTTCTACACTTAGACGGCAGTCACGTCACCGATCTATTTAGATCAGATCTCCGCCTGTTCGTTGGGTGTAGATAGATCCTCAGGGTGTCCTATGTGTATCAAGATAGGATCCGTCAGTTCTGTGTACCAAAGCATAGGTAGTCCATATGATTAGCAATCAGATAAAACCATGGGCCCGTGGTAAAGTTTAGAAGCTAGTTCTAAACATTCTTTTGAGATTGCTAATAGAATAGTCGACTGGATAGTCCCGATAGAGATTTGACGTTTACATCTATATCTCTGGGATTTATCCGGATACCTGTGACGGAGGAATTATACATTTGCCATGACCTCGACCTGTATGGTTCAGCGAGATTATCCGTGATCGTCATAATCTACGGGTGGATAGATTATGGACATGAAATTTGATTTCGTGACGGATATACCTGAACCTAGAGAGTCTCAATAATGAAACATACTCGTTGAGCACTAGAGCAACATAAATAAATAATATTGATTATTTATAAAGTCGTTTAATGGTTAAACGCAAGATACATGCTAAAGAGACTAGATAGTCATTTCCTTAATTATTGTGTATTTACATTTAATACTTGATTAATTTAAATACACATTAATTAATAGTCAAAATGAGTTATTTGACTTATTTCCTAAATGAATATATGTTTTTAATATTTAATGTAAATATTATACATATATTTAATATATTTGTATTTGATTAATTAATTAATTATTTAATTGTTAAATGATTAAATTAATTAAAATATAAATATCTTACATTAGGATATTTAAAGTAAATGACATTAGTTGCATTGTTGACCAAAATAAATATCTAATAAAGTAGTTTATAAGATATTTGTGCAAGTTGATATAATGATAATTGAAATGAAAATGAAATTACAATTTCTTGTATTTGGCTATGAATTTCGGCCAAGGTGGAAATGTTACAAGTATATATTGTTTTTCATTTCATTTAATTTTAACCTAATACACTTTACAAGAAACACCATTAAAGAAAACAAAGAAAGCAAGTGAAGGAGAAAAGGAAAAATTAAAGAAAAGCTTGGATTTTGTAAGTTTTTCAAACTTACTATTAGAAAGGAATTTGTTCCTTAGGATCTAGGCAACATCTTGTGATGTTCTTAAGTTATTCTTTTCATTATTTCTTGTGTTTTTGATGATGGAAATTTGGTGAAAGTGTTGAGCATGTGTAATGAAGAAGGTTGTAACTATTGTAGTTATAACATTCTTTTAAGGTTTTTGAAACCATGTTGCTAATCTAGAGTTATTGACCCACTCTTAAATGACCTAGATTTGATCTTGAGTTGTTTCATTGTGTTGAGACTTGGATTGGATGAAGAATGATGATTGAAGTAATTGATTTAATGTATTTGGTCTAATTTGTCCAATTTGAGGAAATTGAAAATTAGGGTTTTTAACTAATTCCAAATTTGGGGGTTTTCATATATGTTGAGCATTTGGGTGTGTATATGATGCATGCAAAGTTTCATGTTGATTGGATTTCATTGGATGAGTTTTGAAGCATGAAATGACCAAATGGTCAACTTGGGCACCAAATGGTGCTTCGGCCAAGATAAGGAAAATGGGGATTTTGGTTGCTTTGGTGTTTTGATGTTTTGAACATCATAAGTTCATCTTAGAAATGATTTAGAATCATTCAAAATTGATTGGATCAATTTCGGACTAAAACGGACAAAAATACAAAGCAAGGGTATTTTGGTAAATTCACTTAAAATGTTTTATTGAATTTATTTTCATAATTTGATTATTGGAATATTAAATAAATATGTTTATTTAATTATCCGAGAAAAATTTTTGAAATCTGAAAATTGGATTTTCACCGCTTCCGCTGCGTTACCGGAATCACCCCCTAAATAACCCTTACAAAATGGTATCAGAGCGAGTCTGATTCAAGGCCACCTAATATGATTAGCCTTCATTGAATCAATGTTTAATCATGTTTTCTTGACTTTATGCATGCTTATTAGGATCTAAACTGGTTAGATTTAGGGTGTATGACACTTAGCGGAAAATCCCTAATAATAAGGTTGTAAATGTAATTTTGTAGATGCATTATATGGTCCGTCTTGTCAATACGGTT
The DNA here is from genome assembly GCA_019454045.1 of Zanthoxylum bungeanum. Classification (NCBI taxonomy): domain Eukaryota; kingdom Viridiplantae; phylum Streptophyta; class Magnoliopsida; order Sapindales; family Rutaceae; genus Zanthoxylum; species Zanthoxylum bungeanum. Next base: position 102,859 of record SKCR01033394.1, on the reverse strand, counting down.
TATGAATACTTCTTTGTGACTACATCCGAGACCGTGCCTCTGCTGTGAGGATGTAGCCGATAAAGATTTATTTATACGGATGTATATCAGATACTAGGTAAATTCAAGTAAAAGCGGAATTCTGAACGTGCCCTAGCTGTCAGGATTACGTAAGTAACTTGAGTTTATCATTGACGAGTTTAACCTTGGTACGTCTCCTTGTGGGCCTGCCTTCGCAGCGACAACGAGAAACGGCCAGGACCGGATACTTAGGAGTCATTAGTGAATGATTGACAAATGAGTTGTCTACCTGATGAATATACGTAGGCGAGACCGTGCCTCTGCTGTGAGCCGAAATATATTCACGGGATCCACTTTTCACTATTAGTATTTAATTTAATTATTAAATATTTGTATTCTGTTTTGGGATTACAGTATTGCATGATTTAGTGGGAGGGGCATATTAGATTAAAAATCCATGATCTAGTTTATGCTTTTGATATTATATGAAACTGCTTTATTTCTGCTAACCGTTTTTCGTGATCTATATGATAGATTGGCGATGGCGGGACAATCCACAAATCAGTTTGCGCGTATGCTTGATGCGAACAAACTGAAAGGCGCTGAGAACTTTGCAGACTGGGAATTGGATTTGAGGATTGTCCTCGATTCCGAAAAGCTGGGTTATGTTCTTGAGGGTCCGTTGCCCCTTGCAGTGGGTGAGGATGCTTCGGAGGAGGAACGCCAAGTTTTTGAAACTTGGAAGGATGATGATTTAAGGGTTAAATCATACATCCTTAGTTCACTGTCTCCGAAACTCAAGCAACAGTACTATGGTATGTAGATTCCTATAGTATGATGACGCGATTGAGACAATCGTTTGAGAACCAGGAACAAGTTATTGTTCACAAAGTCGCCATGGAACTGTTCCATGCGCGTCTGGATGAGGGGCAGAGTGTCAGCCCACATGTTCTTCAGATGATCGATTTGATCGATCAATTGAGGCAACATAATCTCATCTTGAATGACATTCTCGGTAGGAGTGTCATTCTTGGTTCACTGCCAGCTTCATTTCGCCAGTTCGTGATGTACTTCAACATGCACGGGACTGTCTGTACCTACCAGGAGCTACATAGGATGTTGCTCACGGCAGAAGAGGACCTTAAGAAGGGAGTACCGACTCGCCCTCCTAGAACTACTTCTCTTTCGGCTTCTTCCCAAGGATGGTCCAAGGGAAAGAACAAGAAAGGCAAGAAGAAGAAGAAGGCTTTTGGTCCTCAACAACAGGCGAAGATTGCAAAGCCCAAAAGGGCTTCTGAAGACAAATGCCACCACTGCGGCAAGGTGGGCACTGGAAAAGGAACTGTCCTGATTACATTGCCCAGTGAGGAGAGACAGAGCTTCTACATCAGGTACTTTTATTTTTCCAGTTATTGATTTATCTTTGGCTTGTGAAGCCGTTACATCCAGCTGGATTTTAGATTCTGCTTGTCCCATTCACATTTGCAATTCGTTGCAGGTGCTGAAGGAAAGTAGGAAACTGAAGCCTGGAGAGATGCAGTTGCGGTTCGGGAGTGGAGACTCTTTGGATGCAGTTGCAGTGGGAGTATGCGAGATCTCATTGCCGAATGGGACACTTTTGTTATATGACTGTCATTTTGTACCGGATGTGTCGCTAATATTATATCACTTTTTGTATTAGATACAGAAGGCTTTTGTATTAATATTAAGAATAGTTCTTTGTATTTATATGATAAAATAATATTCAGATCCTTAGTTGTCCAAACCAGCATGGTCATTATACATTGCAAACTTCAAAAGATATATTAAATACTGGAGTTAATAAACGTAGTTTACCTGTAATTAATAATACTGAACTTTGGCATATGAGACTTGGTCACATTGGCGTTAAACGCCTTACCCAATTGGTTAGGAATGGTTTGATATCAGATCTTACCATTGAGTCCTATCCAACTTGTGAATCCTGTATTCAGGGTAAGATGACCAAAGCCCCATTTTCTGGTGTTGGACACCGCGCCACAAACTTACTGGAACTCGTACATTCTGATGTATGTGGTCCACTAAGTCAAACTGCTCACAGTGGTTATTCGTACTTCGTTACCTTTACCGATGATTTATCACGGTACGGTTATGTGTATTTGATGCGACATAAATCGGAAACCTTTGAAAAGTTCAAAGAGTTCCGAAATGAAGTAGAAAAACAAACTGGTAAATATATTAAATGCCTTCGATCAGATCGAGGCGGCGAATATATGAGTGGTGAGTTCATGGATTATATGAAGGAGAATGGGATTCTCGCTCAATATACTCCTCCAGGTACACCACAGCACAATGGTGTATCTGAAAGGAGAAATCGGACTTTATTGGATATGGTCCGATCGATGTTGAGTTTCACAGATTTGCCCTATTACTTATGGGGCTACTGTCTCTTAACAGCCGCACATCTTTTGAATAAGATTCCTTCAAAGGCTTTTCCTACGACACCGTATCAGATATGGTTCGGTAGGAGACCGAATCTTAATTATATTAAGGTTTGGGGTTGTCCTGCCTATGTCAGGGTAACTCAGCAAAGTAAGCTTTCGCCTCGAGGGCAAAAGTTTAGGTTTGTTGGATATCCCTCGAACACGAGGGGATATCTGTTCTATGATACCGAGCATCGAAATGTGTTCGTAGCTCGCTTCGCAAAATTTCTAGAAGTAGAATTTTTTTCAGAAGGTGGTAATCATAGACAGGTTGAGCTTGATGAAGTCCAACCTGAAAACAACGAACCAACGAAGGAACCTGAAGTTCAAGTTGATGAAGGACCTTCAACACACACACTCCGTAGGTCGCAAAGGATATCTAGACCTCCTGAACGCTTGTATTTGATACAAGAAAAGAGTCTGGACGTTCTCTTAGTTGAAGAGACAGATCCTTTCACCTATAGAGAATCGATGTTGGACATTGACTCCGTGAAATGGCAAAGTTCCATGAAATCCGAGATAGACTCAATGCATGAAAATCAAGTTTGGGACTTGATTCCGCTTCCCGAAGGAATTGTTCCTATAGGTTGTAAATGGGTTTACAAGAGGAAGCGCGGGCCTGACGGTAAGGTTGAAACTTACAAGGCCCACTGGTAGCAAAAGGTTACACGCAGCGACCTGGCGTCGACTACGATGAAACTTTTTCGCCGGTAGCAATGCTTAAGTCTATCCGGATTTTGCTTTCTATAGCTGCGTATCATGACTACGAGATTTGGCAAATGGATGTCAAAACGGCTTTTCTAAATGGATTTCTTGATGAAGAAATCTATATGGAACAGCCGGAAGGTTTCACATCCAGCGAAACCTCGGGTATGGTATGTAAGCTTAAGAAGTCCATTTATGGACTTAAACAAGCTTCACGAAGTTGGAATCTTCGATTCGATGAGATTATTAGATCGTCTGGTTTTCTCAAGAATTCGGAAGAATCCTGTGTGTATCAGAAGGCCAGTGGGAGCATGGTCGTATTTTTAGTCCTATATGTTGATGACATCCTAATCATTGGGAATGATTTAGGTATGTTACAAAGCGTCAAAGCGTACCTCTGTAAGAATTTCTCCATGAAGGACCTGGGAGAAGCTTCCTATGTTTTAGGGATAAAACTCTATAGAGATAGACAAAGGAGGCTGATTGGGTTATCCCAATCAACGTACGTAGATAAGATCTTGGAACGGTATAGCTTTGGTAACTGTAAGACAGCAAACATACCGTTCAGACATGGGATTCATCTTTCCAAGAAGATGTGTCCACAAACAGAAGATGAGAAGGTTAGAATGTCTAACCAACCTTATGCTTCGTGTTTGGGTAGCATAATGTATGCCATGTTATGTACGAGGCCTGATATCAGTTTCGCTGTTAGCGTAACTAGTCGATATCAGTCCAATCCAGGTAATGACCATTGGATGGCCATTAAACATATCCTAAAGTATCTTAAAGGTACTAAGGATAAGTTGATTATATGGAGGAAACGAACTGCAGGTTAATGGGTATACAGACTTCGATTTCCAATCGGATCCCGATGATAGAAAGTCTACATCTGGATTTGTCTTTACCCTTAACGGAGGTGCAGTTTGTTGGAAGAGTTCCAAACAGGGATCGACAGCTGATTCCACCACTGAGGCGGAATATATTGCAGCTTCTGAAGCTGCAAAAGAGGCTGTGTGGATAAAGAACTTTATCACAGAATTGGGAGTTGTCCCAAGTATCGAGAATGCGATTCCGTATACTGTGATAATACTGGAGCCATTGCGCAAGCAAAGGAACCGAGGGCGCATCAGAAGTCGAAGCATGTGGAACGCAAGTACCACATCATTCGAGAGATCTGTGTCGCGAGGGGATATTGTCGTGTGCAAGGTACCGAGTGAAGATAATGTAGCAGACCCGCTGACGAAGGCCATACCTCCGAAGTTGTTTGATAAACACGTGGAGTCGATGGGTATTAGATACAATCGATATTGGCACTAGAGCAAGTGGGAGATTTTGTTGGGGTTGGTGCTCAGAGCGCCAATTCCCGGTTGTATTTCTGTTAAATACTTCTGTAAAACATTATTATTATGAATAATATATGCAGTTTCTATAATATAATCTATCTTCTATATGGTAAAGACGTAATGACCCTAGAATGATTAGTCATGATACAGTTGCAAAAGCGTCGCAACGGACATTGAGTAGTATCATGACGTTGTCATTCTCAGACAGTTCCTGGTCAAGGTTTACACTACTTGGTCAGTATAGTAAACCCGTTGAGACCGGTACATGTCGTATACTGGAATATATGATTCCAATGGTTTCTCAATGAACCATTAGTCTTGGAGACTAGTATAGACGTGTAGGTGTTTATAATGGATAAACACTGAACGACTCACCGAAGATTCTTAATGGATGGTACACCAGCGTCAATAAGAATCTTCTTGGGTTGAGTAGCACTTGTGATTCTTAGACTTGAGATGCCATTGTGGGCACATGAGACATCTTCTACACTTAGACGGCAGTCACGTCACCGATCTATTAGATCAGACCTCCGCCTGTTCGTTGGGTGTAAATAGATCCTCAGGGTGTCCTATGTGTATCAAGATAGGATCCGTCAGTTCTGTGTACCAGAGCATAGGTAGTCCATATGATTAGCAATCAGATAAAACCATGGGCCCGTGGTAAAGTTTAGAAGCTAGTTCTAAACATTCTTTTGAGATTGCTAATAGAATAGTCGACTGGATAATCCCGATAGAGATTTGACGTTTACATCTATATCTCTGGGATTTATCCGGATACCTGTGACGGAGGAATTATACATTTGCCATGACCTCGACCTGTATGGTTCAGCGAGATTATCCGTGATCGTCATAATCTACGGGTGGATAGATTATGGACACGAAATTTGATTTCGTGACGGATATACCTGAACCTAGAGAGTCTCAATAATGAAACATACTCGTTGAGCACTAGAGCAACATAAATAAATAATATTGATTATTTATAAAGTCGTTTAATGGTTAAACGCAAGATACATGCTAAAGAGACTAGATAGTCATTTCCTTAATTATTGTGTATTTACATTTAATACTTGATTAATTTAAATACACATTAATTAATAGTCAAAATGAGTTATTTGACTTATTCCTAAATGAATATATGTTTTTAATATTTAATGTAAATATTATACATATTTAATATATTGTATTTGATTAATTAATTAATTAATTAATTGTTAAATGATTAAATTAATTAAAATATAAATATCTTACATTAGGATATTTAAAGTAAATGACATTAGTTGCATTTGTTGACCAAAATAAATATCTAATAAAGTAGTTTATAAGATATTTGTGCAAGTTGATAAATGATAATTGAAATGAAATTGAAATTACAATTTTTGTATTTGGCTATGAATTTCGGCCAAGGTGGAAATGTTACAAGTATATATTGTTTTTCATTTCATTTAATTGTTAACCTAATACACTTTACAAGAAACACCATTAAAGAAAACAAAGAAAGCAAGTGAAGGAGAAAAGGAAAAACTTAAAGAAAAGCTTGGATTTTGTAAGTTTTTCAAACTTACTATTAGAAAGGAATTGTTCCTTAGGATCTAGGCAACATCTTGTGATGTTCTTAAGTTATTCTTTTCATTATTTCTTGTGTTTTTGATGATGGAAATTTGGTGAAAGTGTTGAGCATGTGTAATGAAGAAAGTTGTAACTATTGTAGTTATAACATTCTTTTAAGGTTTTTGAAACCATGTTGCTAATCTAGAGTTATTGACCCACTCTTAAATGACCTAGATTTGATCTTGAGTTGTTTCATTGTGTTGAGACTTGGATTGGATGGAAGAATGATGATTGAAGTAATTGATTTAATGTATTTGGTCTAATTTGTCCAATTTGAGGAAATTGAAAATTAGGGTTTTTAACTAATTCCAAATTTGGGGGTTTTCATATATTGAGTTTGTGGTGTGTATATGATGCATGCAAAGTTTCATGTTGATTGGATTCATTTGGATGAGTTTTGAAGCATGAAATGACCAAATGGTCAATTGGGCACCAAAGGTGCATTCGGCCAAGATAAGGAAAATTGGGGATTTTGGTTGCTTTGGTGTTTTGATGTTTTGAACATCATAAGTTCATCTTAGAAATGATTTAGAATCATTCAAAATTGATTGGATCAATTTCGGACTAAAACGGACAAAAATACAAAGCAAGGGTATTTTGGTAAATTCACTTAAAATTGTTTTATTGAATTTATTTTCATAATTTGATTATTGGAATATTAAATAAATATGTTTATTTAATTTATCCGAGAAAAAGTTTTGAAATCTGAAAATCGGATTTTCACCGCTTCCGCTGCGTTACCGGAATCACCCCCTAAATAACCCCTACAGGTTTCCCCGGTCGATGGGACTTGATGAGTCCAGGAAGATAAAGTCATTCGACATGTGTAATCCATATCTACAACTTGACTCGACATGAGTCTATGGGGTTCGCCCCACGGTGGGTGCCAAATTATAGACGCTGGTTTTCGCCCGAGGTCTACAATCGAGCATTATAGTTGAGGGCGCAGCGATCCTGCAAAACAAAGGTAGAATGAGAGCGGGGGTACTGCCAACGGTGTGTTGTGGGGGTTCCGGGGGCACTCCGACGCCCAAGTCAGTAACTGAAAAAGGTAGTAGTAAATGGAAGGTCAAGGTTAGATGCTACTTGAACTCCGTAGACTGCCGTGGGGGCGGTAAGTGGAAGGAGTGGCGAGCTTGAGGATGTCCCAAAACTATGGGTAGGAGAGCTAGAAGTTGAATATGGTTGAGCTATGAGAGTTTTATCCCCCCTTTCCTCATGAAGCCTCCTTTCCTTTATACCCACTGGGGGGGTATGTCCTTAATCACACTTGATCACTCGTAACGGTCGACTTCATGAGGGATATTTACTTCTTTTACCCGTTGTAGGTTGGAACGGCTGGTTATGAGATGGTTACTAATAACAAAAGTCATACATGAGATGGTTGTTTCACTTAACTACACATAACCATGAACTCATTCTCAAACTACTTCTTAACTATCTTCTGTTTAACCTAATATATCAATCATCTATACCCATATATATATATATGTATATTCAAAACACGAAAAGACCCATTAAGCTCTCATCGCATTAGTTACTTACATGGCTTCACGAGCACTCTAGGTCCTAGTCAAGTCTGCCAAAATAAATGGTGAAACATCATTAGAATCGCAACTTATGAAATTCCCGACTTAGCTTTGACAAAGTTCCAGATCTTTTCGGGATAATCGAATGAAGGCCGATTTCAATACTTTCAGTTCCATTTTAAAATATCATTACAAACTATTCCAAATCACTAATTCACTTAAATTCCCGGTTTACGCGATTTTAGAAAATCTTTCGAAAGTTTCCGCAAACGCTACGGAATGGTCCCGAACCCTCCGAATCTTCTCAGATTTAACAAAACATTTTCATAATGTCATAAATAACTCATAACTAACATTAAAATCAAAACACATAATTATATCCAAAAACTCACTTTTACCGGAAACTAACAAATTCTATCGGATCGAACAAACTCATTCCGTTTTCACTCGGATTCTACCGAATGCTCATATTTAATATACTAATACTCAAACAATTCAATTTATATCAATACTCTACCCTACAAAGCTACTCGATACATCCGAACATTTAACTATAAACTTGAAATTTGTGGATTGACACCGTGATGTCTTACCGAGATATCGAGGCCATATACAGACTCTAAATGATCTAACAAACGCACTGGAATCGATGAAATTCTGATCAAAGTTACTGTTCAACATGGGTCACTATTCATCCAAATCTTCATTCCTCGATTCACGTGCAACTGTGCACGGAACGGAAAATCTATCACCGTCAACTTGTAGTACCCTCTGAAAGCTTCAATTTGGCGGATGGCTCCGGCCGTGAAACGAAGCGACGAGCCGGGATCGAACGACCCATTATCGCGCGTGTCTCTTCATTTCTCGCTATTGCCGGCGTTTTCTGCGTCTCTGCCAGCCACCATCAGATGCGCGGTGGCCGGACGCTTCTTTCTGAACCGTCGCGCTGGTCGGCGATGGCCGCCTGGCCATCGGCGCGCCATGGCAGTAGTTGGTTCATTTTTTGGAAACGGGGGGTCGTTTAGGGAAAGTTGAGAGCTTATGCTCTTTTTACAATTAGAGAAAACTATGGGTTATTTATAAGAAAGTTTCTGAAATTTACGTTCAGGCTCCTCCGAAATTGCAATAAGGCCTCTGCCATAGAATTTTCTAGCAATTTCGTATTTTTGAAGCCCTTCTGATCCAAATTTCAAAACGTAATCAAATCATAACGCTTCATACCATATACCATAAATCAAATCAAATAACAAACATATGACCTATATGGTCTATGCGTAACAGAAAACTTACTCAGACGATCGGATACCCTATAGCAACAGTCACCGACACCCTAAAATGGCTCAGATACCACAACTGTAACACCCTGCCAGAGGCAGGATGCTACTGGCAGAAGATAGGATTGACCCATCTCCATAAGCCTCGAAATCTATCGAAAATTCGGCATGATGTATCCTAAAACTGGACAACCTGAATCTCAGTCCAGCACCAAAACAAACCTACAAAGAACATCATGTATCAAAATGGATCTCAGGTCCACACCAACACATCAAAATCACCGCCTAAGGGCTCCGTGCTCATATCATTTATCAACACTCAATGGCTCAATGCCAATAACATCATAAGCAATCAAAATATTTACTTCAAATATATATATACAAACCACGTGCTCAGCACGACAAAATAAAACATTAACCAAAATATTCTAAACTTTTTAAGCTTCTATAACTTCTCCTATGACACTTGTGAGGGTGACTGCCGCTTGGGTGATTCGCGTCTCGAGCATGACTTCCAAAGTTGTCGTGGTTGATCAATCTGGAAGCCAACCTGCAAAACTAACAAACTGGTTTGGTGTGAGTTATAAAAACTCAGTAAGTAACCATGCAAACATTACAAACAAAACATACAAATTAATCACACAAGAAATTTTTCAGAGTTTTCAAGTTATTACGAGTCTTAGAATTATCAATATTCGATTTTCTTTTATACTTTACCATATCAAATTTTCATATTTACATATTGTTCCATATCAAAATTTTCTTTTATTTTATCGATCAAACATATTCATTTCAGAGTCTCTATCTAGGAACATTTGATATAGTGTCTTTACCAAATGAACATATCCAACCTATATATATCTTAGCATCATATGCATAACGCATACATACTCATATACTTATACATTTTCATATTCATTCACATACACAATTTCATATCGTTACACCTTCATACCTTTACATACAATCATACATACACATAGACATTAAGCTTATCAAATATTTCACTTCAAACAGGTCAATACATACATACAGACATTAATATCATTAAACCTCTTACTTCGTATGATGATAATAACAAAATTCATACTTACGATGGTCGTTTCACGTAACTACACATAACTTTGAACTCCTTCTCAAACTACTTCTTAATTATCTTCTGTTTAACCTAACATATCAATCATCTATACCCATATATATGTATATTCAAAATACGAAATCACCATTAAGCTTGAGTTACTTACCTGGCTTCACGAGCACTCCAGGTCTTAGTCAAGTCTGCCAAAACAAATGGCGAAACATCATTAGAATCGCAACTTATGAAATTCCCGACTTAGCTTTGACAAAGTTCCGAATCTTTCCGGGATAATCGAATCAAGTCTGATTTCAATACTTTCAGTTCCATTACTCTTAAAATATCATTACAAACTATTACAAACCATTAATTCACTTAAATCCCCAGTTTACGTGATTTTAGAAAATCTTCTGAAAAGTTTTCGTAAACAATACAGAAGGGTCCCGAACCCTCCGAACCTTCCCAGATTTAACTAAACATTTTCATAATGTCATAAATAACTCATAACTAAAAATAAAATCAAAACACATCATTATATCCAAAAATCCACTTTTACCGGAAATTAACATATTCTATCGGATCGATCAAACTCGTTCCATTTTCATTCGGATTCTACCAAATGCTCATATTCAATATACTAATACTCAAACAATTTAATTTATATCAATACTCTACTATACAAAACTACTGGATACATCCGAATATTTAACTATAAACTTGAAATTTACGGATTTACACCAAGAGGACTTATCGAGATTTCGAGGACATATACAGACTCCAAACGATCTCACGAGCGCGCTGGAATTGATGAAATTTTGATAGGAGTTTCTGTTCACCATGGGTTACTATTCATCCAAATTTTCATTCATAGATTCACGTGCAACCATGCACGGAATGGAAAATATGTCATCGCTAACTTGTAGTACTCTCTGAGAGCTTCAATTTGACAGGTGGCTCCGGCCATGAAATGAAGTGATGAGCCGGGAACGAACGACCCATTATCGCTCGTCTCTTTCTACATTTCTCACCGTTGCCGGCTTTTTCTGCGTCTTCGCCGGCCACCATCAAATGTACGGTGGCCAGACGCTTCTTTCTAGATTGTCGCGCCGGCCGGCGATGGTCGCCTGGCCGTCGGTGCTCCATGGCAGTAGCTGGTTCATTTTTTGGAGACGGGGGGTCGTTTGGGGGAAGTTGAGTGCTTATGACCTTTTTACAATTAGAGGAAACTATGAGCTATTTATAAGAAAGTTTCTGAAATTTATATTCAGGCCCCCATGAAATTACAATCAGGTCCCTATCATGGAACTTTCTAGAAATTTCATATTTTTGAAGCCATTATGATGCAAATTTTGAAAAGTGTTCAACACAAATGTTGTTCGTCTCGGAAAAAAATCAACTCAATCGAAGTTCGTTTGCTATCTTTATTGCCGAGATGATGAGTGGTATTTATATCACTATTTCCCACTCATTTAACCTAATATTTTGTATAGTTTCTTGAGTCTTGTGAATATTTTGATGTGTTTTGTGTTATTTTGTAGATAAATATAGTTTCAGGACATTCTGGAGGTGATTTGGAGCAAAACTGTGAAAATTGGCAAAAAAGGGCATTTCGGTAAATTGTCAGCGTCGCGACGCCAAGACCTTACGCGTCGCGACGCCTAACATGCACCGGAGTCTGCTAACGTGCGCCGGGTCAACGGGTCAGAATTTGAGAAGTTTGACTTTGCTAAAATGCGCCGTGCCACGTGTCACCATCACAGCCGATCCACTAACGTGCGCCGTGACACGTGTCATCATCCTACGGTGCCGACACTCACAATTGCCACGTGTGCCACGTGTCATCCATGTCATCGCCACGTCATCGGTCAACGAGTCAACTATGCCACGCGTCGTGCCACATCATCGTCCACATCAGCTGGTCAACCGAGTCAACATGCCACGTCATCATCAGCCAATCACGCCGTGACACGTGTCGCAATCCTATGGGGCCGACAATTGATCTCAGCCGCCTTGCCACGTCAGCGCCACGTCATCTCAATAATTGAAGTCTTAGCTGCCACACCACGTGTCGCCTTATCCTCTTATCTGAATCGCCACGTGTCAAGCCGTCATTGTGCCACGCATCACTGTTTCAGCGTAGCGACGCCAAAGGACTTGGCGTCGCGACGCTAGATGCCCATCTGCGCCTATAAATTCAGCTTCGAATTTCAGAATTGAGAGTACCTTCCTCTCTTTAATTCTTTCTAAAGAGAGAGTTTCTCTCTCTAGATTCTTTAGTTTTTAGTTTTTTTATTTATTTTTTTTAATTTTTAGTTTTGTAAATAATTTTAATTACGTTTTGTAATAATAGTAATTTAATTTTTACTTTTTACAATTTACAGTTTTTACTATTCACCATTAGAAGGTAATTTTCCCAGGTAGGGTGAAAGGTAATTCTTTTATTGTTATTATTTAGATTAATCTCCTTTAAAAATAATATATTCACTATTTAAAATACTGACTTAAAAAGGATACCGCCGGATTGGTCGGTTGGTAATTTAATTTTGGTTCCGCCTTTATGGCTGGTTGGACTTAATTTGACTTAATCAGGATACCGCCATATTGGTCGGTTGGTAATATTATCACAAGTTTATATATTATTTTATGGGAGATATCTAAATTAGTAATAGTAAAAGTAATTCCTTTTACCTTAGCATTTTATTGTAATTTACTTTTCAGCTTTTACTTTATGTCTTTTACTTTTCAGTATTTTTACTTTATGTCTTTTATTTTATTTAAGTTTTTACTAGCCCTAGTTATGTGTTAGTTATCTTGAGTTGTGATGAATTCTAATATCACTAGTTTATAAGGGATTATTTTATAGTTTGGGTAATTTAAAGGTTTATTTATTAAGTCTTAAGCTTAATGCTTCTTGTTGTCTGATCACCAATAAGATTGATGTGGTAAATCTAAAATGAACTAGACATAGGGATTTTAGGTTTCAGCCTTAGACTTAATAGCCCACGATCTTCCTTGAGGATAGATAACCCTTTAATAGATTTCCTTACAGGATATGAATATACCTTTCGGGCGGGGGTAGCCATAATTGGAACTTAAACTTAATGAATCCAGATAATTTGGTTGACATAGACATATGGTTCAATTGGGTTAAACTAGGTATTTGCGTCTGACCATCGACAGAGGCTTTTGCATAATTTAGTGTTCTAGGTTAGTAAACTGATTTATTACACAAACATAAAATAACCACTTCATCTTTAAATGATATTAGAATGATTCACAACCCTAGATATTTGTGTCTTTTGTTATTTTCCTTAGTATTTTCTTTTGTCTTTTTATTTATTTATTTATTTTGTAAAACCACTTTCAACCAATCAAATAATCATTCTCTTCACCATCAATTAGATATTTGTAAATAAATAGATTCAACAATTAATAACAATAGTAGGAATTAAGTCCTCGTGGGATCGATATTTTTATACTACTTGAACGATACGTGCGCTTGCGTTATACGTGTGTGTTTACGCCGGTCAAGTTTTTGGCGCCGTTGCCGGGGACTTATTTTTCTTGAGTTGTTAATTTTGAAGCTATCTAATTTTCTTTATCTGTAATTTTTATTTCTTTATTGTATTTTCAGGTGATTAAAAATGGAACATTATTGGGAGATTGAAAGATCAAGAGCTTTACTAGAATATACACCTCAAATCTGGGAGCAACAGTCTGGTTTTCTGAGGCCTGTTGTCGAGCCCAATGACTATCACTGGATGTCAGAACCAAACAATACTACATTTGCTCAACAGATCTCGATATGGAGATGTGACATATGTAATGGTAACCACCCAAGTGATTATTGTGAGTACAACTGCAATTCAGGGTGGCAGAACTATCAGAATCATTCATGGTACGAAGAACCAACATATTTCACAGAACCACATCTTCCATCTTATCCACCATCTATCTTTGATCTTCATCAAGAACCAGAACCATCCGAGGAAGATCAATTGATTCACATGTTCAAAGAACAGGCAGCTCGATTTGATGCACAAATTCAGAGTAACGCAGAATCCATACAGAGAATGACAGATCAAATGAGACAATTCATAGAAAACCAGAACTACATACCTCAAAAACCAGTTTCAGATGACACTGATGAAGCCTTCGAATACCAATCATTTAACAATGACACTTCAACAGAGGAGGAGGCTGAGCAGTATCAACAACAGGAGGTATCAGTTCAGGAGCCCGAACCGGCAAAGTCTCAATTTGACTTTTATTATTCAGATTCTGACGAGGATGAAGCTGATCTATTTGTACCAACTGCACCAACAACGGAGGATCAAACATTCAATCCTCAAAATGAAGATCTTGGAGAATGCTTTACCATGATGTTTGATGAAGATCTACCTGAGCCAACCATTCCAGTCATATCAGAGGATGAAGACCTAATGTCAGAAACATCATTACATCCTCAGGTTGACAATTTTGAAGCATGTATTCCACAGATGACAGATGAAGAGCTGAATACAAAAATTTTACAATACATCTGTGAAGAAAATGTGGAGCAAGAAACAGAGCAAATGTCTGACCTTAATAAAGATCCAGAGCATTCAGGAGAAACATCGCTGTTTTGGGGAGTACAAATCAAAGAGATCAACCAGAAGCTTGATAGAATGGAATTTCCATTCCAAGTCAAGCACCATATGAGACCTCCTGATTTTCTTTCTGTCTTTGCAGGAACCACTGGAGTAACAAGGAGCAAAAAAGTGGCACGAGCACTGAATGAGACAAAACTCTTTTTGCCACTTTACCGTTGGAAGAGACCCTTCAAAAGCAATGCTCACGGGATTGTCTTTAATCGGACATTCAAAACGACATTGAAACCTCCTTAACAGATGAATTTCAGTCACGTCTGGCTGAAGACGAAAAATTTAGCGCTAGCAGGGAAGCAACCCATGCAATTTTTTAATTTGTTTTCATATTTTGTGTGAACTTTTTAATTTTGTGTGTTAGTTTTACAGGAAAAATAAAAACGGAATTTTTCAGGACAAAGCAAGCCAGTGCAAGCGGGATTTTCATAAAATAAAAATTTGACAAAATCACGAAGATACAAGTCAATCCATCCAGAAGAGACGGCCGAGTAAGGAGTCAGCTTTGGAACGCGTCCCTATGGATTTATCCGTCGCAAGACTTGGTTTTGCCCAAAAAAAAAAAAAAAAAAATCATCAGCGTCGCGACGTTGGATCGATTGCAGGCCCAAAAACAACAGCCGCCGAGAACAAAACCCATTTCCCTCACAGATCTCACCATTCTCTCTCAACTCACAACCACACCAGCCATCACCACCCAAACAGCAGCCGAAACCAGAAGCCATCACCTGAGACCAAACCGAGAAGCCGTGAACCACCACCGTGCCACCAACGAACCAAGCCGAGATCCACCAAACCGAGATCCACCAAGACTGCCACTGTCTCACCTGAACCGCACCACCACCGTGAAACCAAACCGAGAGTCACCAGATGCCGAGCAACCTTTGCCGAACCCATAACCAAAAACGAGAAGCAGCAAATCAACCCAAGTCCAAACCGATCCGTATCCTTCACTGCCAAAATCAAAACTGAAATTACGGTAATGATTTGATAAAAATTTGATTTGGTAATTGGGATTGAATTCGGTGATTTGGTTGATTATGACTTGGTATTGCGAGAATTGGAATTGCGAAGTGTTGATATTTGACAAATTGATTCGTAGTAATTGGGGGCGAAGTATGGAGACAGATTGATATTTGGGGTGTTTGGTGATTGAGTGTTTTGTGTTGTTGAGGATTTGTGGAAAAACAGAGGTGATTCTGTCAAAATTTTTACTAAAAAGTGGCCAAATAGCGATCGTGGTAAGAACCGTAATTTGGGCATAAATCTTAATCGGTAATTTTTCCTGTAAAATTTCAGCTAACCAGTTACGACCTTCTAAACTCTTCTTCTATTAATTAAGACATTAGGGACAATGTCTCATTTAGGTTTGGGGGAGGAAATTAGTTGATTAGTACCTTGTTTTTAGGTTTGTATGTTATTTTTATTTTTAGTCCAAAATTTTTCGAAAAATACAAAAAAATTGAAATTTTTTCAAAAATTACAAAAATATTTTGCATATTTTGTGTTTTTATTTTGACTAAAAATGTGAAATTGGTAAAGGATAGCTGAGTAAGGAGTTTCCACTCCTGAGACGTATCTCAAACCTATTTCGAAACAAGTTAATTTTTGTTTATTTCCTTTTGAATTATTTAATTTGTAAATTCTCCTTAACACTGACTAAAATGAATCTTCATATGCTCAGTTGGCAGGTATTATCAACATACATGGAAACATACGGACATGAGCTGTAATTGAAAAGTTTGTAATATTCAGTGCTCTAGTTTAATTGGAGGAAACATCTCAAAAAGCAATGGGGTAAAAAAAAAAAAAAAACATACGTCTGAGATCCGAGTTATTAAGTCTGTAAGGGTATTTTAACACCTAGTACCCTAAAACCAATTGGTTTGGGAGTCACTGGCCCAAAGCTCGCTACATGGATCAAAGATGCTGCAAAAATATATATATCCGAAGTCTGGGTAATTAAGTCCGTAGGGGTGTCTTAACACCTGGTGCCCTAAAGCCAACTGGTTTGGGAGCCACCGACCTAACACTCGTTACATAGATGGAAGATATTGTATATAAATAAAAAATAGAGAAAAATCAAAGAAAAAATTAGAAAAATGAGAAAAAAATTATTCCATTGCTACAAAAAAGTGTGAAATCTGATAGAACTTTAGGACAAAAATATTACTCTCTTATCAACTGCACTTATGACTGTTGTGGGCAAAAATGAGTTGTTTAATATTTTGTTGACTGTGTATATGGAGAATGGTAAAAATAATCGGAGAATTTACTTATTTGGTAATTTAGAATGAAACAAAACAACTAGTAACTTGGAGTAGAAGTTTCACCTGATTAGTCACTAACTTCTATATTCTCTTTTCGCTTGTCTTTTTGCTTTTATGTGCATTAGTTTTAACTAACTTTTTACTTTTTTAAAATGTTTGTGGGTATCATTGCTGTAAACCCTCACGAGACTACAACTCGTCCACTAGGGACACCTAGGGGTTTAAAGGCTAGTTGCATATGCTAAATGCAACCGTGATCCCTACGAAAGTGGCTTAGTTAATTTTATTTTCATGTTATTTTATTTTAAGTTTTGCTCGAGGACTAGCAAAATGTTAGGTTTGGGGGTGTGATGAGTGGTATTTATATCACTATTTCCCACTCATTTAACCTAATATTTTGTATAGTTTCTTGAGTCTTGTGAATATTTTGATGTGTTTTGTGTTATTTTGTAGATAAATATAGTTTCAGGACATTCTGGAAGTGATTTGGAGCAAAACTGTGAAAATTGGCAAAAAAGGGCATTTTGGTAAATTGTCAGTATCGCGACGCCAAGACCTTACACGTCGCGACGCCTAACATGCACCGGAGTCTGCTAACGTGCGCCGGGTCAACGGGTCATAATTTGAGAAGTTTGACTTTGCTAAAATACGCCGTGCCACGTGTCACCATCACAGCCGATCCACTAACGTGCGCCGTGACACGTGTCATCATCCTACGGTGCCGACACTCACAATTGCCACGTGTGCCACGTGTCATCCATGTCATCGCCACGTCATCGGTCAACGAGTCAACTATGCCACGCGTCGTTCCACATCATCGTCCACATCATCTGGTCAACCGAGTCAACATGCCACGTCATTATCAGCCAATCACGCCGTGACACGTGTCGCAATCCTATGGTGCCGACAATTGATCTCAGCCGCCTTGCCACGTCAGCGCCACGTCATCTCAATAATTGAAGTCTTATCCGCCATGCCACATGTCGCCTTATCCTCTTATCCGAATCGCCACGTGTCAAGCCGTCATTGTGCCACGCATCACTGTTTCAGCGTAGCGACGCCAAAGGACTTGGCGTCGCGACGCCAGATGCCCATCTGCGCCTATAAATTCAGCTTCGAATTTCAAAATTGAGAGTACCTTCCTCTCTCTTTAATTCTTTCTAAAGAGATAGTTTCTCTCTCTAGATTCTTTAGTTTTTAGTTTTTTTATTTTTATTTTTAATTTTTAGTTTTGTAAATAATGTTAATTACGTTTTGTAATAATAGTAATTTAATTTTTACTTTTTACTATTTACAGTTTTTACTATTCACCATTAGAAGGTAATTTTCCCAGCTAGGGTGAAAGGTAATTCTTTTACTGTTACTATTTAGATTAATCTCCTTTAAAAATAATATATTCACTATTTTAAATACTGACTTAAAAAGGATACCGCCAGATTGGTCGGTTGGTAATTTAATTTTGGTTCCGCCTTTATGGCTGGTTGGACTTAATTTGACTTAATCAGGATACCGCCATATTGGTCGGTTGGTAATATTATCACAAGTTTATATATTATTTTATGGGAGATATCTAAATTAGTAATAGTAAAAGTAATTCCTTTTACCTTAGCATTTTATTGTAATTTACTTTTCAGCTTTTACTTTATGTCTTTTACTTTTCAGTATTTTTACTTTGTCTTTTATTTTATTTAAGTTTTTACTAGCCCTAGTTATGTGTTAGTTATCTTGAGTTGTGATGAATTCTAATATCATGGTTTATAAGAGATTATTTTATAGTTTGGGTAATTTAAAGGTTTATTTATTAAGTCTTAAGCTTAATGCTTCTTGTTGTCTGATCACCAATAAGATTGATGTGGTAAATCTAAAATGAACTAGACATAGGGATTTTAGGTTTCAGCCTTAGACTTAATAGCCCACGATCTTCCTTGAGGATAAATAACCCTTTAATAGATTTCCTTACAGGATAGGAATATACCTGTCGGGCGGGGGTAGCCATAATTGGAACTTAAACTTAATGAATCCAGATAATTTGGTTGACATAGACATATGGTTCAATTGGGTTAAACTGGGTATTTGCGTCTGACCATCGACATAGGCTTTTGCATAATTTAGTGTTCCAGGTTAGTAAACTGATTTATTACACAAACATAAAATAACCACTTCATCTTTAAATGATATTAGAATGATTCACAACACTAGATATTTGTGTCTTTTGTTATTTTCCTTAGTATTTTCTTTTGTCTTTTTATTTATTTATTTATTTTGTAAAACCACTTTCAACCAATCAAACAATCATTCTCTTCACTATCAATTAGATATTTGTAAATAAATAGATTCAACAATTAATAACAATAGTAGGAATTAAGTTCTCGTGGGATCGATATTTTTATACTACTTGAACGATACGTGCGCTTGCGTTATACGTGTGTGTTTACGCCGGTCACGAGACAAGATACTTTTACGCGTATAATGATAAAATCAGAAATCGCATAACCGGTTCTCGAAACCCCGTATTTTCCAACGCGACGAATCTTCTCTTTAAAATATTTCAACCTATTTCCTAACACATAAACTCTTATTTTTGATTACCATCTCGTTCCATATCCTTAACTTTAATTAGAAAACCTTCCGACATTGTTCAGAAAATCTCGGGATATTACAAATCCCTAATGGAAAATGGGAATTCAATAATTAAATTGAATTCCATAGTGACAAGTGAGCCTCGTGAATTTTTTTGACCCACAGTTTTGGCACATTCTCGCCTACGTATTCATAGATAGACAACTCATTGTCAATCACACTCACCGTGACTCATAATTTTTGTCTTGATCATTTCTTGTTGTGATAGTTTTGGCACATTCACATGAGGCATATCAAGGCTACACTTGTCAATGACAAAATCAATCTACCGATATAGTCCTGACATCTTTGGCAGATTTAGGAATCCATTTTCACTTGAATTTGTCTAATATCATATATATCTGGTACAAATAAATTTCCATCGACTATATCCTCATAGTTTCGGAACGTTCTCGAATATAGCCACGAAAATTTATTTATATCTTTATTGACAAGATAGACCAAGAAACAAGTATTCCTAATAGTAGTCATTCTAATGCCTTATTTAACAGGGATTTTCCTAAATAGTCTAACAATCTGAAATTAATCAAATTAATTTCATATGCATGTGCAAATAATAAAATTGGATTAAATATCATATATCAAATATGGAAAATGTAATGGATGTAGAATCAGACTTGCTATGGTATCATTTTTTTGAGGTTATGCACAGTGAAATCGTGGTTCTTGCAAAATCGTAGTTTAAATTTTTTTGAACTTACCGATTAAATTATTCAATATTCTATATGAATAATTCATTCATATTTCACCTAAACATATTATTCGATATCAAATATCGACATAATTAATTTATAAATTTACCGTGAAACTCTTACAAAAATATTTTTTCGTAAAATAGGATAAAATGTATTTTCGGCCGAACCGACCAACCGAAACCACACAAGATTGCCCAGGTCAGCCCCAATAGTATCTGATCAGTCCATGTGATGCCCAAACAGTGATAAATTCACTATTTTGACAGCCTTTATCCGATAAGCCCGAATTTCACCCGGTAATGCCGTTTTTCACCGTTTTCGCGTATTTTCACTCTAAAATAATTTCCGGCATTTATTCTAATGTTCAATACACATCCAATACATTTAAAAAATATATTTTTCATCATCAAAAATCTGATTTTTCAGATCTGATCAGGGAGCAAACATAATCATTTTTCATGCTTTAAATCTAATTTTCTCAATATTAATCATATTAATCTCTATACCAATTAAAGCCATCACAGATGAATCACTCAAGAAAAATTCTAGGTATTACAAGAGTGGTCAAAACACTCTAAAATTATTGAGTTAATATTACACTAATATCACACAAAATAACTTTACACATGCATCTAGCCACAAAACAAGCATCCGCAACATAAATTTCTATTTGAGAGACTAAGAAAAAGCCTACAACATTTGTAAAAAAACAAGAACAATTAAAATAAATCTTCCAGGTTAAGAAAATTAAAGATTACCTCTTGAATCATTAAAATCCCTTAAGCTTGTGTTCTTACTGTTTATTTTCTCTATAATTTCTCAAATATATTTTGGAGGCTCTCTAAAATGGCTTGGATTTTTATTAACCACTAATGAAAAATCAAACCCTTAAATACAAAGGAAGTAATGTGAGTGGAGTGTCAAAATGATCAATTTTGATTTCATTAATCTAATTAAATACAAGCTTTATGCCATTTGTAACCAATAATAAATAATCATTTAACATAAAATTGGGACTAATGGAAATTATATAATTATTTAAAATTTAAATATCTAAATAATTAATTAATATAATTATTAATATATATGTATTTTTATTTACACTAAATAAAAAAATACATATATTCATGACATGTGTCAAAATCTCATTTGATAATTAATTAATATGTATCTAATCAATTTTTTTTTATCAATTACAAATACACATTAATTATTAATTGACCGAAATATTCCTAACTATGTGTAATTTCGTTTAACGATTAAACTAATCGAGAAAACTCATTTAATCTAAATAAATATTTTGAAAAATTTGTATTATTTATAATGTGTTGCCCAAGTGGTCAACGAGTACAATTCATATTGTGAGACTCTTTAAGTTTAGGTTTATCCGTCACATAATCTAATTTTGTGTCCATAATTCACACACTCGTAAATTATGATGACCATGAATAATCTCGTTAAACTATGCAAGTCGAGGTAGTTGCATACGTATAATCTCTCCGTCATAGACTATCGATATTATATCAAGATATAGATAGGAACGTCAAATCCCTAAGGTATAATATATTCGACTTACAAATTTATGATATCTAAATAACACTCGGAACTCGTTTCCAGAGTGTACCACGGCCATGGATTTACTAGATCGCAAACAAGTACATGATACCTATTCTCTATACACATGATTGACAGGTTCTATATGATACTCACATGATATCATGAGCATGAGTCCACACCCAACGAACAGGCGGATGTCTGATCTAAATAGATCGGTGACTTGACCACCATCAAAGTATGGAGGATAACTCATATATCCACAATGGTATCTCAAGTCGAAGGTTAACTATGCTACTCGACTTGAGAATATTCCTATTGACGTTGGTGTACCATATATTAGGAAATCTTCGGTGAGTCGTATAATATTTATCAAATAAAACCTACACGTCTATACGAGTCTTCCTAGACTCATGATTTATTGGGATAAAACATCGGACTAAGTCCCGATATATGATATGTACTGGTCTCAGCGGATTCTACTAACCGACCCATGTTGGTAAATCTTGACCAGAAACTTTATTTGAGAATATATAACTTATAATGACACTTCTCAATATCAATTGCAAATTACGTTGTAACTGCGCACTACGTTGTAAATTCTGGGGTCTTTGTTTAAAAAATATCTATCACTAAACCATATTTAGTTTCAATCTAATCGATATTAGATCGAATACATATGTTGATGGTGTTTTTTAAGCACTATGATATTTAAGCGGTATGGCATTGGTAAAAGGGGAAACTCCCTTGTTGATCGAGATCATTAATACCGACCCGACCACATAAGTTGGGGGCCAAACACTTAAAATCGGTAACCCGACCACTTAAGATCGGATGACCGGGCATTATCAGATCGACATCAGCATTCTCAGTTCAAAAGACCATTGTGACAGACCTCATGAAATTCGAGAACATGGCGAGATATGCTCAAGAAGATAAGACATCCTATTTTTACGGATAAGAAGATAAGTTATCCTACTTTCATGGTGAAAGGTGAATGAGTCAGTGTCCTAATAGGATTTGGGAAGTGAATGTAGTTTCAGCTAAGGAATCATTGTAGGAAAAAGAATCTGATTTCTTCACTATTATAAATAGGAGGGGAAAATGTAAGTAAAGGCATCAAGATCATTACCATCAGACTTGTAAACACAAAACAGAGCATAGAAGCATATTTCAGTAATAAAGTATCGTCCGTTCCGTGCCCGTGGATGTAGGTTGGATTTGATCCGCCGAACCACGTTAAATCTCTTTGTCGATTGGCGTATTTATCTGTTTTTTGCTAAGTTTGCTTTTGGTTTCCCATAAACAAAACAAATTCACAGTTGGAGGAGGATTGTCTCGGGAGTAAAAAAACCTTATTTCCCTTGAGACCAAAATCAGCCGTCAATAGTTGGCGCCGTCTGTGGGGACTCCAACGAAAAGCAGCTCGCTTGGTAAGACGATGGCAGAAGGTGGAAATCGCTAGTCGTCGGGGAGTTCAATAGCAGAATGGATGGAGAAAATAGAGGAAAATATGAGGAAAGATAGAGAGGAAAATCAAAACCTTCTGAAAATCCATGATGTACAGAATGAAGAGGATGAAAGAGACGAATGATGAGAGACTAGAAGCCGGAAGCAGTCAGAGGAGAGGCAAAATAGTAGAAGGAAAAAAGGTCGCAAATGTGAGTGATGACGATGAATCAAAGACGAATGGTCCCTACGGGATAAGGTCCGTAGTGGTAGGAAAAGATTTACAAACGGATGATACGTGGGAAGAAGAAGAGGGGCGACACTCGCCAAATTCTTCCTATGATAGCCCCTGCGACACCAAAAGGGGAGATTGGAAGGATGGTGAGACTAGACGGGAAATCTCAAGTCATGAGGAACGCCGCACCCGGGGTGACAGACGCGAAGAAGGCCGTAGGAGGCGGCACTGTAACATAGATGGCAATATAAAACCTTGGTTAAGAAAAGAAATGGCCAAATGGGAAGTGAACCTTAAAACTGACACGGGAGATGCTTGGGACGACGAGGTTGAATCTCCATTCAGAGAAGAAATAAGGTCGATAAAATTCCCAAGATGATTCAATATGCCGTCCATGACGCCCTATAAGGGCCACACTGATCCAAAATCTCACATTGAAAGTTTTATCCTGTTGATGGAGGTCCAAGAAGTAGTAAGGGATGCCGTTTGCAAAGTATTCCCCCTAACCTTAGGGGGATCTGCTATTCTGTGGTTCAGAAGTCTAGCCCCGGGGAGCATCGGAAGCTTCACGCAACTCAGGAAGTCATTTGTTCGGCACTTCAAAGGGGTCTGCGTCCAAAAGAAAAATGGTGGGAGAACTGAGACTGATGGAGTAGGGGGATGATGAGCCCCTAAGGAATTTTATTGAAAGGTACCACAATTTGGTGTTCGAGGTCGGAGCGTACTAGTCATCGGAAGCGCTAGAAAGTCTCAAGGGAGGTTTGAAGGTCGGGAAGTTGTCGACTCACCTGAGGATTCAAGACGTAACGGATTATGCCACTGCCCTGGAGTTGGCCATGAAGTTTATCTTAATAGAGGAGGAGAAAAAGATTGCCCGGGGAGTAGACACCCGAAAGGCTAAGATACTCAGGTCAGACAATCAGTGGGATTCGATCAGAAATTTGAGGAGACCAGTCCCGGAGAAGAAGAAACTCAGACCGACACCGCCGAGTAGTCATGTTCAAGAGATAAAGTCATCTGTCCAAGTCAACCGTGTCGCGGGGAGGAAAGTATACACCCCCTGAACAAACCTATGGCCCAGATAGTTCGGGAAATCCAGAATAAAGGTCCGTTGGCCGAGCCTAATTTGAGGAGGTTCCCGATTGAGGAGGGAAGTAATAGGGCTTACTGTATCTACCATAACGTAAGGGGACATGCCACGAATGGGTGCAGAGACCTGCGGGAGCAGATGGAAGACTTGGTGAAAGAAGGCTATCTCAGTGTGTACATAGACCATTCGGTTTTTGAGGTCCACCAAAGTTGATAGCGGAAGTCATCCGGTCGGATGCGTGGAATGCTGAGATATTTGTTTATAGCCCACACAATGGTTTTGATATTTGTTTTACGGTTTGGGTCTGCTCTTATACCACCGAGACCGATGTTTCCTTCCGGCTCGGGTCTCCTCTTGTACCGCCGAGACCGATGTTTCTTTCCGGCTCGGGTCTGCTCTTGTACCGCCGAGACCGATGTTTCTTTCCGGCTCGGGTCTGCTCTTGTACCGCCGAGACCGATGTTTCTTTCAGGCTCGGGTCTGCTCTTGTACCGCTGAGATCGATGTTTCTTTCCGGCTCGGGTCTGCTCTTGTACCACCGAGACCGATGTTTCTTTCCGGCTCGGGTCTGCTCTTGTACCTCCGAGACCGGTGTTTTTTTCTGGCTCGGGTCTGCTCTTGTACCGCCGAGACCGATATTTCTTTCCGGCTCGGATCTACTCTTGTACCCCCGAGACCGATGTTTCTTTCTGGCTCAGGTATGCTCTTGTACCGCCGAGACCGATGTTTCTTTCTGGCTCGGGTCTGCTCTTGTACCGCCGAGATCGATGTTTATTTCAGCTCGGGGTCGGGTTACGTCCCACCGAGTCAGCTTCTTTGGACTGGGGATGTAACATTCCCCCAGAGCCAAGTCTTTCTTTCAGCTCGGGGTCGGGTTACGTCCCACCGAGTCGGCTTCTTTGGACTGGGGATGTAATATTCCCCCAGAGCCGTCTTTCTTCAGCTCGGGGTCGGGATACGTCCCACCGAGAGACTTATCATCGGCATGGGATCGGAGCATCTCCCCCATGGTCGGCCCTATATTGGTATGGGGATGTGACATTCTCCCAGTGCCAAATGTTCTTCTTAGCTCGGGGTCGGGTTTCGTCCCACTGAGTCGATCGTCATCAGCATAAGGGCAAAGCATTTTCTCCACGGGTAGATATCAGGATCCTCGTTGACTGAGCACATGAAGGTGACAGGAAGAACCAGATTTGCAGCCAAGGCATTTTTCTCTGCGGTTCCTGTAGTGACCATCGACGGATTCATCGGCACACCATCTTTTTTTATAGTTCCCGGCATCAACTCGCAAACTCATTGTTACCGAGAACTTGGGGATAGATGTTGATGGTGTTTTTTAAGCACTATGATATTTAAGCGGTACGGCAGGGGTAAAAGGGGAAACTCCCTTGTTGATCGAGATCATTAATACCGACCTGACCACATGAGTTGGGGGCCGAGCACTTAAGATCGGTAACCCGACCACTTAAGATCGGATGACCGGGCATTATCAGATCGACAACAGCATTATCACTTCAAAAGACCATTGTGACCGACCTCATGAAGACCGAGAACATGGCGAGATATGCTCAAGAAGATAAGACATCCTATTTTTACGGATAAGAAGATAAGTTATCCTACTTTCATGGGGAAATGTGAATGAGTCAGTGTCCTAATAGGATATGAGAGGTGAATGAGTCAGTGTCCTAATAGGATATGGGAAGTGAATGTAGTTTCAACTAAGGAATCCTTGTAGGAAAAGGAATATGATTTCTTCACTATTATAAATAGGAGAGGAAAATGTAAGTAAAGGCATCAAGATCATTACCATCAGACTTGTAAACACAAAACAGAACATAGAAGCATATTTCAGTAATAAAGTATCTTCCGTTCTGTGCCCGTGGATGTAGGTTGGATCTGATCCGCCGAACCATGTTAAATCTCTTTGTCGATTGACGTATTTATCTGTCTTTTGCTAAGTTTGCTTTTGGTTTCCTATAAACAAAACAAATTCACAGTTGGAGGAGGATTGTCTCGGGAGTAAAAAAACCTTATTGCCCCTGAGACCAAAATCAACCGTCAACAACGTATATAAAAGACAAGATGTGTGACAATAAATAAGTAATATTATGGAAAAAGATATTATTCGTATTCATGAATCGAATATAAATACGATCCGAATTGACATTCTCAACTGAACCCTAACATTTCTGATATTCCAAAAAAAAAAAAAATTTATCCCATTTATTATTAATTAATTATAAGGATGGCATTGAAACGAGCCGAACAATTTGATATTGAACCAATTGATATCGAGGACATAAAAGCATGATCGAGTCCCTGACTCGGTAAAAATTTCTAACATCCTTAAATGACCTAACTACCCTTATATTGATGCTGTGGGTGGTTGTGGTTGGTGTAAATGGTGGGGAGAGTAAGAGAAAACTTGAGTGAATTGGTGGGAGGATTTTGGACTAAATTTCTGAGTCTTGAAATGGTGTGGGGTCACATGCGCAGGAAAAAGAAGTGGGTACTCATGGAAACACGTTACTGTTTTCGAAATCCAAAGTCTCCAAAAGCCAAGCCACCCATTAACAATTTTACTCGGTGGCTGAAATTATATAGTTCAGTCGTATCAACACAATGATTCAACCATATAAATCATGTAGCTTAAATATTTATAGTTGGATCAGTAATTAAAATTTGTGTGCATAATATCTTCTTTTCCGGGGCCTTTGCTTTATCCACCCTTTGAGGGAAAAGGAACTTTTGTGTTACCAAAGCCACCGAGTAAAATTTAGCTTAACTGCTGCCTGTTGCTTTTGGCCTATTTTCCTTTATTGCATTTCCAACTAAGAATGGTAATGAGTCTAATCGGGACAATATTTATTATTATTATTATTATTATTATTATTATTATTATTATTCAATAAATCACCCATCCAGTCTTATTTTTAAATCGATATAGAAAATATATCTCATACCCCTGGGAAAAATTGATAATTGTACTTTCAACCATACTCCCTGGTCCTTGTATAGCTCTATATATAGAGACATATGTTCGGGCGCCCATTTTTTGGACAAAAAATAACACAAAATCTGAACCATTGAATTAAGCAAATCAATGACACTAATTAAACTAAAAGCTAGTGGGCCTCATTACATTGAAAGAGAGAGAATGAATAGAAATATAGATTTAATTACCACCTTCGATTTGACTAAATTGAATTGTTCAGATTTTGTGTCAAAAAAGGTTATGTTTTATTAGGTAGATATTACAATGGCAACTGGTTGGACTTTATAGTAGAATCAATTGATGAGTATGACATTCTTTTTCCCTAATAAATCTAAGGTATTATTGTTGGTAATATGTGCTGTAACACTTAAAATGATACGCAACAGAAACTAAAGAGTCGTTATATGCATTTCTTATTCCCATAAGATTTTTCATATTTATATGATTATATAAAATAAAAATATATAAAGTAAAGTATAAATATAATGAAAAAAGAATATGAAATATATTATATCTCAATTATAACCACTAATCACAAATCAAGAGTTTTGTAATTTTTTAAGCACTTCATTAAACTTTGATCTTAAT
Source organism: Zanthoxylum bungeanum (assembly GCA_019454045.1). Classification (NCBI taxonomy): domain Eukaryota; kingdom Viridiplantae; phylum Streptophyta; class Magnoliopsida; order Sapindales; family Rutaceae; genus Zanthoxylum; species Zanthoxylum bungeanum. Next base: position 74,701 of record SKCR01033394.1, on the reverse strand, counting down.
ACACAATTAGATAATCGTACATGGATGCGATCTATAATGATATCCACATAAATATAGGCATACTATATATGATACTACAACATTGATGGATGTAAGTCTAAACGATGTAGTTTGTGGGGATTAGGTTTTAGATCAAAGCAACTAACACATAATTGATGTTCTTTAATCCTTAGTGTATAAGTTTCAATCACACAAGTGTTAAACCTTAGAATAAGAAATGAGAGCTAAAGAGAAGAAATTTGTACTACTGCAAAGACCACCAAAAAACCACAACATAAATGGGGTTTCTAGAGAGTTATGATTAGCCAAAATGGTAGCGAAGGACTTGTTCGATATTTTTTTTTAATTGGTATTTTTATGAAACAAAATTGAGAATGGAAATGTAATTTTTAAATCTATTCTCGAAATTCAAGAATATGTTGTCATTTTAAAAACAATTATTTGAAAATGGAAATATATTTTTTATAATAATTCTTGTTAACTAAATATTAAGAAGTAAAAATTTTGTATTGAATTAGTAATAATTATTTTATTATTTTTATGATTTTATCTATTATAATAATCAATTAGTATTTTATAATTTTTTATATTATTGTTACTATTAAGTTATTATTATATTAGTTAATTATTATTTTATATTTATTATTATTAGTGTTAGCATAAATATCTCCCTATGACGAATGGGTCAAAGAAGGACGAAAATGGATGACGATCAAAGACGAAAAAGGATGGCATCAAGATGAAGAAGAATTCGGCCCAGGAAGACTTAATGCAGGACGATTCAAGGAACGAGCGAAGAATCATGAAAGAAGAAGAAGGAGACACTCTAAAACGGTTGGCCAGTTATGAGATACCTTCAACGTCTCTTACACAGACTGATGGCAACCCCCACGATTTAGTAAGTTACCCAACGGTTACACACACGATCCAGCAGTTGATTGCATGATCCAACAGTTGGATACGCGCAGAGAACGTGGGGGCTTAGTGGAATGAAAGTAGCGAAACTACTCGAACAGGTGACAAAGTCAAGCACTATAAAAGACTCAAGTATAGAAAAAAGAAAGAAAAAGAAAAATGAAGACTCAGAACGAGCAATTATTTTAAATTTAGAATTGTAATTTGTGTGCTTGCGCCCTTTGGAGGCATTTTCTTGGAATCAAACACCCCTTTCTGGGATTGTGTCTCAGGAGGTTTGGACATTACACGTGTATTGACAAAAAATTATGCAAACAGTTTTTGGCGACCACAGTGGGAGAATTGGTGCAAGAAGTGATGATGCCTCCGAAAAAGAACACTCAGACTGGTTCAAATACAGAGGAAGAGGGATTGGAGCAAACCAACCAACCTTATGTTCCAACGGTTGTGGGCCATTTTGAGGGTCTAGCAGAAACAAGTCGCTATGACACTATGCGAGAGTTCAACCCTAACGTGATGCACGCCTTGTTCGGTGAATTCACTTGTCGAACATGTTAGGCTTCAAAATACGCATGTCATAGATAAGATTATTTCGACTAGTAATTCACATTACGAAAATATGGCCAAACACCTTAGTTCATTAAATGAGCTAATGGCCAAATGTGTAAACAAGGGGACAATCCCACCATGGATTACACCTCCTCATGCATCAAGTAATCAGAAGGCTGGTCCAAGCAATGTTCCTCCTCCACAAAGGACTACTGCCCCAACAATACCCCAAGGAGGGACAAATCCTGGTGGTCTTGGCCCACATCTAGGGTCGAATGTAATGCAACATGAAGTAGTGTTGCCTCAAAATTTACAATGACAGGGTCATGATCATGTCCCATTTGTAAGAAGGCCACAACCATCGCCTGTAGGGTTTCCATTCAATGGCAACGACATGTTAAGAGAACAAATGACTGATATTCTTCAAAATCAACTCGGTTTAGGTGTGAGGCCAATTCGGTCAAGATATCAAAAACCGTATCCAGACTGGATCGATTTAGCGTATCCATGGCCCAAGAATTACAAAATACCGGAGTTTTCTCTATTCACGGGATCTGGGGAAGTTTCCACCATAGAACATATAGGACGATTTACCCTTTAGTGTGGGGAAACGAATGATTTCCATAAACTAAGATTATTTCATGGCTCGTTGTCAAGGATAGCGTTTTCCTGGTATATCAGCCTACCACCCAATTTGGTGGAAAATTGGCACCAAATGGAGCAAATTTTCCATATGTAGTTCTATAAAACCGAATCTGAAGTGACTTTGGCCGATTTGGCGAATCTGAGGCAGATGCCAGGAGAATGGGCCGAAACATTCTTACAAAGATTTAAAACGGCCCGAGGTCGATGTTACATACCTTTACCAAAAAAGGAGTTCGTGAAAATCGCTCAAAGTTATCTTAATTTTGACTTAAAAAAGAAATTTCAAGATCGAGAGTTCTGGGACCTCCTCCAACTCACCACTAGCGTTGTACGATATGAACGATTATTGAGGGAGGAAGAGCAAATGAAGAATGCTAAAAAGGGAACTTATTATAGGAATACAAACTATGAGATAAACGAAATGAATGTTGAATCGGCTGAATTATGCTTAGCCGAATTAATTAAGAGAAAGCCATATGTCTGTAAGACGTGGGCCGAACCATGCCCAGAGATAGAACATGATAAAAAAGTAGGAATTTTTCTTTTGATGTCGCTAAAGTTGATGCCATATTCGATCAATTATATAGAGATAAACAAATTAAGTTGAGCGACCGCCACAAATTGCCAAGCCCTGAGCAAGTTTGTGGCAAAAAATATTGTAAATGGCATAATGCATGGTCTCATTCAACTAACAGCTGTATTGTGTTTCAGAATGTGTTACATGATGCCATAGAATCTGGATGAATAACGTTCGAAAGAAAGATGGAAGTGGATGACAACCCGTTCCCTAAACCGTTGGAGCTGAATATGATCAATTCCGACCTTACTAAGATGAACTTGCCAAAATTTAAGCTGGTTTTAGATGAAGATCAGAACGATCAACGCCCTAGTGCTATTGAAAGAATAGAATCACGCCAAAGAGGAAAGGTTTCACAAAATTTATGTGTTCACTACCAGAACAGTATAGAATGGATGAAAGAACTAGAGGAGACTTGTGAAAGGAAGCTGCCAAGAAGAGTTCCAGTAGCGTGGCAACCGAAAACCATCGCACCAAGGTTCTATGGAGAACACTCAAACTTCATCCAGAATATCAAAGGAATTATCGTTGGATGATGCGCCAGCGATGTGAGGTGAAATCTACCACTGGCTATGAAGAGCGAGACCACGATCTTCCAACTGACACCCCTATGAAAAGAAAGCTAGTTGCGGACATCAGAGATGGCAGTGGCAAAGAGAAAATCGATCCAGGTTGTAAAGAGCATACCAAATTCGACCGACGAAAGAAGTAGGATGAGACAGACAATGAAAAACCACCCATTGTTATTCAGTTTGGCAACATGCCATCGGTTGTGGCTAATCATTACCTGTTGTCTGAAAAGTTCAGAAAAGTCAATAATGGGACCCCTGGAAGGAGTGAAGATGTCTACGACGGCGATGAGACAGAATTTGCAACACTTACCATTGACGGTAGATGAGTCTTGGATGAAGAGCTGATAGATGTAGAAGAAGAAATAGATATAAGAACCGAAGCACGAAGAATGGGGACGACACAGAATCGGCTTCTCAGAGAGTTGTACGAAGCTGGAAACCCAACCGTGAGGGAGAAGACTTGGGACGATCCCCATATCTCATGCAATACGGAAAGTCCAAAATAAGACGGATCGTAACCAGGGCAGAGAAGTAGAGGATGCTTGTCAGAAATGCGTCCCACAATGGATCGGTCATGGTGCCATCCTCCGGATGGGATAAAGAGGAATGCTCACCTCGAGAGAGTATATGTAGTGAACAAACAATGGAAATATTAGTATCAGGGAAAGTGACGTTTCCAAAACTGCCACAACAAATGACAAAACACCTCCGACCGCTGTATGTAAAGGCAAAGACAAATGGAATACCAGTCACCAAGGTGTTGATCGAAAATGAGACGACCATTAACGCCATCCCAGTTAGGATGTTGGGACGATTAGCAAAGATAGAGGATGATCTCATCCCTACAGAAGTAGTACTCACGAGCTTCAATAAGGGAGCAACAACAGCTAAATGAGTCGTCCCATTAGACTTACAGGTGGGGAGTACCACTAAAACAACGATATTTTTTGTTATAGACGGACCAACCACATATAACATGCTATTGGGACGAGATTGGATCCACGACAGCCGATGTATTCCTTCTTCTCTCCATCAATGTCTGGTTTTTTGGAATCAGAAAGATGAAGTGGAAGTGGTACACGCTGATAATAGGCCTTTCGCAGCAGAAACAAATTCGGCAGAATATTTTATGTATGAAGGAAATTACGGACCGGCCAGAGTATTAGATGAAGCGGGAAATCCGTCCGGAGTGGCTCAAAATGACGAGCCATACACTGCAGATTTGTTAAACGATTTGTTCGCACAAACAAGGCCAACTATAGCGGCCTTTAAAAGGCCAGTATCCGGCCATGAAACCAGCAAGGTGACATGAAATTGAGCAAACGGACTGAAGAACAAGCTGCACTCGTGGCCACCAGAGCCAACTTAATGGTTTATCTGAGGGGATATGAAATTGAAATCGATACTCAGGCTGTGATTTCGGCCTTAAAATGGAAATTGATAACGCATCAAATAGAAGACAGAATAAGAGAGGCATGCGAGGTGGATTGTTTGGAGGAAAGAAGTGAATGGGACGAATGACTAAAAGGGAAAGAAGAAAATTTAGAACACGCTCTCATATTAACATTAGAAGGCAAACATTACAAGGGCACATGACGTTTTAGGAGAAGTGTGACCGGCGTAAACACACACGTATAACGCAAGCGCACGTATCGTTCAAGTAGTATAAAAATATCGATCCCACGAGGACTTAATTCATACTGTTGTTATTAATTATTGAATCTATTTAATTACAAATATCTAATTAAAAGGAGAATGGAATTGATTGCTTGATTGATTTGGTTGATTGTAGATTTGCTAAATAATTAAATAAAAAGATAAAAGAAATACTAAAGAAAATAAAAGACACAAAGTTCTTAAGGTTGTGATTTCTTTTAATATCATTTAAAAGATGAAGTGATTATTTTATGTTTCTGCAATAAATTAGTTTACTAACCTGGAACACTAAATTATGTAAAAGCCTCTTCCGATGGTCAATTACAAACACCCAGTATAACCCAATTGAACCATATTCCTATGTCAACCACATTACCTGGATTCATTAAGTCTAAGTTCCAATTATGGCTACCCCCGCCCAACAGGTATATTCCTATCCTGTAAGGAAATCTATTAAAGGGTTATCTATCCTTAAGGAAGATCGTGGGCTATTAAATCTAAGGCTGAAACCTAAAATCCCTATGTCTAGTTCATTTTAGATTTACCATTTCAATCTTATTGGTGATCAGACAATAAGAAGCATTAAGCTTAAGACTTAATAAGTAAACTTATAAATTACCCAAACTATAAAATAATCCCTTATAAACTATTGATATTAAAAGTCATCACAACCCCTAGATAACTAACACATATCTAGGACTAATAAAAACATAAAAATAAAAGACATAAAATAAAAATACTGAAAAGTAAAATAAATGTTAAGGTAAAAGGAATTATTTCTACTACTACTTATTTAGATATCTCCCATTAAAATAATATAAAAACTTGTGATTAAACCAGCCATAAAGGCGGAACCAAAATAACCAGCCATAAAGGCGGAACCAAAATAACCAGCCATAAAGGCGGAATATATGTTTTATTACCAACCGACCAATCTGGCGGTATCCTGATTAAGTCCAATTTAAATAGTAAATATATTATTTTTAAGGGAGATTAATCTAAATAGTAATAGTAAAAGAAATTACCTTTCACCCGAACATAAGGAAATTACCTCATCACGGTAAATAGTAAAAACTGTAAAAAGTAAATAGTAAATAGTAAAAACTGTAAAAGAAAGTAAAAAGTAAAAAAAAAATTACTATTATTACAAAAAGTAATTAAAATTATTTACAAAAGTAAAAAAAAGTAAAAACTAAAGACTTAGAGAGAGAAACTCTCTCTTTAGAAGGAATTGAAGAGAGAGGATGGGATACAAATTTCTGAAATCTGGTTCTGAATTTATAGGCGCAGATGGGGTCTTGGCGTCGCGACGCCAAAGGGTTCCGCGTCGCGACGCCAGCTACAGTGACACGTGTCACTTGCTGGTTCGACGGCTCAAATCTTATCCGATGACGTGGCACTGTTCATGACGTCATTGCTTACGTCAGACTGATGATGTGGCACTGTTCATGACATCATTGATGACGTCATGCTGACGTCACTGTCGGCAACTGTCGGCAAACCGGCATTGGATGGGTGACACATGCATCCGGCGCACTTTAGCAAGTCTTCTGTGATGGTGACACGTGTCACGGCGCACGTTAATAAAGTCAACTTTTCAGATTCTGATCCGTTGACCACGGCGCATTTTAGCAACTTCGGTGCAGGTTGGGCGTCGCGACGCCAAGGCTATTCGCGGCGCGACGCGCAGAAGATGGAATTTTTCCTGTTGACGCTTTTTTGTCCGGTTTTGTCCCAAATTACTTCCAGTGCTGTCCAAACTTTATTTATCTGCAAAATAACAAGAAAACACATCAAAACGTTCATAAAACTCGAGAAACAATACAAAACATTAGGTCAAATGAGTGGGAAATAGTGATATAAATACCACCCCCAAACCTAACATTTTGCTAGTCCTCGAGCAAAACCGAAAATAAAATAAAAATAAACTTTAACTAAGCCACTTTCGTAGGGATCACGATTGCATTTAGCGTATGCAACAAGCCTTTAAACCCCTAGGTGTCCCTAGTGGACGAGTGTAGTCTCGTGAGGGTTTACAGCAATGATACCCACAAACATTTTACAAAAGTAAAAAGTTAGTTAAAACTAATGCACACAAAAGCAAAAAGACAAGCGAAAAGAGAATAAAGAAAGTTAGTGACTAATCAGGTGAAAATTCTACTCCAAGTTACTAGTTGTTTTGTTTCTTTCTAAATTACCGAATAAGTAAATTCTCCGATTATTTTTACCATTCTTCATATACACAGCTAACAAAATATTAATCAACTCATTTTTTCCCACAACAGTCATAAGTGCAGTTGATAAGAGAGTAATATTTTTGTCCTAAAGTTCTATCAGATTTCACACCTTTTTGTAGCAATGGAATAATTTTCTGATTTTTCTGATTTTTTCTTTGATTTTTTCTCTATTTTTTATTTATATACAATACCTTCCGTCTATGTAGCGAGCTTTGGGTGGTGGCTCCCAAACCAGTTGGCTTTAGGGCACCAGGTGTTAAGACACCCCTACGAACTTAATTACTCAGACTTCAGATATATATATATTTTTGCAGCATCTTTGATCCATGTAACGAGCTTTGGGCCAGTGACTCCCAAACCAGTTGGTTTTAGGGCACTAGGTGTTAAAACACCCTTACAGACTTAATAACTCGGATCTCGGACGTTTTTTTTTTTTTTTTTTTTTTTTACTCCATCACTATTTAGAGATGCTTCCTCCAATTAAACTATAGCACGGAATATTACAAACTTTTCAATTTTAGCTCATGACTGTGTGTTCCATGTAAGTTCATAATACCTGTCAACTGAACATATGAAGATTCATTTTAGTCAGATTTATGGAGAATTCACAAATTAAATAATTTAAAAGGAAATAAACAAAAATTAACTTGTTTTCAAATAAATGGTTTGAGATACGTATCAGGAGTGAAAACTCCTTACTCAGCTACCTCTACCAATTTCACCTTTTTAGTCAAAAAAAAACACAAAAATGCAAAATATTTTTGTAATTTTTGAAAATTTTTCAATTTTTTTGTATTTTTCGAAAAATTTTGGACTAAAAATAAAAACAACATACAAACTAAAAACAAGGTACTAATCAACTAAATCCCTCCCCCAAACCTAAATGAGACATTGTCCCCAATGTCTTAAACAGTAAAAGGAGAGTTAGAAGGTTGTACCTGGTTAGCTGAAATCTACAGGAAATTAAAGGTTAAGATCCAGATTAATTCGACGCCTCTTACCACGATCGTCCTCAGACCAATTTATCTTTGATAGGATAGGGTCAACTTGTGGTTCATAGGCTATGAGTTGGTCTATTAGATCCGGAGCAAGTCTGGCAGTGAAGAGGAGTTCTTTCATAGGTTTTGACACGAACCCATTTCTCCGAGCATCATCAAGAAACACACAAAGAAAATCATAAAATCCATCAACGTTGAGTAGTCCAATTGGTTTCTGGTGTATGTTCAGGTTCGCCCAAGATAGAACTATAAAAATTTCCTCCAATGTACCAAGCCACCTGGCAAAGCAATAAAAGCATCAGCACGGTTAATCATTTCTACCAAACGTTCAGACATACCTGATACGATCAGTTCCTCTCCGTTTGATGATCCAATAAGATTTGCCTCTGCCAAGGGTTTTGGGACGATTCCCAAAACGTGACTGCCTCCCTCCTGTACGGCCTTTGAAACGATCCCCATAAGTCCGAGATTGCCTCCGCCATATATTAAGTGCATATTCTTGCAGCTAAAACTCGACCCAATTCCCGTGCTGCTTCTATGTATTGTGGTTTAGTACCAACAGTACTACGCAAAACACACAGATGTTTTCAACTCGTCTTCTTGAAGTGGCTTCATTTTTTTATGTATTTCTTTTTCAAATCAGGATGCCTTCAAAAGTGCAATGACGGGCTGAATTTATAGTACCTGAAAAAGGGTGAGTAATAATAGCAGAAGTATCTTCCAGAGGACGTTTGTTAGCTAAACAACAAAAGAAATCGTGAAAGGTCAAAAAGTCTGGATCCTGTCTACGAAAATAAAGATAATTACAACAGAAAAGCGAATCAAAGCAATAATTAAGGCAACGGAATTGTGTATGCAATACGCCACTCGCTTAGTATAAATTTATTAGAATGCGTCTCAAGATTTCATTCTTTATTCAGCCATTGCTAATGAATTGTTTCTCATCTTTGATTGCCAAAAACAATTCCTTCTGTCTTAAAATGCTTCGTTTGTGCCTTTCCCTACAAAAATAACACATAACATTAAAAAGTTCACACAAAATATGAAAAAAATAAATTACAACAAATTGCATGGGTTGCCTCCCTGCTAGCGCTGAATTTTTCGTCTTCAGCCAGACGTGACTGAAATTCATCTGTTAAGGAGGTTTCAATGTCGTTTTGGATGTCCGATTAAAGACAATCCCGTGAGCGTTGCTTTTGAATGGTCTCTTCCAACGGTAAAGTGGCAAAAGAAGTTTTGTCTCATTCAGTGCTCGTGCCACCTTTTTAATCTTGTTGCTCCAGTGGTTCCTGAAAAGAAAGAAAGAAAATCAGGAGGTCTCGTATGGTGTTTGACTTGGAATGGAAGTTCCATTCTGTCAAGCTTCTGGGTGATATCTTTGATTTGTACTCCCCAAACAGCGATGTTTTTCCTGAATGATCTTGGAGCTATTTGTTCTTCCTTGCTCTTCTTCTTTCTCTTTTTGCTCCACCTTTTCTTCACAGATGTATTTTAAAATTCTGTATTCAGCTCTTCATCTGTCATCTGTGAAATACATGTTTCAAAATTGTTAACCTGAGGATGAAAAGAAATGTCAGATTTTAGGTCTTCATCCTCTGATCTGGGTGAAATGATTGGCTCAGGTAGATCTTCATCAAACATTTGTGCAATGGAATCTCCAAGATCTTCATTTTGAGGAACAGAATTCCATCCTCAATTTTGGTGCAGTTGGTACAAATATCAGCTTCCTCCTCGTCAGAGTCTGAATAATAAAATCAAATCGAGACTTTGCCGGTTCGGGTTCCTGAACTGATACCTCTGGTTGTTGATACTGCTCAGCCTCCTCCTCTGTTGAAATGTCATTGTGAAATGATTGGTACTCGAAGGCTTCATCAGTGTCATCTGAACTGGTTCTTGAGGTATATAGTTCTGGTTTTCTGTTAATTGTCTGATCTGATCTGTCATTCTCTGTATGGATTCTGTTTGACTCTGAACTTGTGCATCAAATCGAGCTGTCTGTTCTTGAACATGTGAATCAATTGATCTTCCTCGGATGGTTCTGGTTGTTGATAAGGATCGAAGGAAGATGGTGGATAAGATGGAAAATGTGGTTCTGTGAAATGTGATGGCTCTTCATACCATGAAGGATCTTGATAATTCTGCCACCCTGATGGTAGTTGTATTCGCAATAATCGCTTGGGTGGTCACCATTACATATATCACATCTCCACATTGAGTTCTGTTGAGCAAATGTAGTATTGCTTGGTTCTGGCATCCAGTGATAATCATTGGGCTCGACAACAGGCCTCAGAAAACCGGACTGTTGCTCCCAGATGTGGGTGTATCTTCTTGTAAAGCACGTAATCTTTCAATCTCCCAGTAATGTTCCATTTTGTAAGTCACCTGAAATCAAAAGAAAGAAATAAAAATTACAGATAAAAATAAAGAAAATTAGATACAAGTAAATTAGATAGCTTCAAAATTAACAACTCAAGAAATATAAGTCCCCGGCAACGGCGCCAAAAACTTGACCGGCGTAAACACACACGTATAACGCAAGCGCACGTATCGTTCAAGTAGTATAAAAATATCGATCCCACGAGGACTTAATTCCTACTGTTGTTATTAATTATTGAATCTATTTAATTACAAATATCTAATTAAAAGGGGAATGGAATTGATTGCTTGATTGATTTGGTTGATTGTAGATTTGCTAAATAAATAAATAAAAAGATAAAAGAAATACTAAGGAAAATAAAAGACACAAAGTATAAGGTTGTGATTTCTTTTAATATCATTTAAAAGATGAAGTGATTATTTTATGTTTGTGTAATAAATTAGTTTACTAACCTGGAACACTAAATTATGTAAAAGCCTCTTCCGATGGTCAATTACAAATACCCAGTATAACCCAATTGAACCATATCCTATGTCAACCACATTACCTGGATTCATTAAGTCTAAGTTCCAATTATGGCTACCCCCGCCCAACAGGTATATTCCTATCCTGTAAGGAAATCTATTAAAGGGTTATCTATCCTCAAGGAAGATCGTGGGCTATTAAGTCTAAGGCTGAAACCTAAAATCCCTATGTCTAGTTCATTTTAGATTTACCATATCAATCTTATTGGTGATCAGACAATAAGAAGCATTAAGCTTAAGACTTAATAAGTAAACTTATAAATTACCCAAACTATAAAATAATCCCTTATAAACTATTGATATTAAAAGTCATCACACACCCCTAGATAACTAACACATAACTAGGACTAATAAAAACATAAAAATAAAAGACATAAAATAAAAATACTGAAAAGTAAAAATAAATGTTAAGGTAAAAGGAATTATTTCTACTACTACTTATTTAGATATCTCCCATTAAAATAATATAAAAACTTGTGATTAATACCAGCCATAAAGGCGGAACCAAAATAACCAGCCATAAAGGCGGAATCAAAATAACCAGCCATAAAGGTGGAATATATGTTTTATTACCAACCGACCAATCTGGCGGTATCCTGATTAAGTCCAATTTAAATAGTAAATATATTATTTTTAAGGGAGATTAATCTAAATAGTAATAGTAAAAGAAATTACCTTTCACCCGAACATAAGGAAATTACCTCATCACGGTAAATAGTAAAAACTGTAAAAAGTAAATAGTAAATAGTAAAAAATGTAAAAGAAAGTAAAAAGTAAAATAAAATTACTATTATTACAAAAAGTAATTAAAATTATTTACAAAAGTAAAAAAAAAAAAGTAAACTAAAGACTTTTAGAGAGAGAAACTCTCTCTTTAGAAGGAATTGAAGAGAGAGGATGAGATACAAATTTCTGAAATCTGGTTCTGAATTTATAGGCGCGGATGGGGTCTGGCGTCGCGACGCCAAAGGGTCCGCGTCGCGACGCCAGCTACAGTGACACGTGTCACTTGCTGGTTCGACGGCTCAAATCTTATCCGATGACGTGGCACTGTTCATGACGTCATTGCTTACGTCAGACTGATGATGTGGCCTGTTCATGACGTCATTGATGACGTCATGCTGACGTCACTGTCGGCACTGTCGGCACCGTTGGATGGTGACACGTGGCATCCGGCGCACGTTAGCAAGTCTTCTGTGATGGTGACACGTGGCACGGCGCACGTTAGCAAAGTCAACTTTTCAGATTCTGACCCGTTGACCACGGCGCATTTTAGCAACTTCGGCGCAGGCTGGGCGTCGCGACGCCAAGGCTATTCGCGGCGCGACGCGCAGAAGATGGAATTTTTCCTGTTGACGCATTTTTGTCCGGTTTTGTCCCAAATTGCTTCCAGTGCTGTCCAAACTTTATTTATCTGCAAAATAACAACAAAACATCAAAACGTTCATAAAACTCGAGAAAAACATACAAAACATTAGGTCAAATGAGTGGGAAATAGTGATATAAATACCACTCATCAAAGTGAACCTGGGATATGAGAACGAAAAGAACAATACTTATATCAGTAAGGAACTTGAGCTCAGGTACGCGAATAGCTAATAAGAAAGTATAAGATTGTTTTGCTTGGGACTACGACGAAATGCCTGGTTTAGATAAAACTTTGGTAGAACATAAGTTGGCTATTATTCCAAACCACAAGCCATATAAACAACCCCCCGGAGGTTTACACCCAATGTCATGTCTGACATTAAAAAAAAAGTCGAGAGCCTTTTAAAGGTGAAATTCATTAGAACCACCAGATATGTAGAATGGTTTTCAAATATCATCCCCGTCATGAAGAATAATGGAAAATTAAGAATCTGTATAGAATTTAGAAATTTAAATTTGGCAACACCAAAAGACCAATACCCTATGCCCACGATAGATTCCTTAGTGGACTCCATGGCAGGATACCAAATGTATTCTTTCATGGATGGGTATGCAGGGTATAACCAAATCTGTATTAATGAAAATGACATCCACAAAATGGCTTTTAGATGCCCGGGGTCTTTAGGATGTTATGAGTGGGTGGTAATGCCATTCGACCTGAAAAATATCGGAGCCATTTACCAATGGGCCATGAATTTGATCTTCCATGATCTGATCAATAATTTTGTAAAAGTTTATGTAGACGATATAGTAATTAAGTCTATGGTCGTGGGTGAGCATTTTAATCACTTGACATTGGCTTTCGAACGAACGAGGAAATTCAAACTAAAATTAAATCCTGCCAAGTGCACTTTCGGGGTTAGTGCAAGGAACTTTCTGGGTTTTCTAGTCCATCAACGAGGAATTAAAATTGATGTCAATAAATCTCGGGCGATCACGGAAGCCAAACCGCCCCGGAATGAAAAAGAGTTGCAAAGGTTCCTAGAGCAAGTCAATTTTTTAAAAAGGTTCATTTCAAATTATGTAGGAAAAACTAAAGCTTTCTCGTCCTTACTGAGGCTGAAAGAAAAAGACGAATTTTTCTGGACCGAAGAGCATCAAAAAGCCTTCGAGAACCTGAAGAACTATTTATCAAAGCCGCTGGTGATGGTAACCCATGTGCCAGGACGGCCAATGAAGCTCTACATATTCGCTGAGGAGCAGTCCATAGCTGGAATGATCACACATGAAGATAATATGCGTGTGGAAAGAGCCATTTATTATCTCAGCAAGCAATTGTTGAAGTGTGAATGTAATTACTCTCCAATGGAGAAATTGTGTTTGACTTTGTATTTCACATTTACTAAATTACGCGCCTATCTTAGCCCGACCATTGTGTATTTAATTGTAAAAATCAATATAGTGAAATACATGTTCTCTCGTCCCATTTTGCATTAAAGAGTAGGATTTTGGTCTCTATCATTGTCAAAATTCGACATACGGCATGAACCCCAAAAGGTCGTAAAGAATCAGGCCTTTGTGGATTTTTTAGCTGATCACCCTTGTTTAAGCACCACCAAAGAAATGGAAATGGAAATAGGTGAGTACAGTTTAAAAACATGGACGATGTATTTTGATGGATCTAGTACATCGAAAAGAGCAAGAATGGGAATAGTCTTTGTCAGTCCTTTAGGAGAATCATTTTGTTTCATCATCAAGTTGGACGAATGTTGCACCAACAATCAGGCCGAATACGAGGCTTTAATATTTAGGGTTAGAGATCCTCCTTATATGAGAGTAAAAAAAGTATCCATTAAGGGAGATTCGCAACTAGTTGTCCAACAAGTGATTGAGGTCTTTAGATGCCATAGTTCGTTGGTCATGGCGCTGTTAGAAATAGCTAAAGAACTGCTAAACAAATTTGACTATGTAGAGTTAGAGCACGTCTCAAAGACGAAGAATGAGATAGCTAATGAACTGGCCCAAGCAACCTAATGATATAAATAGACAAGTATGGAAGGCATATGCATGAGGGGGGAGGCCAAACCAGCTCTAGTAAGGTGAAAAATGAAATGGATGTTATGGTCACTGAAAACCAAGACAAGGACGACTGAAGAAGAGAGATTAGAGATGTCTTAAAGAAACTAGAGAATGGAGAAAATCGAAAGCTAAAACTAAAAGCCTTAAACTTTGTGGTATCAGGGGATGTATTGTATAAGAAACGTCAGGATGGTTTATTGTTAAAATGTGTAGGACCATCAGAAGCCAAGACCATTATGGCCGAAGTGCATGAAGGGGTTTGTGGGGCTCATCAGGCCGGAGTAAAGATGAGATGGTTAATCATAAGGAGCAGATACTATTGGCCAAAAATGGGAGTATCATGTATATTGTACGCTAAGGGATGCGTAGCTTGCCAGAAACATGAACCCATACAAAAAGCGCGAGCAATAGAAATGGTCCCCGTCATTAAACCGTGGCCATTCATGGGATGGGCGATCGATTTGATAGGAAATATCTACCCTGCATCTAGCAAAAGACATACCTTCATCATCGTCGCCACATATTTCTTTACCAAATGGGTGGAAGAAATCCAGTAATAGAAATTTCCAAAGAACAAATCATCAAGATCATAAAAGAGCATATCTTTCATCGATTTGGTATTCCGCAGACACTAATGGTAGATCATGGTACTTCTTTGAATGGCGAAAACGTTAAGTGTTTCCTGAGTGAATATGAGATCTAGTTAGTAAACACTACTCCATACTACCCTCAGTCAAATGGTCAGGCAGAATCATCCAATAAGATCCTTAAAGGGCTGATTCGGAAGATGATAACGGACAATGCTAGGCAATGGGACGAATGCTTAAGTCAAGCTTTATAGGCATATAGGAATCACCCCGAACAAGTACCTTGATCACGCCATTCCAACTAGTATATGGTCAAGAGGCCGTATTACCGGTCGAAATCAATGTTAAATCTACAATGGTGGCGTTACAAAGGGAATTGACGAAAGAAAACTATAGTGAAGCGATGATCTAAAATCTATTAGAGTTAGATGATATTAAATGCGATGTCATTAACCATTTGGAAGCACAAAAGGCAAGGATGTCTAAAGAGTACAACCAGATAGTCATGGCCAAATTGTTCTGGAAAGGGGAGTTAGTATGGAAGACCATACTACCATTGCGTACTAAAAACCCTGCATATGGCAAGTGGTCGCCTAACTAGGAAGGCCATTTCAAGGTGGAAAATGTATTGCCAAATGGGGCTTATCATTTAAGGAGTTTGAATGGAGAAATGCATGCCAGTGCGATAAACGGTAAGTACTTGAAAAAATATCTGCCTTCGTTATGGGAACATGAGAATGTAACATTCTCCAGGTGAAAGAAAAAGAGTGAGGAGAAACAAACAAATAAATAAATAATGCAATTTCATTGGTTATTGATGACGACGTCCTAAAAGTTACAAGTAATGGACGATGCAACGTCCTAACAGCGAATACGTACATGATTAGTCATTGGTCGATGGCTGTCAAAAATCTTCATTTAAGTCCTTCATAGCCGATAACGTTTCCCTCAACCAATGCCACTCATTCTGTATCTCTGAATCAGCTGCCGCTAGATCGGTCAGGCTCTCCTGTAATTGTCTTTCTATGTACAACAATACCGATTCTTCAATCACCATCTTGTCTGTAGTTTCCCGTAGAGTCTGGCGGAGAGTGTTGAGGGAATCACAGAGACTTTCTTTCTTTGCCATTGAAAAATGAAGCCAAACCCTCTAACTATGTATGTTTCGGTAATGAAGATTAAGGGCCACTATCTCGTTCTGCAAATCTTGGAGGAAGAGTCGGTTCTCCACTGGTATAGGCAAAATAAGAAGAGCCAGCAGTCGAGCTAGCTTTGAGGAAATCCTTTCCAATTTGATCATATTTTATGGCAAAGTGGCATGACCGATCTCCAGCTTAGTGAATGAGGCATATTGACCAACGAACTCCCGAAGAGCCTCTAAGTCTATAGTTGCTTTGGCTGAAGACGAGGAAGGCTGAGACGGAGTAGAGGCTAACCGATCAAGATGGTCCAAAATGTCTTGGACTGATAGCATTAACGGATCGGGCACCTGTGTGCAGAGAGGGAATTAGCGAATGAAGGCCAAATGAGTGATAAAAAAAGAGAAAAAAGAAGAGAGAGAAATACTTACAGCCCCAGGTTTAAAATTGGAACTGGATGGTTCATCCGCGGCTGTCATAGGATGTCACCAAGTGATGATGCGGATCCAAAGGAGCTTACCCGGTCAAAGCACTGACGCCGCGAAGTGTAATGGTGAAGGGGTCGGAAGGGAAAAGGAAAACGTTGTAATCAAAAGACTAAAAAAGTAGTGATGTGGGGAACAAATTCCGGTAAAAAAGAGGGAGTGCCAATGATAGATCTATGAGGAAGAGCATACCATTATTTTCAAGAAAAGTGCAGGTGTCTGCATGCAACCTCATGCGCTGAAACCAGGTCTCAAAAGAGGAGTCAGGTTTGGGCCAGGTACAGATGGGGTTGGACTGAGTAGGAGGAGAAACGTTCAATGGTTCAGAAAAGGGGATGTTGGAAACGGAAGGGAACAGCTGGGCCAAGGGAGCTGTAGCAATGGCTGTATCACTAATAAGAATGGGCCCCAGGGAGCACAATCCATATTTTTCATCGAGGGTATGGACCCCAAAGACACCAACAGAAGAATCATCCAGAGCGGCTTGGTAATCACCGAAGGTTGAAGTGGCCTTTTTCATGGAAGTGGAAGAAGACGACGCCATAGCAAGAAGGTTGGGAGATTTGCAGCGATGAAGAGGAAAAGTAAAATAGCGACAAGAAAGAGTTTGGACTTATATAACCGAGATGAACATTCACCCTAGGACAGGTGTTGCAGCCCGATTCGAGGGAAAAAGAAAGAGCGGGAAAAGGAAGAGGTGGTGCCAGATATGATTTGACCTAGAAGTGACACAAAAGGCGGCACATTAATTGGCGCAATGATGGTCTTCGATAAGACGTGATGGGAAATGTCACACATTTATTAATGAAGCGATAGATTCGCATAGGGAACGTAAATGACGGTCCTCGAAAGACAAAATGAAAATCCAGCAGGCCGAACTAGTAAAGCAGTCGATGGTGTCATCCCAACTTTACACCTCTGGTTGAGAAATTCCGCCTCGATTTCATCTCTCGAACCAATCAAGGCGAATTTGGTGGACAATTGTTAGCAGAAATAACTCCCTATGATGAATGGGTCGAAGAAGGATGAAAAAGGACGACGTATCAAAGGACGAAAAGGGATAGCGTCAAAACAAAGAAAAATTCGGCCCAGAAAGACTTAATGCATGACGATTCAAAGAACGAGCGAAGAATCATGAAAGAAGAAGAATGAGACACTCTAAAACGGTTGGCCAGTTATGAGATACCTTCAACGTCTCTTACACGGACTGATGGCAACCCCCACGATTTAGTAAGTAGCGGTTACACACACGATCCTGCAGTTGATCATCCAACAGTTGGATACGCATATAGAACGTGGGGGGGGGGGGTTAGTGGAATGAAGCAGCAGAACTACTCGAACGTGTGACAAAGTCATGCACTATAAAAGACTCTAGTATAGAAAAAGAAAGAAAAAGAAAAATGAAGACTCAGAACGAGCATTTATTTTAACTTTAGAACTGTAATTTGTGTGCTTGCGCCATTTTGAGGCATTTTCTTGGAATCAAACACCCATTTCTGGGATTGTGTCTCAGGAGGTTTGGACATTACCCGCGTATTGATAAAAAATTGTGCAAACAATTAGTGTTTTGAAATAATAAACTATTATATTTTTATAATTTATTATTATATAATTTATTATTATTAATTTATTATTATTGTAATATTAAATAATTATTAATATTTAATAGTTATTATTATTGTTGTTGTTGTTGCTGCTGCTACTATTATTATTACAAAATTTGAAGGATATATTTTAGGAAAACAATGAAAAAAATTAAAAGATTTATTTTTATTTATTTATTTATTTTTTTAATTGGAGAATGAATTCTTGCATTTTCAAGAATGTTTTTCATGATTCAATACCAAACATATATTTCTTATTTTCTAAATTCAAAAAACAGAAAATGATTCGAACGAGCCCTAACCCTACCTATATATTTAGGTCTTCATGATAAAGTATGCAATCATTTTAAACATCAAAATAAATTGATGTTATACAAGGAAGATCCTTACGATCAAGATGATGTAATTTTCTTGCAATCATTTTGTGTAAAACCGGTTTAAGTAAAAACGAAGTTGGTTACAGGATTTTGCAATAAACTGTTTAGTCGTTTTGTCAAACCGTGAGACAGTTTCGCATTGGAATGACTTTTATAATTTGGAATCAAATTCTTTTAATTCCATGATGTTGGAAAATATTGTTAAGAAACAATAATTTGGAAAATATTGATGGGGAACATGTGGTACACTCATGATGGAAATATTTTTGGAGGGGTTAGAGGAAGTCATTAAGCATCCAAATACATGTGATTACATAGTAATCAAGACTTGCTTCCAAACGCATGTGAGTTAATAGGAAGCCATGCATGTGATGTTATAGTTACTTGATTTCCCTCCTATAAATAATAGCATTTGCTTATTGAGTTAAGCAATCAATTAAGTTTGATTAAGAGCATCTCTACAAGAAGAAAGGTATCCAATTGTGTGGTGGTTAACTTAGGTTTATTTCAATTTATTTGTGAATAAATCTAAGGTTAGTAATACATGTATGGTTAGTGCTAAAAGGACTAATATGGAAAAAAATTAGGGATAATGATTCCTAACATAGGTATCAGTAGCTTAAATACATGTATTCTAGTTAGATTACACAAAAATGATGATCATGCATGAAAAATGTAGAAAATACATTCTGTTTTTTGTTTTTACAAAAATGATTTTCTTCCAACTTTTGGCAGTAATAACTCACTGTACAAAATTGATAATGGCATATTCTAAGATGTTTTGAAAACTAGGACATGATATCTTTAATTTGGTATATCATTTACTTACTTTGGATTAAAATGGAGAAAGATATGGACCCTAGAAGTTGGCTAGTCGAACCTCTTTTTACCTAGAAAAATACTCCCAGAATGTTAAAATGACATGTCATCCGCTCCTTTGGAATAGAACGACATGTCACCCGTTTATTGTACGACAAGTCATACGTGTAGAGCTTATTCAGATGACATATCATCCGTAAAATGATAAACCGACAAGTCGGCTGCTTTTGTATTACATAATTGACATGTCGTACGGTCACAGAACTCGCGGATGACATGTCGTCTGTGCGTGTGACTTGGCTGACCTTGGCCGATGCGTGAGAGCACATGAGGGTACTTGGGTGCCCGTGGCTGGCTCGTGGTGGCGCGTGTATCACTTCTGATGGCGCGTGGTGGCGCGTAGAGATTCATGTCGACCCATATGTGTAATTTGTGTATCGGTTTTCTTCGGTAATTCTGATCCGTCATGATTGAATGTCTAATTCTTTTTGCATAATGTTCTAATCGGCCATGATAAATTTGTTATATCATATAAATTTTGTGTTTATGTAATTTAACGAATATCTTTGTGATGTTTATTTTAGCCAATGTAACTTTGTATTTTTCATTGTGCTAATTCTTTTTTCTTGTATTTTTCATTGTGCTAATTCTTTTTTCTTGTAGTTTCCCGTAGAGTCTGGCGGAGAGTGTTGAGGGAATCACAGAGACTTTCTTTATTTGCCATTGAAAAATGAAGCCCAACCTTCTAACTATGTATGTTTCGGTAATGAAGATTAAGGGCCACTATCTCGTTCTGCAAATCTTGGAGGAAGAGTCGGTTCTCCACTGGTATAGGCAAAATAAGAAGAGCCAACAGTCGAGCTAGCTTTGAGGAAATCCTTTCCAATTTGATCATATTTTATGGCAAAGTGGCATGACCGATCTCCAGCTTAGTGAATGAGGCATATTGACCAACGACCTCCCGAAGAGCCTCTAAGTCTATAGTTGCTTGGGCTGAAGACGAGGAAGGCTGAGACGGAGTAGAGGCTAACCGATCAAGATGGTCCAAAATGTCTTGGACTGATAGCATTAACGGATTGGGCACCTGTGTGCAGAGAGGGAATTAGCGAATGAAGGCCAAATGAGTGATAAAAAAAAGAGAAAAAAGAAGAGAGAGAAATACTTACAGCCCCGGGTTTAAAATTGGAACTGGATGGTTCGTCCGCGGCTGTCATAGGATGTCACCAAGTGATGATGCGGATCCTCACCTAGGAGGTGAAGGCGGAGGAATGGGAGGCATTGCCCAAAGAATGTGGGATGATGGTCGTTCTAGTGAAGGAGACCGTGGCAGTGGAGGATCAAAAGGGGAAGAGCTCGGTCTGCCCGATGACTGGATCTCTGTAGAAGAATCAGAATCGGAAGAGTCAGTAACATGAATAACCTCGATATCTTCAAAAATTTGGCTGATAACGTCAACTTTAAAAATGGACCTAGCCTGTTCCAATAATTACAATTCTGCTAGACTAAACAGACCATCCATGTCCCTATAAATGGCATCCAACAAAAAGGAGCACAAATCCATAAGTCGGCCGTTGGCAATGTCCGATGAAATGGGAAGATAACCCGCCACGGGTTTCTGACTAGGCACGCAAATGATATATTTGCAAAGCCAATAGTTAATGAAAGCGGTGCGTTCCAACACCGAGACTGGACCAGCTGACTCGAAAAATGAACGAAAGAAAGCGGAATAAGAGGAGAATGAAAAAGTGTCCATCTGAGGAGGAGGAAAACGAAAGTTAGTACGAGAAGAAATGGTCGCACCCAAAGGAGCTAACCCGGTCAAAGCACTGACGCCGCGAAGTGTAATGGTGAAGGGGCCGGAAGGGAAAAGGAAAACGTTGTAATCAGAAGACCAAAAAAGTAGTGATGTGGGGAACAAATTCCGGTAAAAAAGAGGGAGTGCCAATGATAGATCTATGAGGAAGAGCATACCATTATTTTCAAGAAAAGTGCAGGTGTCTGCATGCAACCTCATGCGCTGAAACCAGGTCTCAAAAGAGGAGTCAGGTTTGGGCCAGGTACGGATGGGGTTGGACTGAGTAGGAGGAGAAACGTTCAAGGGTTCAGAAAAGGGGATGTTGGAAACGGAAGGGAACAGCTGGGCCAAGGGAGCTGTAGCAATGGCTGCATCACTAATAAGAATGGGCCCCAGGGAGCACAATCCATAGTTTTCATCGAGGGTATGGACCCCAAAGACACCAACAGAAGAATCATCCAGAGCGGCTTGGTAATCACCGAAGGTTGAAGTGGCCTTTTTCATGGAAGTGGAAGAAGACGACGCCATAGCAAGAAGGTTGGGAGATTTGCAGCGATGAAGAGGAAAAGTAAAATAGCGACAAGAAAGAGCTTGGACTTATATAGCCGAGATGAACATTCACCCTAGGACAGGTGTTGCAGCCCGATTCGAGGGTAAAAGAAAGAGCGGGAAAAGGAAGAGGTGGTGCCAGATATGATTTGACCTAGAAGTGACACAAAAGGCGGCACATTAATTGGCGCAATGATGGTCTTCGATAAGACGTGATGGGAAATGTCACACATTTATTAATGAAGCGATAGATTCGCATAGGGAACGTAAATGACGGTCCTCGAAAGACAAAATGAAAATCCAGCAGGCCGAACTAGTAAAGTAGTCGATGGTGTCATCCCAACTTTACACCTCTGGTTGAGAAATTCCGCCTCGATTTCATCTCTCGAACCAATCAAGGCAATTTGGTGGACAATTGTTAGCAGAAATAACTCCCTATGATGAATGGGTCGAAGAAGGATGAAAAGGACGACGTATCAAAGGACGAAAATGGATAGCGTCAAAACAAAGAAAAATTCGGCCCAGAAAGACTTAATGCATGACGATTCAAAGAACGAGCGAAGAATCATGAAAGAAGAAGAATGAGACACTCTAAAACGGTTGGCCAGTTATGAGATACCTTCAACGTCTCTTACACGGACTGATGGCAACCCCCACGATTTAGTAAGTAGCGGTTACACACACGATCCAGCAGTTGATCATCCAACAGTTGGATACGCGCATAGAACGTGGGGGGGGGGGGGTTAGTGGAATGAAAGCAGCGGAACTACTCGAACGTGTGACAAAGTCATGCACTATAAAAGACTCAAGTATAGAAAAAGAAAGAAAAAGAAAAATGAAGACTCAGAACGAGCAATTATTTTAAATTTAGAACTGTAATTTGTGTGCTTGCGCCTTTTGGAGGCATTTTCTTTGAATCAAACACCCATTTCTGGGATTGTGTCTCAGGAGGTTTGGACATTACACGCGTATTGATAAAAAATTGTGCAAACAATTAGTGTTTTGAAATAATAAACTATTATATTTTTATAATTTATTATTATATAATTTATTATTATTAATTTATTATTATTGTAATATTAATAATTATTATACTTAATAGTTATTATTATTGTTGTTGTTGCTGCTGCTACTATTATTATTACAAAATTTGAAGGATATATTTTAGGAAAACAATGAAAAATATTAAAAGATTTATTTTTATTTATTTATTTATTTTTTTAATTGGAGAAAGAATTCTTGCATTTTCAAGAATGTTTTTCATGATTCAATACCAAACATATATTTTCTAAATTCAAAAAAAGAAAATGATTCGAACGAGCCCTAACCCTACCTATATATTTAGGTCTTCATGATAAAGTATGCAATCATTTTATACATCAGAATAAATTGATGTTATACAAGGAAAATCCTTACGATCAAGATGATGTAATTTTCTTGCAATCATTTTGTGTAAAACCGGTTTAAGTAAAAACGAAGTTGGTTACAGGATTTTGCAATAAACTGTTTAGTCGTTTTGTCAAACCGTGAGACAGTTTCGCATTAGAATGACTTTAATAATTTGGAATCAAATTCTTTTAATTCAATGATGTTGGAAAATATTGTTAAGAAACAATAATTTGGAAAATATTGATGGGGAACATGTGGTACACTCATGATGGAAATATTTTTGGAGGGGTTAGAGGAAGTCATTAAGCATCCAAATACATGTGATTACATAGTAATCAAGACTTGCTTCCAAACGCATGTGAGTTAATAGGAAGCCATGCATGTGATGTTATAGTTACTTGATTTCCCTCATATAAATAATAGCATTTGCTTATTGAGTTAAGCAATCAATTAAGTTTGATTAAAAGCATCTCTACAAGAAGAAAGGTATCCAATTGTGTGGTGGTTAACTTAGGTTTATTTCAATTTATTTGTGAATAAATCTAAGGTTAGTAATACATGTATGGTTAGTGCTAAAAGGACTAATATGGAAAAACATTAGGGATAATGATTCCTAACATAGGTATCAGTAGCTTAAATACATGTATTCTAGTTAGATTACACAAAAATGATGATCATGCATGAAAAAGGTAGAAAATACATTCTGTTTTTTGTTTTTACAAAAATGATTTTCTTCCAACTTTTGGCAGTAATAACTCACTGTATAAAATTGATAATGGCATATTCTAAGATGTTTTGAAAACTAGGACATGATATCTTTAATTTGGTATATCATTTACTTACTTTGGATTAAAATGGAGAAAGATATGGACCCTAGAAGTTGGCTAGTCGAACCTCTTTTTACCCAGAAAGATACTCCCAGAATGTTAAAATGACATGTCATCCGCTCATTTGGAAATAGAACGACATGTCACTCATTTATTGTACGACAAGTCATACGTGTAGAGCTTATTCAGATGACATATCATCCGTAAAATGATAAACCAACAAGTCGGCTGCTTTTGTATTACATAATTGACATGTCGTACGGTCACAGAACTCGCGGACGACATGTCGTCTGTGCGTGTAACTTGGCTGACCTTGGCCGATGCCTGAGAGCACATGAGGGCACTTGGGTTGCCCGTGACTGGCACGTGGTGGCACGTGTATCACTTCTGATGGCGCGTGGTGGCGCGTAGAGATTCATGTCGACCCATATGAGTAATGTGTGTATCGGTTTTCTTCGGTAATTCTGATCCGTCATGATTGAATGTCTAATTCTTTTTACATAATGTTCTAATCGGCCATGATAAATTTGTTATATCATATAAATTTTGTGTTTATGTAATTTAACGAATATCTTTGTGATGTTTATTTTAGCCAATGTAACTTTATATTTTTCATTGTGCTAATTCTTTTTTCTTGTATTTGTTATAGGAAAATCATGTCGATTGTTCAAAGAACTGCAAAAAGGATTATGACATCCGCACACAGTGAAAGATTAAAAGATATGTTATTAGAAATGGATAATTATCGGATGAGTAAAGCGATGATATGATTTCACATATCATCATTTTTAATAACATATTACAAGAGTCGATATGGGAAGATAATTGGAGAGGACAACCAAATAGATTCAGAATGCTATGATATACTCTTCCTGTAATATAGCAAAAATGACTTACTAATATTTAGGAATTGGTAACTCATACCGAAGAATGATGAGTGGTAAATGTATAACTATTTCCCACTCATTTGACCTAATATTTTGTATAGTTTCTTGAGTCTTGTGAATATTTTGATGTGTTTTGTGTTATTTTATAGATAAATAAAGTTTCAGGACTTTCTGGAAGCAAATCGGGGCCAAAATAGTGAAAAATGGATAAAAGGGCAAAATGGTCATTTCGTGCATTGCAAAACAAAAGGCACGTCGCGACCGCTAACGTGCGCCGAAGCCTGCTATTGTGAACTAGGACACATGGACCAATCAGAGAAGTTTTGCTAACGTGCGCCGAAGTCTGCTAATGTACGCCGTATTTGCTAACATGTGCCACCACGTGTCACATCAGAGCAGATCCGCTAACGTGCTCCGTGCCACGTGTCATCATCACATACTTCCGACAATCTCCATCGCCACGTCAGCACAATTATTGAGTTAATCATCCAAATTTTCCACGTGTCAGCATTCTATTGGGCCGACAGATTCCATCGCCACGTCAGCGGATAACAGATCAAAGCAGCCAATGATTGTGCGCCATGTCAGCGCATCGCGACGCTCAAGGGTGGCGCGCCGCGACGCGTGGCACCAAAAAAAGTCTATAAATAGAGGCCGAAATTTCAGAATTGAATTCATACATTTTTCTATGTAATTCCTTAAGAATACTGAGAAGATTGTATCTTGCTTGTTTATTTACAGCTTTCAGTAATTAATTTCCGCTTTTGCACTTTCTTTTCTTTACTTTTCAATCTTTACTTTCTGTAATTTACTTTTACGCACAATACTTTCCTTTCTTTACTTTTCAGCAATTTACTTTTCAGTAATGAGGAGGTAACTCCCCCTTGCTGGGGTAAAAGGTAAAATTTTTTTTACTAATATTTAGATTAATCTCCCTTAAATATAAACTAGTTAAAACCTGACTTAATGAGGAAATCGCCTTACGGTCAGTTGGTAATTATTGAAATTGGTTTTAACCTGACTAAACTGGATACCGCCTGATTGGTCGATTGGTAATTAAGTATTAATTAGACTTAATCTGGATACTGCCTATTTGGCTGGTTGGTAATTATCATGCAAAGTTAATATATTATATTACAGGAGATATCTAAAATAGACGTAATAAAATTGGATCCTTTTACTCAGCATTTTCTTTTATTGTACTTTTAATTTATTTACTTTCCAACATTTACTTTTAAGCATTTACTTTCCAGCTTTTACTTTTCAGCATTTAATTTTCAGTATTTACTTTTCAGTATTTACTTTCCGTCATTTACTTTTCAGTATTTAATTTTCAGCAATTTACTTTATGTCTTTAATTTTATTTAAGTTTTTACTAGTCGTAAATATGTGTCTTAGCTAAACCCGATATTTGGGGTTGTGATGAATTCCAATATTACCGGTTTATAAAGGATCGATTTACAGTTTGGGTAATATAAATGTTTATTTATTGACTCTTAAGCTTAATGCTTTTTGTTAACTGGCCATTAATAAAATTGATTTGGTAAACTTAAAATGAACTTGGAAAAGGGATTTTAGGTTTAAACCCTAGACTCAATAGCCCACTATCTTCCTTGAGGATAAATAACCCTTTAATAGATTTCCTTATAGGATAGAAAAATACCTGTCGGGCGGGGGTATCCATAATTGGAACTTAATCTTAATGAATTCAGGTAACTTGGTTGACATAGGAATATGATTAATTAAGTTACACTGGGTATTTGTATCAGACCATCAGAAGAGGTTTTTGCATAATTTCGTGTTCCAGGTTAATAAACCGATATATTACACAAACATAAATTAACCACTTCATCTTTAAAAAGATATTGGAATAATTCACAACCCTGAATAGTTTCTAAATCTTGAATTTTCCTCAATCTTCTTTCGCATAATTTTATTTACTAGTTTTAAATTTCAGGCCACCATCCAATCAAACAATCAATCCATTAGATACTTGTAAAAATTTGGCTTCATAAATTAATAGCTTAGGTATTAAGTCCTCGTGGGATTGATATTTTTTATACTACTTGAACGATACGTGCGCTTGCACCAGTCAAAGAACTACATGCTCAGTATAATATATCCATTGAGAGGTTGGCAATTGAGTATCTCAGACATAAGTCAAAAGATACGATTTTTCCTTTGATGTCTCGAAATCGTTGAAAAGATCCTAGATTTGCTATGGGATTCCCATGGTTATCCAAGATCAATTATAAGTTACTCTAAGAATTTAAGGATTCTTATCCTAAGACATTTATTCGTTGGGAATCTAGAACCAGAAAAGTTCTAAGTGTTAGTTATTAGTTTTTCCTATAACAAAATTATGTTATTGTTCATATGTGTAATTATTTATTATTTCATGCATGTAAATATGGCTTTTATTTTTTTCTTTTGGATGTTTTATCTTGAATTTAATTTATGTAATTAAATTAAGGAGTGTCATGTATTATCACATGTTTACGTTCTAAAAACTGAAAACATAAATATTGTTTTTTTTATGGATGTTTTATTTTGAATTTCATGGCATGTAAATATTACTTTTATTTTTTAGTTCTCTATGTTTCAATAATTTTTCTCGGACAATTAAAATAAACTTATTTATTCTAATTACTCAATACTTAAAAATCGATTTTTTACCCAAAAATCAGATTTTTCCATATTTGCCGTAAGACCACAATAGTTTACATTTTGATCATTTTGGTCCTAATTTATCAAATATAAATTTAAGTGATTTCAAATCACTATCAAAATGATTTCTACATATCATATACATCAAAATATAACTCACAACACAAAACCCAGTTTTTCTTCAAATTGTCGAATGGGTGTCCAAGTTGAAACTATTTGGATTTTAGTCCAAATTTGTCAAAACAAGTTTAAATGATTTCCAATCAACACCAAATCATTTTTACATCTTATATACATAATTATACAGTACATATATGAAAAGCCTAAATTTTGGTGGAGGTATAAACCCTAATTTCTCAAATTAATCCCATTAACTAAATTAACCAAAATTAAACAAATCCAACACTTTAATCTACTCTCTACAACACCAAACAAGTCTCACCACTTTGAAACAACTGAAGAAAAATTCTAGGTCATCAATGAGTAGCCTAACAACTCTACAATGGCAACAAGAACATCAAATGATCAAAAGTGTGCTTATACACCATTTATAAACATACTTTGTTAATCATACATGCATACATTTTTCATTCATGCTTCCAACCATCAAAACACAAACATAAGAGAGTAGAAAAACTTAAGAACTACATATGTTGTAGCTAAGAGCAAAAGGAACAAGTTTCATTCTAATAGAAAGTTGGAAATACTTACTTAAATCCAAACTTTCTTGATTTTCTTCTTGGTTTCTTTTCTTTTTCTCTCAAGTCTCTTTTGTTTTAGGTTTTTGGTGGCTTGAAAAAGTGTTTAGAAAATTAAAAAATGAAAACCTTAAATACTTAGGGCTTGGCCGAAGTTTTTGTGAGAAAAAATACAAGATATTTTTTCAATGTTCAAAATAAAATATCAAGGATGTCAAATGCCTTTTTAACACCTTTAATTTAATTGTAAAGTCAAACTTATACATAACATAATCATTTCCAAACTTTATCATAATGGTAGATATTTATATTTTAATTACTTTAATCATTTAACAATTAAATAATTAATTAAATACCATTATCTCAAATATATGTATTATATTTACTTTAAATATTCCAAAGACATATATTAATGATATATGTCAAATATCATAATTTGACATTTAATTAATGTGTATTTAATAAAATCAAACATTAAATACAAATACACATTAATTAGGAAATGACCAAAAGGTCATTTTGCATGTATCTTTCGTTTAACCGTTAAACGATTTATAAATAATCAATATTATTCATAAAAATTGCCCTAGTGCTCTATGAGTATATTTCATTAGTGAGACTCTCTAGGTTCATGCATATCCATCATGAAATCTAATTTCGTGTCTATAATCTACCCACCCATAAATTATGACGAACACAAATAAAATTACTGAACCATACAGGTATCCAGATTATTCCATAGATATAGATATAAACGTCAAATATCTAAAGGTATAATCACGTCAATGTTTCTATTAGCAATCTCTTAATAACACTTAGAACTCACTTCTACAGTGTACCACAGGCCTATGGATTTAATAGATTGTTAATTCCATATTGAATACCTATGCTCTGTACACAGAGCTGACAGATTCTATCTTGACACACACAGGATATCCTGAGGATCAAACCATACCCAATGGACAGGCGGAGGTCTGACCTTAATAGGTTGGTGACGTGACTGTCATCAAAGTATGAAGGATATCTCATATATCCACAGTGGTATCTCAAGTAAAAAGAATCACCATGCTACTCAACCCGAGAAGATTTTTATTGACATTGTTGTAATATCCATTAAGAATCTTCGGTGAGTCGTTCAGTGTTTATCCGATATAAACACCTACATGTCTATACGAGTCTCTAAGACTCATGGTTCATTGAGAATCAACCATTGGAATCCAAGATTCCAATATACGGCATGTACCGGTTTCAACAGGTTTACATACTGACCAAGTAATGTAATCATTGACCAGGAACAGTTAAAGAAATGTACTGTTATGATACAACTCAATGTCAGTTGTGACGCTTTTGCAACTGTATCATAACTAATCATTCTAAAGTCAATTACGTCTTTACTATATATAAAGATATGCTATATAATAGAAATTGCCGCTCCTAGAACCAACCCCAACAAATTCTCTCACTTTCTCTAGTGCCAATATCGATTGTATCTCATACCCATCGACTCCACACGTTTATCAAATAACTTCAGAGGAATGGCCTTGGTAAGCGGGTCTACTACATTATCTTCACTCGAGACCTTGCACACGACAATATCCCATCGCGACATAATCTCTCGAATGATATGGTACTTATGTTCCACATGCTTCGACTTCTAATGCGCCCTCGGTTCCTTCGCTTGCGCAATGGCTCCATTATTATCACAGTATAACAAAATGGAATTCTCGATACTTGGGACAACTCCAAAACCTGTGATAAATTTCTTACCCTAAACAGCTTCTTTTGCAGCTTCAGAAGTTGTAATATATTCTGCCTATGTGATGGAATCAGCTGTATACCCCTATTTGGAACTTTTCACAAAAACTAAACCTCCGTTAAGGGTAAACACGAATCCTGATGTAGACTTTCTATCATCAGGATCCGATTGGAAATCCGAATCCGTGTACCTATTAACCTGCAGTTCATTTCCTCCATACATCAGAAACTTATCCTTAGTACCTTTAAGATACTTTAAGATATATTTAATGGTCATCCAATAGTCATTACCTGGATTGGACTGATATCTGCTGGTCACACTAGTTGCGAAACTGATATCAGGCCTAATACATAACATGGCATACATGATGCTGCCCAAACACGAAGCATAAGGCTGATTAGACATTCTAATCTTCCCATCTTCTGTTTGTGGACACATTGTCTTCGAAAGATGTAGGCCATGTCTGAACGGTAAATTTGCTATCTTACAATTACCAAAATTATATCGTTTTAAGATCTTATCTATGTACGTTGATTGAGATAAACCAATAAGCTTCTTTTATCTATCTGTATAGAGTTTTATGCCTAAGACATACGAAGCTTCACTCAGGTCCTTCATGGAGAAATTCTTACAGAGGTAAGCTTTGACGTCTTGAATCATCCAGATATCATTCCCAATGATCAGGATGTTGTCAACATAGAGAACTAAAAATACCACCACACTCCCACTAGCATTCTTATACACATAAAATTCTTCCGAATTCTTAAAAAAACTAGACAATTTGATTATCCCGTCGGATCAAAGATTCTAACTTCGTGAAGCTTGTTTAAGTCTATAAATGGTCTTCTTAAGCTTACATACCATGCCCGAGTTTTCGCTGGATACAATTGTTAGGGTTGGTGTTCGGAGTTCCAATCCGGATCGTATTTATGTTTGATTCATGAATACGAACAATACGTTTTTCCATAATATTACTTATTTAATGGTAGCACCTCTTATTTTTTATACCAATATTCGATCTAATTACAGTTAGATATCTAATTATGATTAGATTGAAACTAAATCTGATTTAGTGATACATGTATATTAGACAAAGACCCTAGGATTTACAACGTAATGCGCAGTTACAAAGTAGTTTGTAATTGACATTGGGAAACGTCACTATAAGTTGTATATCCTTAAATAAAGTTCCTGGTCAAGATTTACTAACACAGGTCGGTTAGTAAAATTCGCTGAGACCAGTACATGTCGTATATCATGACTTGGTTCGATGGTTTATCCCAATGAACCATGAGTCTCGAAGACTCGTATAGACATGTAGGTGTTTATTTTATAAACACTAAACGACTCACTGAAGATTTCCTAGTAGATGGTACACCAACGTCAATAGAAATCTTCTCGAGTTGAGCGAGCATAGTGGTCCTTCGACTTGAGATACCGCAGTGGATATATGAGTTATCCTCCACACTTTGAAGGCACTCACGTCACCAATCTATTTAGATCAGACCTCTGCCTGTTCGTTGGGTGTGGACTGATGCTCATGATATCTAGTGCGTATCAAGATAGAATCCGTCAGTCCTATGTACAGGGCATAGGTATCCTACACGTGTTTGTGATCTAGTAAATCCACGGCCGTGGTATAACTTCGGAAGTAAGTTTCGAGTGTTATTTAGAGATCATAAATTTGAAAGTCGAATATATTATACCATACGGATTTGACGTTCTTATCTATATCCCAGCTATAATATGGATAGCCTGTGACGAAAGGATTATACGTATGCAATGACCTCGACTTGCATAGTTTAGTGAGATTATCTGTGGTCGTCATAATTCATGAGTGGGTGAATTATGGACACGAAATTGGATTTCGTGACGGATAAACCTAAACTTAGAGAGTCCCATAATATAAAGTGTACTCGTTGAGCACTTGGGCAACGCATTATGAATAATACAGATTATTCATAATACTTCATCGAATTAAATGAGTTAATTCGAATCGTTTAATCGGTTAAACGAATGCACATGCATAAGGGCATTTTTGGTCAATCGTAATTATTGTGTATTTGTATTTGATACATAATTTGATTAGATACACATTAATTAATTGTCAAATGAGATTTTGACACATGCCATTTATATATGTATTTTTTATTTAATGTAAATAAAAATACATATATAATAATAATTATATTAATTAATAATTTAAATATTTAAATGTTAAATATTTGAATAGTTAAATAATATTCATATTACATAAATTTTATGAAATATGTCTAATTATTATTGATACATGTGGCATGTTTTGATTAAACTTAAGGTGTGCAAATTTGATTTGCTAACATAAAGTTTAATGTTAATTTAATGAAATTAAAATACAAAAATGACCAAATTGCCCTTGGAAAGTCGGTCACTCCTTATTTAAATTAGAAAATTTTGTATTCTTCATTATTCACTCCTCCATGGCCGAAAATGACCTTCTAAATACTCTCCAAATATTTCTTGATGATTCAAGATGGAGAAAGAAGAAAATCAAGAAAAAAAGCTAAGGAATTAAAGGATTAAAGGTAATTCTACAAATCCCTAAGCTTAGAAATTATGTTTCTTGTTTCTTGATGATCTAGTGAGATCCTAGGGTTACTTCTTTTCTATAAATTTGGGGCTTTTTGGTTTGGAGGATGAATTGGAAGGCTTTGTTCATGTGTGAAGTTGTTTTGGATGATATTATTGTAATATTAATTCAATTTTGTCATTTGATGATAAGTTTCCATTCTAGAGTGTTATGACCACTCTTGTAATGCCTATAATTGTTCTTGGGTGGTTCATTTGTGGTGACTTTGATTGGTATTAAGATTAATTAGATTAATGTTGGAAAATTGGATTTTAAGCATGAAAAATTGATATTTTTGCTTCTGAATCAGATCTGGAAATACTGTTCATATGGTGATGAAAATAGTGTCATATAAATGTATTGGATGTGTTTTGGGTGTTGGAACATTTTCCGGAAATTGTTTCGGAGTTGACATATGCAAAAACGGCGAAAAACGGCGTTACCGGGTGAATTTTGAGCCAATTGGGTGACAACTACCCAAACAGTGAACTTCCCTAATACTATTGGGACTGACTTGGCCAGCCCTCATGTGTGTTGGGTGGTCGGTTCGGTCAAAAACGTGTTTTATGTTATTTTACGGAAAAACGTGTTCGTAAAAGTTTTCATGACGTTTCTTAGTTATTTATGTCGTTATTTGATATCAAATAAATATGTTTAGGTGAAATATGAATGAATTATTCATATTGGATATTGAATAATTTATTCGGTAATTTGTTTAAAAGTTTTAAAATTACGATTTCGCCCGAACAGCGCTTCCGCTGCGCCCTTTTCCCAAGCCCCAACAAAAATGGTATCAGAGCAGGTCCGATCCTTCATCCATTACATTTTTCATGCTTGATATATGATATATAATCTAATTTTAATGTCTGCACATGCGTGTAATTTAGATGTTTCTTGACTTTTCAGTTCTACGCTAACGAGAAACGTAACAGAAATTTAATTGTTAAATTAAGTTATGTTTTCTAAGGTAGAATTGAACTGTTAGGAAATTGATCTAGATTGAAATTATGCATTTGATGTAGAGCAGAGCCTTCTTGAGGAATATCCCCGCTTAAATAAGGCAGTAAAGTGACATGTATTGGATGCATATTTCTTGGTCCGTTTTGTCAATACGGTTTATGGGTATCTTTCTATGGCTACATCCGAGATCGTGCCAAAGCAGTGAGGGTGTAGTTGATAGAATTTTATCCATGGCAGATGTATATTTGATACTAGACAAATTCAAGTGAAAGTGGAAATCCTGAACGTGTCAAAGCTGTCAGGACTACATCGGTAGCTTGAGTTTGTCATTGGCAAGTGAAGCCTTGATACACCTCCTTGTGAATGTTCCAAAGCTGTTATAACAAGAAACGGTCAAGACCAAAATTAGGAGTCACAGTAAGTGTGACTGACAATGAGTTGTCTACCTAATGAATATACATAGGCGAGATCTTTCCAAAGCTGTGAGTTGAAATATATTCATGAGATCCTACTCTCACTATGGAATTCGATTTAATTATTGAATTCCCGTTCTCTGTTGTGGATTACGGTATTACGTAAAGTAGTGGGAGGTACTGCTGGGTTAAAAATCCATAACTAAGGTAGTGCATAATTTTATGGAAATTGCTGCTTTTGTTTTCCTTATTCTATATTGTTAATAGAATTTACTTATAATCCACTGCATGCATATTATTTGAATATATTTTCTAACTTTACTTTTGGTTGCGTATTTCTAGAATTGGTTCTAGAATGTAAGTTGACTTGGATATTGTTAGATTAGTTAAAACCATCGGGAACTGTTGTTCTGATTTTCTTGAAAATCAAGATGGTTAGAGACTTAGTTACTAAGTCACGATAAGTAATCTGAATAGATATATGTTTTAGGATATAATTATCTAGAGAGAATAGTTTCTTGTGCGGTAAGAAGTGATGTGAATTAGTTCATGTCTCGAGATAATGACGTTTCTTGGCTTTAGTGACTTTTAGAAGTCACGTGTTTAACACAGTTTTCTAATCAATTATTTGCAATTGTTGTGAACAATTGAAGGCAAAATATAAAGCTAAAGAAAGGAGATGTATATAGTTGTGTGTTGAGAATATCGATTCTCACAATACGACAACTATAGGTATTGGATACAAGATCTCCCATCTAGTTAGTTAAAATAATGTTTAATGACTGTTTTTGATATTTGATAACAAAACTTGTAACTGTTGGATAGTTACTTGTTCTTTATAAACAGTTGTTACATTTTTTAAAAATATGACTAGTAGTGTCATTGATAAGAAGATAAACATTAAGAAAATATTCGGTTAACTAAATAACTTAGAACAATGTTTTATGAGATTTTATCACATAAGCAGTAGATGCTTATTCCGTATGGTAAAGGATGGTCTGATACAAGATCACACCACATATCCTTATCCATTTAATGAATATTATATTCAGGTATGTAATTAAATCTCATTTAACCAATGATCGTCATTGGACCACATATTTATTAAACTAATACATTGGATGTACGTAGTTTAATGAATTATAAATTGCCTTGGATAGTTTTCATTACTTTGTAACTTAGTTAATGAATTGTCATGACTTAGTTGCGTGTTTCTAAAACTATATATGTTGAACATTTTGAATGGTTTGAGAACTTTCAATATGTTTATGATGAAACACAGATATAATATTTTGAATGGTTCAAAGATATTCTATTTGAAGTGTTGAAAACTATAATTTTAAAATTCATCGTGAGTCTTTGAATTGTTCAAAGATGTTTGATATGATCAAACGTATGAATTTATTGTAATTTATTCTAAAGTTATTTAATGAATTTGATTCTTTCTCAATATGATTCTTCTACGATTCCATCGTGATGGAATTGGTTAGTGGGAGAAATTGAAATTTATATGGTTTGATTCGTTTAATATTGAGTGTTACCGAATTGGTTTTCAATACTCTTGGGGTTATGCTCCAGTAACACTAATTCATCCTTTTTTAATTATTATTCCATTAGTTTCTATAGTTGCGTATATTATATGTATAGGTAGAAAATTCAAATCTTGAAAAGTATGAGATTTAAATCTTTCTTTTATATAATGGTTATATAATTGAAAGTACTTGCACCTTAGAGGTACAAGTAAAAGTTTATCATTTATTCTATTTAATAGAATATTGTATTCTATTTGATAGAATATCTTTTCTATGATCCCGTGTAATAAAATTATTTTATTACATGGTGTGTAACATCAGATGTTGACGATTATAGAAAAGACATGACTTATTGAAGTCAAATGTGAGAGTGATATAATGTAATGGAACTACATAATTAATTAGATGAAACGACCCTATGATATCTTCCGTATAAGTTTAATATGATGTCAGAATCATTTACAAAGTATTTGATACTTATTGGTTTTGTTGTTTTCTTATCGAAGAAAATTATCCTACAACTTATAATGAGAGCGATATTTGATATCGATTTCGGTAGTTAGCATTGAACCATAGATCTAAAATTATTCGTAGCTTACTACGATCAAGTTTTGAACTTGATTAAGCTTTCATTATGAATCGTTCATAAAGTGTGCAAATGGTTTGCGCAGCAAAAGCAAAGTGAGCTTGATAAAGGTTTGACCTTTATGGTATGACAATGAGAAAAGTTATACTCAGTGATCTATTGTAGATTCTGAGAAAACTTGTCTCAAGTCATACTAATTGTGTTAGTGTCCTAGACATGCCACATGATCTCTAAACATGATTCTAGTGTGAATAATACAAGAAGTTTGCGGGAAAAACTTACAATGATCGGATGTTGGATTTCAAAAATTCTTTGTATGTTGATGAAGCTCCAAGTTTTGTTGAATGAATCCAACCCAAGGGTGAGTTTCCCTATCACCTTACAAGACTCTTTTAAGTGCTAGCTTCAGAAAAATTTGCAACAAAAATTTTCTTTCAAAGGGAGAGGGCCACGGTTTTTCAAAGAAAATGAGAGGAGACGAAATTGTTTTTGATATTTTTGTTTTCTAAAAACTAAAACCAAAATTAAGTGTATGTTGACTTTCAAAAGTGGTGGTAGATTTGAGAAGCAAATGCCACATTTATTATTTCAACCACCAACATCACAAATAGTGACTTTTGATGTAAGTCATGGGTCCCACCCATTTAATTTCAAATCTAGTCGACTTACACAAAACACTTTGGGCTCGAGTTCGTTTATTCCGAATAAACGAATTTTCCGTTGCGACGTAATTAAATCCAATTTAATTAAATAATAATGCCTAGTAAAATTATAACGAAAGTCGCTTACGAATTAATTCCAAATTAATTCGTTCCCCCGAATTAAAATCCAATTTAAATTTTGCATTGAAATCCGATTTCAATTAATATATCCAATATATTATTTAATCGATTAATTCCAAATTAATCACGTTCTCTCTCTTCTTTACGAATTTAATCACAGATAAATTCTTGCCGTAATTAATCCCAGATTAATTTTCTCTCTCATAATTAATCTCAGATTAATTCTGTTCGAGTCAAATGTCATCGGTGAATCTTTGGGAAGCGACCCAAGAGATCCCTGGATATGTTGGTAGTAAATACGGTCATCAGACTATCCGAACACATGCGTACCCGATACCACATTCTTGCTGATTTACAAGACATGGTTGGCTTCTAGTAAAACACTATGCCTACCCAATTCTCTAGAAATATATTCAACATGGAATATATATAATATGTATCAGGCGTAGTATACAATGTATTGCGTATTACGATCCAATTTCGGATGTCACAAGCTAGGGCTAGGGTTGGAATTGTGTCTGCCCTGTATGAAAAATATATCGGATCACTAGAAACTAGTCTCTGTAATCGGATAATCATGACCTAGTCATATTATCCCGATAGCTGCAGCATTTAAGAGTATTAGTTTTGTATCCCTGCGTGATCATCATCTCCATGTGACTGAAGTGATACTTCCATCTTGACATCATATCCAATACACTATGATTCTCATAATTAATCTCAGATTAATTCTGTTCGAGTCAAATGTCATCGGTGAATCTTTGGGAAGTGACCCAAGAGATCCCTGGATATGTTGGTAGTAAATATGGTCATCAGACTATCCGAACACATGCGTACCCGATACCACATTCTTACTGATTTACAAGACATGGTTGGCTTCTAGTAAATCACTATGCCTACCCAATTCTCTAGAAATATATTCAACATGGAATATATATAATATGTATCAGGCGTAATATACAATGTATTACGTATTACGATCCAATTTCGGATGTCACATGCTAGGGCTAGGGTTGGAATTGTGTCTGCCTTGTACGAAAAATATTTCGGATCACTAGAAACCAGTCTCTGTAATCGGATAATCATGACCTAGTCATATTATCCCAATTTCTGCAGCATTTAAGAGTATTAGTTTTGTATCCTTGCGTGATCATCATCTCCATGTGACTGAAGTGATACTTCCATCTTGACATCATATCCAATACACTATGATTCTCAGTATACCGAGAAGAGGCGTACACAGAACCTGTTAAAGCTCCGGACGACCAAAACCAAAGTATACTAATTGTCGTAAGTATTAGCGATGCAAGTCTCAGGTTAAGACCACATACACCTACCCTGATTCGGATTCCTATAGACACATAGTCATACTACCAATGAGACTCCGAGTGGTCTATCCAGAGTGAAGTTGTTCCCGGTCCAACGGCTAACAGAACCTCCTATCACACTTGCATAAGTATCCAATTCTTAAATATATGAGAACTATGCCGTTAAGCTTCCATAGCGCTCACAAGTGTAATACTAGTCTATTCCGTATTATCGATGTCCAGTCTCGATAATACTACGACTAGGGATATTTAATGATTAAACCTTTCATGGATTAATACTGTCTCATATCTTATTAATCCGGTACTAATCATATGGACTTTTATCATTTATATATCCAAGTAATCCAATTACAAAATGATAAAAGAGCAATTTCCTTTGTCACATAGTTAATTTGTACAAAGAATACCATGTATTTTACAAATAGTGATGCTATGGGTCATAATTGTCCAACAATCTCCCACTTGGCCTATAGCCAATCACTCAAGTGTCCAACACCTGAACTATATACGGGTTGCTCATGCTTATGCTGAGATATCGCTTTCATCAGCGGATCTGCAAGGTTATCATCTGAAATGATCTTTTCAATCTTGACATCGCCACGATGTATGATCTCACGAATCAGATGAAACCGTTCGAAGTACATACTTGGATCATTGATGAGACCATAATTCCTTAGCCTATGCTGTAGCCCAGCTCAGCTGCTAACAAAACTACTCCTAATCCAATTATAAATTTTATAGATCCAAAATGCTTCTTTTTCTGCCTCATGCTTATGCTGAGATATCGCTTTCATCAGCGGATCTGCAAGGTTATCATCTGAAATGATCTTTTCAATCTTGACATCGCCACGATGTATGATCTCACGAATCAGATGAAACCGTTCGAAGTACATACTTGGATCATTGATGAGACCATAATTCCTTAGCCTATGCTGTAGCCCAGCTCAGCTGCTAACAAAACTACTCCTAATCCAATTATAAATTTTATAGATCCAAAATGCTTCTTTTTCTGCCTCAGCCGCATCAATATATTCCACTTTTGTTGTTGAATCAGCAACAATATCTTGCTTGGAAGATTTCCAGCTCACTGTTCCGTTGTTCAAACAAAATATGTACCCTTATTACGACTTACAATCTTCTTTATCGGTTTGGAAACTTGCATCAGTGAACCCAGTCACCTCAAGTTCTCCATCTCCATAAACTAAGAAAGCATCATTAGTTTGTCTAAGATACTAAAGGATGTTCTTAGCATCAATCCAGTGACCATTACTTGGATCGGCCTGATAGTGACTGCAGATGCTCAAAACATTTGAGAGATGAGGTCGCGTACATATTATGGCATACATGATCGATCCGACTGCTTAAGCGAACGAGATCTGATTCATTGAATCTCTCTCTTCTTGAGTTTTAGGACACATGTCCTTAGATGGAGAGATGCTATGTGACATTGGAAGCAGCCCCTTCTGGGCTGATCCATGTTGAATCTCTTCAACACTTTGTCAATGTACGAGTTCTCGGAGAGTGCCAACAACTTTTAGATCTATCCCAGTAGATCCTTATTCCTAGAATAAAGGTTGCCTCTCTCAAGTTTCTCATGGAGAATTTTAATGAAAGCCAAGCTTTCACCGATTTTAGTATGGGAATGTCATTGCTAAGAAGCAATACATCATTAACGTATAGGACAATCAATGTTAGTGAGCTCCCACTAACCTTCTTATATACATAAGAATCATCATCGTTTTGAATGAAACCATATATACCATTATGATCTCATCAAAACGTTGGTTCCAAGAACGCAATGCTTGCTTCAATCCATAAATGGATCGATTTAAGTTGCATGTTTTGGCACGACAAAACCGTTAGGGTGTTGTATATGAACATCCTCTAAAAGGTTTTCATTAAGGAAAGTGATTTTGATGCCCATCTGTCATATTTCATAATCGAAATATGCAGCAATATCAAGCATTATCCGAATGGATTTAATCATGGCAACGGATAAAAGGTTTCGTCGTAATCGACACCATGTTGATGACGATACCCTTTCGCTACAGGCCTAGCTTTGTACGTTTTTATGTTGCCATTCATGTCCATCTTCACCATGAAGACACATTTGCTACCAATAGGTACAATGCCTTCTGGTACATCAACCAGTGTCTAAAATGTTAGGGATATGCCCTATACCCAACTTGTGGATGGGCTATATGTACATGTATTTGTAATATTTTCATTAATTAATAAAATGGCAATCTTTATTATACGTGTCTTACATAACTTATATGAATCATCAAACACTGTAATAAAGCCCTTGGAGTAATAAGATGATGGCTTCCACGCCTTATGAGAATCATTACTCTTAAACGTTCATAGTCATAGTTTTGTAAATAATCTGGGCGTTCACAAAGCGAAGAGACTAGCATGATGATATGATCCGTCCTTAAGTGGGGTAGCCGATCTCATAGACTACTAGCGGAGATCCATCCACTTGGTGTATCACATGGATGCATGAGTTGGTAGTGTCAATCGAACTGACCGCCGACAGTTTTCACATGGAGTGTTTATCCCATATGTCTGTGAGAACATTCATGTATCGATTGTATGACTAGTCCTAAGACTTGAGGTCTTTACAATCTTATGTGTAGATCAAATAACTTTAACATTCTCCTTCACCAGTTCAAAAAATCCGGTCATAAGGGTATGATTGGGTCATTTGTTGAAACATATGAAGTTTATAAAGATACAATAAAGAATCACCACTCTCTCGGATAATATTTTCTTATAAGAGTAGTATTCCAGTTCGCGGGTTGATATGTGTGATCAGTGCTTGAGACTGTGGCCGCAGCGGAAGAATCATGTGAGATTCTTGGGTTAGTACGATTCATGACACTATCAACATCATACCTTTGACTATATGGGTAGACACTTTCCATACCCTAGGTCAAACGGTGGGGATATAGTGAGGCGAGGGACCGTATCATATGAAAATCGCATACATAATGGGTATATATATCTTTCCTTCTCATTTGGGGGCCTTGGCATGTTGCTAGATGTCAACCTTGGTCATTGAAATCGAACGACCATCTGATCGGAGGATAATTTATGTTCGATTAAATTATCACGATTCATTTTATGTCCAACTTGAGGGGAACCCAAAAGGTCACACACAACAAAGTCGAAATCAATGGTTAACAGTGCACAGTACAAATTTAACAGCATATATGATTGTTGTATGAATTGTTCATAAATGGTTCAATGTGTTTAATTATTGAACGTATCATTTATGAGGTTCCATAGTGGCTTAGGGATTGGTGAATGACGATAGGGGCACTTTGGGAATTGGAATAAATAAATAAATTAAAAAAAATGTGAATAGTAAAAAAAATTTTGTTATTTATTTTGAATTCTGATTCGGCCCAAACTCTTATTAGGGTTTTATAGTCTCATTAAACAACTAAATTAAGATCCAATGGCTAAGATTAAATTAGCATTTATCCCACATCAGATTCTTAATTAACTTTGTTGTCTTTGGAGCACCTATATAAACCCAAAGAATTCTTCACAAATTTTTGCACCAAACCTTTCATATCTTGGGTTTATATAAGTGAGCAACTCAAAAGTTTAAGAGTAAGCCACTTATTTTGAGGATCCTTAAGTCTAATTGACTAGAGGAACCTCGAGTTAAAAGTTTTGAGGTATTTGCCTAGGCTAGCACCAAGGGCAAAATACCCGTGCACTCAAGGCGTAGTCTTGCCGTTGAGTTTTGGCTTTGGTGTGTGCATCTTTGGAGGCCACACACTTGGGTGGATCTTTGGAATGTGGAAGAGCTTGCTGACTTCGAGAAAAGCTTATAGATTGGAGGGAGGACTGAAGGAGTCTTCGGTTCAAGTAAGTCTTTTTCTTTTTTTATTTATTTTAATTAGAGTTTTTATGATAGTTAGCATGTTTAGGTTTATGTTATTTGCATGTTTTATGAGTTTTTATGCTTAGAATATATAGTAACATGCCTAGGCTTGTAGAATAATCAAAACAAATGGGTCTTGGGCAAAGGGATAGCGGCATCATAATTTTTAATTTTCCGCTGCGCACTCGCGGCCGCTTCCCAACAGTGGTATCAGCGCGCCGTTTTGATTTTGATTTGTTCTCTCTCATTTGAACTCGAAATTGGGTGTGTAAAAGCTCGTTGGAAAGCTAACACTCTGAACTTACTTTTAGACACAAGTTTTGCATGATTTGGTTAAGATTTGAATTATGAAATTCATTTAAAGTTCACACTTCTGTAAAAAAACGTGAATAGTAAATTTATTTGAATAAAATAAAATGCAATATCATAATTCAATATTAATCAAAGTTATTTAATGCCTAAAATTATTCCAACATATTAAAACTCATATTATTGATGATTCTATGTATGGTTAGAATTGTCATGATTATTTTAGGGTGCAAGCATCTAGAGACTTTCTAAGGAAATAAAGAGTGTATTGCTTATCCCTTAGCTAAGTAATTATTTCGTGATGAACTTAGAGATTTATTACCTTTAAGGCTAATAAATATAAATCACTTGTTTATAATAAAATATATTATAAAAGATACAAGTGGGGTGGGACCAAGGCGTTAATAAAACTTTCCAAACTAAAGTTAATTTAACCAAAGGTATTACTAGAGTTAGATAATGATTTGGTGTCTTCCTTCACTCACTACCATTTTATAGCCAAAAGGAAAAGCTGTGAAGACATCTAGATAATCATTTCCTCAAAGTTTACCTTAAAGCATATTTAAAGTGTTGGACTAATTTGGAGGATCTATTGTTTATTCCTGTCACCAAGGCAATAAGAGCCTAAGAGGTAAGGGTATTTAAGAGAGTTCGCTCCACCCTCCCTCTGGGGAATTTTCAATGGAGGAATCCATTTGACAGTTATTCACTTAAACTTGCTAAAATCCTCAATAATAATTTAAGTCTAAAATTTACCTCCCATTGTAAAGTATAGACCCAAAGGGCTTAAACCGTATTGGCAGGACTAGGCTTTACTAGACTGACCAATACCAATTTGTCCCTAAATCATACTATTGACAATGGTTTGACTTTTCTGAGTCATAAGACGCAACGGCCCTTAGGCGTGGTCTTATAACTTAGTGGCAAAGATTGGGTGTCCACAAGGACTAGCATAAGCTATGGCATGTTTGATTGCCCAACCCAA
This sequence comes from Zanthoxylum bungeanum, assembly GCA_019454045.1. Lineage (NCBI taxonomy): Eukaryota > Viridiplantae > Streptophyta > Magnoliopsida > Sapindales > Rutaceae > Zanthoxylum > Zanthoxylum bungeanum. Next base: position 31,224 of record SKCR01033394.1, on the reverse strand, counting down.
TGATCAAGGAATTATGATTTATATCATAAATTGGTTGGGAACCTACCTAATTATTGTATTTTATAACGACCGGCCCTAGTCGGAGTTGTGAAATGATGATAATGGGATCCTTGCCCACAAGAAATCCATCATATTGGGATTGATGCGATTTGCTTAAAATTTTAAAACAATTGAGTGTGAGCAACTTCATAATATTAAAAGCCCATGTTATTATGAAACATTAATGAAAACATATTCCTAATTTTAACATTCTCTCTAAACATGTGGGTTAAAATATTTCACAAACATTCAAATGGCAAATAGAGTATCACTTTGTTCCACCCTTGATGAGCATAAGCTCATAGGGGACAACTACAATGACTGGTTTAGAAACCTTAAAATTGTCTTACGACAAGAAAAGATTTTATATGTTCTTGAAAGACCATTTCCCCCTGAACCCGCAGAAGATGCTGACCAAAATACATTTGATGCTTGGAAGAAACACGTTGATGATGCTGAGCACTCGGTTTGCATAATGCTTGGACGAACTTCAGAAAGCTCAAGAAGATATGGATGCTCAAACCATCATCTTTCACTTGAAGGAGTTGTATGCAACTTTCGTTCATACTGTGAGATTCTAAGTGTCATGTGCCTTATTCCAAAGAAGATATAAGGAATGATCTGTTAGTGGACATGTGCTTAAGATGATTGGCCACATTGAAAAATTAGCCAACCTCGGGCTCATTATGGATCATGAGATAGGTCACGATCTAATTCTTCAGTCCTTACCAAAAGACTTCTCTAACTTTTTTATGCAGTTTATTCTGCCTGATAAAGAAGCTACTTTAGCAGAATTGCACAATCTGATAAAGCAAGCAGAGAATGACTTGAAACCGGAGCTTAAAACCTCCATCATGCTTACGGGTACGAACCTGAAGCCACGAGGCCCAAAGAAAAATAAGGGCAAGGGCAAGGCTCTAGATCACCTAAAGCTCAATGGTAAGGTGGAGAAGAAAAAAGGAAAGGGGAAATGTTTCTTTTGTGGAAAGAAGGGTTATTGGAAGAAAGACTGCAGATCCTTGAAAGCCCAGGAAGCTAGGGAAGCCCAAGAGGCCAAGAAGCCCAATGCTTCAGGTATGTTGTATATGATTGAACTATATTCTCAAAACTCCGAACCTTCTACTTGGGTGCTTGACACCGATTGTGGGACTCACTTGTGTAACAATGTGCATAGCCTGAGAAACAGTAGGAGACTCCGTCATGGGGAGGTTGACTTACGCATGGGTAATGAAGCAAAACTGGCTGCATTGTGCGTGGGGACTTATTCATTAGTTTTTCCGAATGGTTTAGTTTTAGACTTAGAAGATTGTGTTTATGTACCTTCTCTAGTAAAGAACATCATTTCAATTTCTTCTTTATGTAATAAAGGCTTTTCAAGCCTAATAAGTTGTAATGAATGTTCTATTTATTTCAATGAAATAAAATATGGAGATGGTATTTTGAATAATGGTATCTATGTCTTACAAACTAACTAAGAATGTTCAACCTCTAATATATACAACGTTAACTCGAATAATCTCAATGAATCACTTCTATGGCACAGTCGCTTAGGTCATATCAATGAAAAAAGATTAACTAAGCTACATAAGGATGGGTATTTCAAACCCTTCAAATATGAACCTTATGGAACTTGTGAGTCTTGTTTACTTGGTAAAATGACCAAATTACCCTTCAAAGGTAAATGACAGCATACATCGGAGACATTAGAACTCATACACTCTGATGTATGCGGACTAATGGCAGTCACCGCCAGAGGTGGATTCTCCCACTTCATTACCATTATCGATGATCGCTCGCGATATGGGTATGTGTACCTTATGAGGTACAAATCTGACGCCTTTGAGAAATTCAAAGACTTCAAAGCTGAAGTAGAAAACCAGCTTAATAAAAATATTAAGTCACTAAGGTCTGACCAAGGTGGTGAATACTTAAGCAACGAATTTCAAGATTACTTGAGAGAAAATGGCATTGTTTCCCAGTGGACTCCTCCGGGAACTACACAGCATAATGTGGCCTTCAAAAGGAGAAATCAGACATTATTAGATATGGTCCGATCAATGATGCCATGCACAGATCTACCTCTTTCATTTTGGGGTCTTGCTTTAGAAACTGCAACACTACTACTAAACCAAGTTCCTTCCAAGACTGTTAGTCAAACACCATATGAGTTATGGTATGGGAAACGACCTAGTCTTAGTTATCTAAGAGTTTGGGGATGTGATGCAAATGTTAAGCTCACACAAACTAAAAAATTGGATGATAGGGCAATTAAATGTAAGTTTGTAGGATATGCCTTGAACTCAAGAGCATACATGTTCTACGTCCCAAATGAACAAAGAAAATTTGTCTCACGAAATACTAAATTTCTAGAGAATGAATTCCTTCTCAAGAAATATAGTGGGAGTAGACTTGACCTCGATGAGGTACGAGAAGAACAAACTAACATAGAACTAAGCCCCATGCCCCTCAAAATGGCAGCGACGGAACAACCACAAAGTTATGAACTTAGAAGGTCTGGTAGGGAAAGATATGAGCCTTAATGATATGGTTTCCATATTGATGAAGAACATGATCAGGTCATTGATAATGACGATCCCACCAGTTATGACAAAGCAATGCGTGACATTGATTCAGTCAAGTAGCTTTAGGCCATGAAATCAGAAATAAACCCTATGTATCAGAATCAAGTCTGGGACTTGGTGGATGCACCTGAAAAGATAAAACCCATAGGCTGCAAGTGGATTTACAAGCCTAAAACTGATGCGGAAGGCAACATCCAAACCTATAAGGCTAGGTTAGTGGCGAAAGGTTATAGACAAATCCAAGGAATTGACTATGACGAAACCTTTTCGCCTGTTGCAATGATAAAGTCCATTTGGATTTTACTGGCACTAGCTACACACTTTGATTATGAGATTTGCCAGATAGATGTCAAAACAGCTTTCCTTAATTGGAACCTCGTAGAGGAAGTCTATATGACCCAACCTGAGGGGTTTGCATCTAAGGATGATCATAATAAAGTATGTAAGCTTAAACGATCCATTTATGGACTCAAGCAAGCCTCCAGAAGTTGGAATATACGATTTGATGAGACAATCAAAGAATTTGACTTCATAAAAAATGTAGACGAGCCTTGTGTTTACAAGAAAAGTAGTGGGAGTGCTGTTGTATTTCTTGTATTATATGTCGATGACATATTAATCATCGGGAATGATATTCCCATGATGCAAGCCACCAAGCAATGGTTATCTCAGAATTTCTCCATGAAAGATTTGGGAGAAGCAGCCTACATCCTCTGCATTAAGATCTACCGTAATAGATCTAAGAGGTTGTTAGGACTTTCTCAATCTACATACATAGATAAAGTTTTGAAAAGATTCAAAATGGAAGATTCCAAAATAGGTAATTTACCTACTTGTCATGGAATCAAATTACCTAAAGAGCAATCTCCACATACTCATTCAGATAGAGAGCGTATGAGTAGGATCCCTTATGCTTCAGCAATAGGATCGATCATGTACGCCATGATATGTACAAGACCTGATGTCTCTTATGCTCTTAGCATAACGAGCAGATATCAGGCAAATCCTGGTGAGCAACACTGGGCAGCTGTCAAAACAATCCTCAAGTATCTGAGAAGAACTAAGGATGTATTCTTGACATACGGAGATTGTTCTGAGATGAAAGTCATTGGTTACTGTGATGCGAGCTTTCAGACCGATAGAGATGACAACAGATCGTAAACAGGATATCTGTTTACTTTGAATGGCGGAGCTGTCTGTTGGAAAAGCTCAAAGCAGTCAACTACAGCGGACTCCACCACTGAAGCTGAGTATATTACAGCATCTGAGGCAGCTAAAGAAGCAATCTGGATAAAGAAGTTCATCACGGAACTAGAAGTGCTTCATGTGATAAAGAATGACGTCACGATGTACTGTGACAACACAGGCGCCATTGCTCAATCAAAGGAACCAAGGACCCACCAGAAATCCAAGATGTACTCAGGCGATTTCATCTCATGAGGGAGATTATTGAGACAAAATAAGTTATTATAGTGAAAATACCCACAGAAGATAATCTTACAGATTCTCCGACTAAAGGGCTGACTCAACAAAAGTATGATAGGCACACCCAAAAGTATGGTCTCCAGATTCATACTAGTTGGCTATAGTGCAAGTGGGAGATTGTTAGGGATATGCCTGATGAGTGGTAAATATATCACTATTTCCCACTCATTTGACCTAATATTTTGTATAGTTTCTTAAGTTTTGTGAATATTTTGATGTGTTTTGTGTTATTTTGTAGATAAATAAGGTTTCATGACTCTCTAGAGGTGATTTGGGGCCAAAATAGTGAAAAACGGACAAAAGGGCATTTACGTCATTTCGCGCGTCGCGATGCGCAAGCCTTTGTTAAGGTACGCTGGGTCCACGTGTCAGAATCTGAGAGGTTTGACTTTGCTAACGTGCGTTGTGCCACATGTCACCATCACAGTCGATCTGCTAACATGCGCCGTGCCACGTGTCATCATCCTACGGTGCCGACAATCGCCATCACCACGTGTCTGCCATGTCATCGTCCACATCACCGGTTGACCGATTCAAAGTGCCACATCATCATCAACCAATCACAGCATTCCATGTGTCGCCACGTCAGCAAAATTATTGAATCAAATTATCCGCAATCGCCACGTCAGCAGATAAGAATCTGAACCGGCCAATCACATTTTGACACGTTACCGCATCGCGACGCAAGAACAAACTTCGCGTCGCGACGTGGGGAGCTTATTGAGGCCTATAAATAGAGCTCGAAATTTCAGTTTCAGATGTACCTTCCTCTCTGAATTCTCTGATGTAAATAGAGAGTTTTCTATCTAGTTTCTTTTAAATTTTAGTTTTGTAATTAATTTTAATTACGTTCTGTAATAATAGTAATTTACTTTTTTTACTTTTACAGTTTTTACTATTCAACCATGAAGAGGCAACTTCCCTCTACTAATTCTTTTACTATTTCTATTTAGATTAATCTCCCTTAAATATAATATATTCACTATTTAAAATTTGACTTAATGAGGATACCGCTTTATTGGTCGGTTGGTAATTTATTTTAATCTGGTTTTAATCTGACTAAGCAAGGATACTGCCAGATTGGTCGGTTGGTAATTAAATTTTCTTACCGCCTATATGGAAGGTTTATTTTGGTTCCGCCTTTATGGCTGGTTGGACTTAATTTGACTTAATCAGGTTACCGCCTATATGGCTGGTTGGTAAAATAATCACAAGTTAATATATTATATCAAGGGAGATATCTAAATAGTAATTAGTAAAAGTTGATCCTTTTACCTTAGCATTTTATTTTATTGTATAGCTTTTACTTTACCGCAATTACTTTTCAGTATTTTTACTTTATGTCTTTTACTTTTAAGTTTTTAGTATCCCTAGTTATAGGTTGTAACTAAGTTAGTTATCTGGGGTTGTGATGAATTCTAATAATACCGGTTTATAAGGGGTTATTTTATATTTTGGGTAATTTAACGGTTTACTTATTAAGTCTTAAGCTTAATGCGTCTTGTTAATTGGCCACTAATAAGATTGATCTGGTAAATCTAAAATAAACTTGACAAAGGAATTTTAGGTTTCAGCCTTAAACTTAATAGCCCACGATCTTCCTTGAGGATATATAACCCTTTAATAGATTTCCTTACAGGATAGACATATACCTGTCGGGCGGGGGAAGCCATAATTGGAACTGAAACTTAATGAATCCAGGTAATTTGGTTGACATAAACATATGGTTCAATTGGGTTATACTAGGTATTTGCGTCTGACCATCGACAGAGGCTTTCGCAAAATTTAGTGTTCCAGGTTAGTAAACCGATTTATTACACAAACATGAAATAACCACTTCATCTTTTAAAAGATATTAGACAGATTCACAACCCTAGATAGTTTCATAATATTGAATTTTCTTAAACCTATTTTCGTGCATTTTTATTTACTTGTTTTTAAATTTAGAATCATCACCATTTCAAATCAATCAAACAACCTGTTAGATACTAGTAATCATTTGACCTCATAAAATTAATAGATTAGGTATTAAGTCCTCGTGGGATCGATACTTTTTATACTACTTGAATGATACATGCGCTTGCGTTATACGCTTGTGTGTAAGCACCGGTCAAGTTTTTGGCGCCGTTGCCGGGGACTTATTTATCTTTCACTATTAGTTTAGAGGTTAGATACCTTTACTTGTATCTAATTTCTTTTTTACTTATTATTTTTTTTTCTTGTGTTTCAGGTTCTCAGAAACTTCAAGAGACGAACCAGAAGCTTTAAACTCCGACCGCTTGACCCATAAATTGAAAGAACCATCAGATAGTTGAGAAGGGAAAGGCGAGAAGGCCAAAAAGCTTTAGTCAACATGGAATCTGAACCTTTGGAAGTTGCACCACCAATACCCATTCGAGACAGAACCATTCGGGTGGTTGACAGACTCATTTCTTGTATTGTACTTCCTCCCTTACCAGAAAATGCGGGTGATATCAAAACATGCATTCAGATGATTCAACAGTCAGTGCAATTTGGGGGGAAAGCAGCTGAAGATCCTAATACCCACATCAGCAACTTCCTGGAAGTTTGCGGCACTTTTAATTACAACCGAGAAGCTGAAGAAGCAATGAGACTGCGTGTTTTTCCATACTCCTTGAAGCTTGGCTACATTCACTACCAGTAGGTTCCATCACAACTTGGAACACTTTAGCCACCAAATTTCTTGCAAAGTACTTTCCACCAGCAAGAACTGGAAAGCTAAGGAATGACATCACATCCTTTGTACAACAAGACTCGGAAACTCTCTACGAAGCTTAGGAAAGGTACAAAGATTTGCTTCGGAAATGTCTTCACCATGAGATTCCAAAATGGCTTCAAGTCCAAACTTTCTATAATGGACTTTCTGGACTGATGAGAACCACAATCGATGCTGCTGCTGGAGGAGCTTTAATGGAAAAAGAAGAAGATCAAGTATGTGACCTAATCGAAGAAATGGCCAATAATAATTCCTTGTGGACAACAGAAAGGAGCATGATCCAAAGAATTGCAGGAATTTATGAAAGTTGAGCCAATACAGCAGTCAACGCCAAGCTGGATTAGATATACAAATTCATGGAGACTCTTACCACTGGATCCACAAGTTCACCATATGGAGGAGCACCAGAACCAAACCAACTTGAAGAAACGGTGAATTATGTCAACAATTTCAACAGACAGGGGAACAATCCATATTCTAACACCTACAACCCAAGGTAGAGGAATCATCCCAATTATTCATGGAGCAACAATTCAGGGCAAAAGAACAATCCACCACCTGGATTCCAACAGTAGAACTATCCACCACCTGGATTCCAGCAACAGAACAAATGCCATGAGCAGGCAAATGAACCAGAAATAGCAGAAGTGCTGACTCAGTTAAAAAAGTATGATGCTATGTTTCAGAACCAATCTGCTTCCATCAAAGCACTGGAGAATCAAATCGGACAATTGGCCAATGCTCAGAGTTACAGACCGCCAGGGAATCTTCCCAGAAACACAGAACCAAATCCAAGGAACATAAGGAAGGAGCAGTGTCATGCCATCATGTTAAAAAGTGGTGCTGAAATCAACAAAGATGTTGGAGCCAAAAAAACTGCTGAGGAAGTTCCAAAAGAAACAAAGCAACAGATGGAGGAAAAAGAAGCAAAGGAAAAAGAACAGATCACTCCACTTCTATCTTTTCCTCAGCGTCTTCAGAAAAACAAACTGGACAAGCAGTTTGCTCGATACCTGGAGGTGTTCAAAAAGCTTCACATCAACATTCCATTTGCAGAAGCCTTGGAACAAATGCCCAGCTAGGTAAAATTCATGAAAGACATTCTTTCACGAAAACGGAGATTGGGAGATTACGAGATAGTAACATTGATGGAAGAATACAGTGCTATCATTCAAAGAAGCTTCCCCCAAAGTTGAAAGATCCTGGCAGTTTTACCATTCCATGCATCATAGGAGAACATAACTTTGGTTGGGTTTTATATGATTTAGGTGCGAATGTTAACTTGATGCCTTTTTATATTTTCAGGAAACTGCAGATTGGAGAAACAATGCCCACTTCAGTCTCACTACAACTTGCTGATAGAACGCTCGTATTTCCAAGAGGCGTAGTTGAGGATGTGCTGGTCAAGGTTGACAAATTCATTTTCCCAGCAGATTTTATTGTCCTTGATATGGAGGAAGACGCAGACGTGCCAATCATCCTCGGGAGACCATTCTTGGCTACAGGTCGAACCATTATTGATGTACAAAAAAGAGAATTAACCATGAGGGTACATGACCAAGAAGTAACATTTAATGTTTTCAAGACCATGAATTTCCCAGATGATGAAAAGAAGGAGGAATGTTTCAGACTTGATGTGATACACAGTACCATTCAGAACTCCAAAGCAATGCGAAGTTCTATTGACAAACTTAAAACATGTCAATTGCCTGTGGAGCCTGAAGATAAAGCGTCTTTTGCACTGAAAAAGCCAATTCTTGCACTACAAGCAACATAAAGAAAAAAGTTCCACCAGCTCAACGAATTGGAGGAATTTCACAATCAGCCTTTTGAGGATGCCAAATTGTACAAAGAAAAGGCAAGGAAAAGACATGATGAGAAGTTAGTACGCATACAACTGGAACCAGGGCAGAAGGTACTGTTAAACAAATCAAGGGTGAAATTCTTCCCATGGAAGCCAAAATCATGGTGGTCAGGTCCATTTGTGATCACCAAGGTTTTTCCAGATAGAGCCGTTGAGATACGTGATCCTGACTCCAACAAAACATTCAAGGTTAAAAACAAGCGTGTCAAGTACTACTGGGGAGAATCATTTGAGCGACAAAAAGAAAGTGTCACACTTTCAGATTTAGCCTAACATTCGAGAAGTCACGTCTAGTTGACGACGTTAAACTTAGCACTCGCAGGGAGGCAACCCATGCAATTTGTGTATATATTGTGATATGGTGTGTTTTATTTTTGTGTGTTTAATTTTTGCAGGTAAAGTCATTTCACTATGGAAGAAGCTCTCGCAAATCTTCGCAAGCAATTTCCTTCTCTCCCTCAAAAATCTCTGATGAAAGTCTACAAAGGTCGCTTGGAACGGATGAGACTACTGATGATCAAAGGTATTCCTACTGATATTCGTTGGATTATTGAAGTACGAGTCTGATTGGCAGGTGAGTCTTCTGACTCTTTTATTTCACATCTGCCTGATTTAGGAAGAATCACATATGCTAAAAAGAGAAGAGCCAAAAGAATGTGTGTTTGTTATAAATGTGCTCGTATGTTTTGTGATACTTGTTGTCGTTCTTTAGGAATGTTGTCTGATAACCGCGAAGATAAGATTAATTTCATTAGGGATGGCTTGAGTAATGAGTCTTCGGATGATATATCTAAAACTCTTGAGACGCATCCTAGTAGATATGTGCATCACGAAATTCGTGTGTTATATGCACAATTTCAAAAAGAAAGACAACAGTTAAGTCTTGGGAATCTGACTCAAAAAGACCTTGTTTGCCAATTTATAAGAAAATTGGATGGGAAGCTTGTCCCTGACGCATATACGTCAATCAAGCCACTACTTTTCTTGTAAATATTATATCTCTTTGTCTTTTCCTAATAATTGTAATTTATTTTGTTGTTTTCGTTTATTTTCTCCGACAGGATCCATACTTTTTTGACTATCACGATTTATTTTACTGTTAACTAATAATTGTCATTTGGCAGGTACTAGTGCTATTATTTTACTCACCCTTTTTTAGGTGTTATAAATTCAACTCATCATTACACTTTTGAAGACATCCAGAGTAAAACATGGAAGCCACTTCAAGAAGACGAGTTGAAAACATCTGTGTATTTTACGTTACTAGTGTTGGTGTTAAGCCACAATACGTAGAAGAAGCACATGAATTGGGTCGAGTCTTAGCTGCAAGGAATATGCACTTAGTATATGGCAAGGGTAATCTTGGACTTATGGGGATCGTTTCAAAAGCTGTACAGGAGGGAGTCAGTCAAGTTTTGGGAATCATTCCAAAACCCTTGGCAGAGGCAAATCTTATTGGACCATCAAACGGAGAGGAACTGATCGTGCCAGGTATGTCTGAATGATTGGTAGAAATGATTAACCGTGGTGATGCTTTTATTTCTTTGCCAGGTGGCTTGGGTACATTGGAGGAAATACTTACAATGTTATCTTGGGCGAACCTGAACATACACCAGAAATCGCTTGGACTGTACAACGTTGAAGGATTTTATGATTTTCTTTGTGTGTTTCTTAATGATGCCCAGAGAAATGGGTTCGTGTCAAAACCTATGAAAGAACTCATTTTTACTTCCAGAATTGCTCCGGATCTAATTCACCAAATGTTAAGTTATGAACCACAAATTGAACCTATCATTTCAAAGATAAATTGGTCCGAGGACGATCGTGGTAAGAAGCGTCGGATTAATCTGGATCTTAACCTTTAATTTCCTGTAGAATTTCAGCTAACCATGTATTATCTTCTAAACTCTTCTTCTACTATTTAAGACATTGGGGACAATATCTCATTTAGGTTTGGGGGAGGGAATTAGTTGATCAGTACCTTATTTTTAGTTTGTGTGTTGTTTTTATTTTTAGTCCAAAATTTTTTCGAAAAATACAAAAAATTTGAAATTTTTTCAAAAATTACAAAATATTTTGCATTTTTGTTTTTATTTTGACTAAAAATGTGAAATTAGTAAGAGATAGTTGTGTAAGGAGTTTCCACTCCTGAGACGTATCTCAAACCTAATTCGGAACAAGTTAATTTTTGTTTATTTCCTTTTAAATTATTTAATTTGTAAATTCTCCATAAAACTGACTAAAATGGATCTTCTTATGCTCAGTTGGCAGGTATTATCAACATGCATGGTAACACACGGACATGAGCTATAATTGAAAAGTTTGTAATATTCAGTACTCTAGTTTAATTGGAAGAAGCATCTTAAAAAAGTGATAGAGTAAAAAAAAAATATCTGAGATCCGAGTTATTAAGTCTGTAAGGGTGTTTTAACACCTAGTGCCCTAAAGCCAACTGGTTTGAGAGTCACTGGCCCAAAGCTCTCTACATGGATCAAAGATGCTGCAAAAATATATATATCTGAAGTCTGAGTAATTAAGTCTGTAGGGGTGTCTTAACACCTGGTGCCCTAAAGCCAACTGGTTTGGGAGCCACCGACCCAAAGCTCGCTACATAGACGTAAGGTATTGTATATAAATAAAAAAAAATCAAAGAAAAAAATCAGAAAAATGAGAAAAATTATTCCATTACTAAAAAAAGGTGTGAATTCTGATAAAACTTTAGGACAAAAATATTACTCTTTTATCAACTGCACTTGTGACTGTTGTGGGCAAAAATGAGTTGTTTAATATTTTGTCGGCTATGTATATGGCGAATGGTAAATATAATAGGAGAATTTACTTATTCGGTAATTTAAAAAGAAAGAAAACAACTAGTAACTTGGAGTAGAAGTTTCACCTGATTAGTCACTAACTTTTGTATTAGTTTTACTTTCTTTTTACTTTTGTAAAATGTTTGTGGGTATCATTGCTGTAAACCCTCACGAGACTACAACTCATCCACTAGGGACACCTAGGGGTTTAAAGGCTTGTTTCATACGTTAAATACAACCATGATCCCTACGAAAGTGGCTTAGTTAAATTTTATTATGTTGATTTATTTTATGTTTTGCTCGAGGACTAGCAAAATGTTAGGTTTGGGGGTGTGATGAGTTGTAAATGTATCACTGTTTCCCACTCATTTGACCTAATATTTTGTATAGTTTCTTAAGTTTTGTGAATATTTTGATGTGTTTTGTGTTATTTTGTAGATAAATAAAGTTTCAGGACTCTTTGGAGGTGATTTGGGACCAAAATAGTGAAAAACGGACAAAAGGGCATTTTCGTCATTTTACGCATCGCGACGTGCAAGCCTTTGGCGTCGCGACTCCTAAAGTACGCGGATCCATGCTAACGTGCGCCGGGTCCACGTGTCAGAATCTGAGAAGTTTGACTTTGCTAACGTGCGCCGTGCCACATACCATCACAGCCGATCTGCTAACAAGCGTCGTGCCACGTGTCATCATCCTACGGTGCCGACAATCGCCATCACCATGTGTCTACCACATCATCGTCCACATCACTGGTTGACCGAGTCAAAGTGCCATGTCATCATCAACCAATCACAGCGTGCCACGTGGCACAATCTTATGGTGCCGACAATCCCTTTCGCCATGTGTCGCCACGTCAGTAAAATTATTGAATCAAATTATCCACAATCATCACGTTAGTAGATAAGAATCTGAATCGGCCAATCACGTGTTGACACGTTACCGCATCGCGACGCAGGAACAAACTTGCTGTCGCGACGCGAGGAGCTTATTGGGGCCTATAAATAGAGCTCGAAATTTCAGTTTCATATGTACATTCCTCTCTGAATTCTCTGATGTAAATTTGGAGTTTTCTATCTAGTTTCTTTTAAATTTTAGTTTTGTAATTAATTTTAATTACGTTTTGTAATAATAGTAATTTACTTTTTTTACTTTTACAGTTTTTACTATTCAACCATGAGGAGGTAACTTCTCCCTGCTAGGGTGAAAGGTAATTCTTTTACTATTGCTATTTAGATTAATCTCCCTTAAATATAATATATTCACTATTTAAAATTTGACTTAACGAGGATACCGCTATATTGGTCGATTGGTAATTCATTTTAATCTGGTTTTAATCTGACTAAGCAAGGATACCGCCAAATTGGTCGATTGGTAATTAAATTTACTTACCGCCTATATGGCAGGTTTATTTTGGTTCCGCCTTTATGGCTGGTTGGACTTAATTTGACTTAATCAGGTTACCGCCTATATGGCTGGTTGGTAAAATAATCACAAGTTAATATATTATATCAAATGAGATATCTAAATTGTAATTAAGTTAGTATTTTGGTTCCGTCTTTATGGCTGGTTGGGCTTAATTTTACTTTTAAGTTTTTACTAGCCCTAGTTTTGGGTTGTAACTAAGTTAGTTATCTGGGGTTGTGATGAATTCTAATATCACCGATTTATAAGGGGTTATTTTATAGTTTGGGTAATTTAAAGGTTTACTTATTAAGTCTTAAGCTTAATGCGTCTTGTTAATTGGCCACTAATATGATTGATCTGGTAAATCTAAAATAAACTTGACAAAGGAATTTTAGGTTTCAGCCTTAGACTTAATAGCCCACGATCTTCCTTGAGGATAGATAACCCTTTAATAGATTTCCTTACAGGATAGACATATACCTGTCGGGGGGGTAGCCATAATTGAAACTTAAACTTAATGAATCCAGGTAATTTGGTTGACATAGACAAATGGTTCAATTGGGTTATACTGGGTATTTGTGTCTGACCATCGATAGAGGCTTTCACATAATTTAGTGTTCTAGGTTAGTAAACCGATTTATTACACAAACATGAAATAACCACTTCATCTTTTAAAAGATATTAGAAAGATTCACAACCCTAGATAGTTTCATAATATTGAATTTTCTTAAACAAATTTTTGTACAATTTTATTTACTTGTTTTTAAATTTAGAATCATCACCATTTCAAATCAATCAAACAACATGTTAGATACTAGTAATCATTTGACCTCATAAAATTAATAGATTAGGTATTAAGTCCTCGTGGGATCGATACTTTTTATACTACTTGAATGATACGTGCGTTTGCGTTATACGCGTGTGTGTAAGCACCGGTCAATGCCCTATACCCAACTTGTGGATGAGCTATATGTACATGTATTTGTAATATTTTCATTAATTAATAAAATGGCAATCTTTATTATACGTGTCTTATATAACTTATATGAATCATCAAACACTGTAATAAAGCCCTTGGAGTAATAAGATGATGGCTACCACGCCTTATGAGAATCATTACTCTTAAACGTTCATAGTCATAGTTTTGTGAATAATCTGGGCATTCACAAAGCGGAGAGACTAGCATGATGATATGATCCGCCCTTAAATGGGGTAGCCGATCTCATAGGCTACTAGCGGAGATCCGTCCGCTTGGTGTATCACATAGATGCATGAGTTGCTCGTGTCCATCGAACTGACCGCCGAAAGTTTTCACATGGAGTGTTTATCCCATGTGTCTTTGAGAACTTTCATGTATCGATTGTATAACTAGTCCTTAGACTTGAGGTCTTTCCAATCTTATATGTGGATCAAATAACTTTGACATTCTCCTTCCCCGGTTCAAAAGATCTGGTCATAAGGGTATGATTGGGTCATTTGTTGAAACACATGAAGTTTGTAAAGATACAATAGAGAATTGCCACTCTCTCGAATAATATTTTCTTATAAGAGTAGTATTCTAGTTCGCAGGTTGATATGTGTGATCAGTGCTTGAGAATGTGGCCGCAACGGAAGAATCATGTGAGATTCTTGGGTTAGCACGATTCATGACACTATCAACATCATACCTTTGACTATATGGGTAGACACTTTCCCTACCCTAGGTCAAACGGTGGGGATACAGTGAGGCGAGGGACCGTATCATATGTAAATCGCATACAGAATGGGTGTATATATTTTTCCTTCTCATTTTGGGGGCCTTGGCATGTTGCTATATGTCAACCTTGGTCATTGAAATCGAACGACCATCTGATCGGAGGATAATTTATGTTCGATTAAATTATCATGATTCATTTCATGTCCAACTTGAGGGGAACCCAACAGGTCACACACAACAAAGTCAAAATCAATGGTTAACAGTGCACAATACAAATTTAACAGCATATATGATTGCTGTAGGAATTGTTCATAAATAGTTCAATATGTTTAATTATTGAATAGATCATTTATGAGGTTCCATAGTGGTTTAGGGATTGGTTAATGACGATAGGGTCACTTTGGGAATTGGAATAAAAAAAATGTGAATAGTAAATTTTTGTTGTTGTTGTTTGTTTTGAATTCCAATTCGGCCCAAACTCTTATTAGGGTTTTATAATCTCATTAAACCATTAAATTAAGATCTAATGGCTAATATTAAATTTCATTTATCCTATATCGGATTCTTAATTAACTTTTTTGTCTTTTGAGCACCTATATAAACCCAAAAAATTCTTCACAAATTTTTGCACCAAACCTTTCATATCTTGGGTGGCTCATTGGAACATGGAAGAGCTTGCTGAGTTCGAGAAAAGCTTGTAGATTGGATGGAGGACTGGAGGAGTCTTCGGTTCAAGTAAGTTTTTTTATTTCTTTATTTTAATTAGAGTTCTTATGATAGTTAGCATGTTTAGGTTTATGTTCTTTGCATGTTTTATTAGTTTTTATGCTTAGAATATATAGTAACATTCTTAGGCTTGTAGAATAATCAAAACAAATGGGTCTTGGGCAAAGGGATAGCAGCATCATAATTTTTAATTTTCCGCTGCGCACTCGCAACCGCTTCCCAACATAAACTCGGTTGTATACATGAAATCCATTTTAGACTTCATGACCTCTTGCCATAAAGCGGAGTCGATACCTTGTATCACTTCTTCATACGCAGCCAGTTCATCTTTCTCAATAAGATTAATGTCTATGTGAGGTGAGATCAGAAACCCATACCTCTTAAGTTGTTTTCTGACTCTTTCCGACCTACGCGGTTTTTGTGTATTAGAAGATTATGGAACAGTCTCATCCTGATGAACTATTCATGTTCCGTGAGTGGATCGGTACCAGGAACAATATTACTCCGATTTTCATTGAGTTCTACTTTCCTCCCACTTACCACTGCATTTAGGAATTCCTCTAAGGAAAACCGCATGGAGAGCAACAAATATTTTGTTCTCTTATGGGTTGTGGAAATAATATCCTTTGGTTTCCCTAGGATAACCAATTACAAATAGACACTTATCCGATTTGGGTTCTAGTTTGGCACCATCCAAACGTTTAATATATGCCCAACATACCCTAATCTTCAGGAATGATAAACCCGGTTTCTTTCCTGTCCATATTTCATATGGAGTCTGTCCAACAGACTTTGACGGAACCTTATTCAAAATAAGTATTGCACTGTTCAATGCGTATCCATATAAGGAAATTGGTAGCACAGTGTGACTCATCATTAACCTTACCATGTACAACAAAGTTTGGTTTTTCTATTCGGACACACCACTCAATTGAGGTGTTCCGGAAGGAGTCCACTATAAAAGAATACCATATACTTTCAAGTAATCGAGAAACTCATTGCTCAAGTATTCTCCACCACGGTCCAACCGTAATGTTTTAATACTTTTGCCGGTCTATTTTCTACTTCGTGTCGAAACTCTTTGAATTTCTCAAAAGTTTCCGACTTGTGTTTCATAAGATACACATAACTATAACGCGATGCAACATCTGTAAAGGTTATGAAGTATTCATAACCACCTCTAGCCTAGCTAGACATGGGCCCACATACATCACCATGAACGAGGGTAAACAGCTCGGTGGCACGTACACCTTTACCGCTAAAAGGCGTTTTAGGCACTTTGCCTAATAAACAAGATTCGCAGACATCATATGAATTAGGATCAAATTTGTCCAAGTATTCACTCTTCAAAAGTGTGGATATACGAGTCTTGTTAATGTGTCCCAAAAATCAATGGCACAGATAAGTCTCATCCGTGTTACTTAGTTTAAGCCTTTTGTTTGTCATGTTATATGTTTAAGATTCATTTATATTCAAAATATAAAGACTATTATTAACATCTCACGTACATATCAAAATGTTATCTTTATATACAAAACACCTAGTGTTCTAGATTACAAAGGTACACCCGCAACGGGTTAAACAAAATATAGAGATGATGTTCCTTAGTCAAACTAGGTACAAAATAACAGTCACCTAATGTAATTACATGCCCCAAGGGCAGATACAAAACATAGGTCCCAACGGCCAAAACAGCGACTCTTGTCCCGTTTCCGACTCATAGGTCGATCTCATCTGAAGCCAGTATCCTGCTAGTCAGCAGATCTTGCACACCAGTACATATGTGAGTACCACATCCAGAATTAAAAATCCAATTTTTAAAACCAGCAGTGGACATATCTATAACAAACATACCTGAAGTCAGAGCCTTGCCCGTCTTTACTTCCTTCAACTCTGCCTTGTACTCACGAAAGTCACACTTCCAGTGACCCCATTTTCCACAATGTAGGCAGACGTCTTGGGATATGTCCTTAGTCTTCCCAGAAGACTGTGATGATTTAGCCTTGCCATTTTTCTTCCTTTTCTTCACACCTCCAGAAGCCTTCGGCCAAGCCTTGGCCATCTGGGATGTCGAAGTAAGATGTGCCTCGTGCTTCTTGCCCTTTAGAAGCTCTGGCTCTGATTCTTTCAGCATCGCCATTAACTCTCCAAGAGTTTTTTCTTGGTTCATCATATTGTAGTTCATGACGAACCCGCCCCAGCACTCGGGCAGAGACTGTAAGATCAAATCTATGGAAGTCTCGGCCTCGAAGGTTATGCCCATTTGACCTAGCTGTTCGATGTCAGCAATCATCTACGATACATAGTGCTCGACAGACGTACCCTCTGACATACACGAGAGAAAGAGCTTCTTGTGCAATTCGTGCTTCTGAGATCTAAGATTAGATCTGTGAAGATCCTTCAATTTCAACATCATACTATAAGGATCCAATCCTTTGTTCTGACGATGAAAATGAGGACTCATTGCGGCAAGCATGACAGATTGAGCACTAAAGTTATCATCACGATGAGTCTTCCAAAGCTCATGCTCTTCTATTTGCTCAACTTCGGGCTTAAGCCCGAGAGGTTTCTCTATGACATAGAGTAACTTCTCGGCTCCCAAGACTATCTTGAGATTCATATCCCAATCTAGAAAATTGGAGTCGTTAAAGACATTATCGCCCATGACGATGTCCATAATGCTAATCTTTCCAGCCATCTCGATTGCAATAGTCCAACTATTCAATCAACGATTTCGGGTACACTCAAAATGTAATGGTTACTATAGTCCGACTATATAACCAACTACAAGTGGAGTAGTGTCTTGTACAGTCTAATTGTTCAAAGAAAGCAATATTCAATATTATTTCAACTAATATATATTTATTACAACGATAAATAAAATAAAAGAGCGCATGTAAGCAAGTATTAAACAAAATTACAAATTTAATACTGGCCTCCCACTATTTTTCGGCGAGCCTCTAACCCTCTGTCGAGTACTCGGGAAACCCAGTTTCCTAGTGGGCTAGGATCCCGTTAAATAACACACAACCTTGAATTTGGCCAACAAGCTGTATGAAATTTAAAAAAGGTATATCCTTAAGATCAATTGGATCCCATCCAATTCCTAGATCCGGTAGGTGGACCTCTAAGTTCGAGATATATATCCAATATATATTTCCTAAACTTTTCCTCTGAATCAACTAAGCCTTGGTTTTGGCTCAACAAGCTTAATGACTCCAGTTAAGCGTGACCCATTGACAGTGGGAAAACTTCGTAATCCACGTCAATGTACAGAAGTGACCTTGACTTTGGCCAACAAATCACAACTACCCAAGACATGCGATATGTAACAAAGATTTCATAGTACAAACACATCCGCGATGGAAAATGATCTTGACTTTGGCCAACAAACCAATGCCAATCTTGGATCTTGAGAGAGAACCACTCAATGTAAGGAAAACGCTTAATATATATTGAGGGTTTTTCGCGTAAATTGGCAACCAATTTATTATCTTTGATTAGATCTCATCATACACCCTTAAACATGCATTCTAAAAGAATAATAAGGCGCGAATAAAATAATAATGATATACAGATGGATATATAACAATTTATTCATAGAACAAATCTCTTCATTTCCTCTCTCCGCTAGCACTTTACATACTTCTACCCAATTACATAATACATTAAAGAAACCTCATTTACATTGAGGGGAATTGGTGAGAGGAGAAATACAAAGAGTAAAAAGATAATAGGCTGGACACGCAGGTCCAATTAATAAATTCCAAATTTATTACAACAATTTCCAAAATTTTCCCCACTCTTCTAATATCCATCCGATATACATTATTCATACAAATACATCCAAGTATTCACACAAAACATGTTATTCAATTAATCTAATCCAATTAATTAATCTTTGAATTAATGACCATCCAATGTTCAAACAACGATTTGATTTGCGCGAGTCCAACTCGTTTAAGAATAAATACTCAAAGTACCTATTCTTGAATTATATCGAACTATAATTTTAAATCCAATTTAATTTGTATCCAATACTAATTCGTATTTAATTCCTAATTAAATAATTACACTTATTTTAATGACTTTTAGATTTGGATTCTAAATCTAATCTAAATGGGTCTCAAAGGCCCAATTAGTATCCAATACTATTTTAATTAAAGTCCAATGGGTTTTTAATTAATTCTTAAGGAATCGGCTTTGGCCAATATGGATCAAACCCAAAATGCCAAGGCCCTAATATGAGTCACCCTATGCCAAAAATCAATTTAGGCCCAAAGGTATATAAGGAGTCAGACCTTCCACCACAGGAACCTAAGCTATACCGATTAAGCAAAGACAAGAGAAATTGTAGTCAGGAACCTGTAACCAGCCTAGTATAAACATATGCATGTATGTACCTTCCAGAATCAAAGTCATAGTAAAAAAACTCAGTTACAGAGAGTGCAAATACCTAAAGAGATAAAGGATCCATCAGTAAAAGGTAGAAAAACCTGGCCCAATAGTTATGAGGAATACGTAAACGAGCATTGAGTTCTTAGTAAGGAGATTCTTAGAATATATATCTTTTATGGAGTAAATATAAGAAGTTTTGGCAATCAAGAAATAGAAGGAGTGGACATAACCCATAAACCTAGAATCATTCAGAACTGAAAATTTATGCGAGTATCGAACTAGAATAAACATAGTATAATGAAAGATATAGGAATGAGGCTCCTTGTTGCATCATAAGGACTTTAGCATGTCCATAGTGTTAAGTAACCAGCAGAAGTTATAGGAACAGGATGAAGAGTCCCCTTCTCGCTCAAGAATTTAATAAGCACAATGTATGAAACAAAAGCCAAGATAATAGAAAGATTAAAGCGGGCGTGAGTTAGTTTACAGAAAGGTAAAAGGTACTAGCAGATGAAACAAGAAAGTTATTAGTATTAAGTCAGTTCAGCTTATTAGATAGGAAGAGAGCCCGTAAACCCTCTGATCTATGGCAGGGTCCCAAGTTTAGAAAGTATTCGAGGACGAATCCTATTTGAGGAGGGGAGAATTTGTAACGACCGGTAGTTTTTACTACCATATACAACTGTACTGTTACTAAAGGGACGAAAGTACATAGAATAAAATTATATTGAGACTCATATATACTCATGAGATAATTTTGGGGACAATCGGTAAAATTCTCGAAGTCTTGGGATGAGACTGTACAGTATTTCCATTGGATAACTCGTGGTATTTGGGTCGTAAGTTTTTCATATGAACTCCGATTTTTATGAAGTTTATATCGTCGGAAATTTGAGATCGAGACTACAATTTACGCGTTGAACATTTTTCTAAATTCGGACCAAAAATGGGTCAAAAATTTGGATGAATAGTAATTTCAGACCCGAGTGATAAAATCTCAAAATTTCTCCACTTTTCTACACACTTCTACATTGTTCTTTATATCAATTAAGTCCTAATATATAAAATGGCTACTATTCACCATTTCCAAAAAATTAAAATGAAATTGAAAAAAAAATAAAAACCGAGAGAATAGAAGAGAGGAATAAAATAGAGGAGAAGAAGAAAGAAGAAAGAAGAAAGAAGAAGAATGAGACAAAGAAAGAAAGAAAGAAGATAAGAGATGGAGAAGCAAAGAAGCTTGGACATTCATGGAACTTAAGGAATGAGGAAGATCTAACAAAAAATAAGGTAATGGAACTAAACCCAAATTTCAAGTTATGAGATTTTGGCAAATTGATGTTATGGTAGTTGTAATGGCATGTTATATGTTGTATATTAGTGGTTAATGAGTAAATAAATAGGTTATGAAGTTAAGTGTTAGAGTTTGAGAAGTTTAAAGCTTGATTTGGGAATATGGATTTGTGATTAAATGAGTAGTTGATGATGATAACTTGGTAGTTTAATATGTGTGGAATTGATGTGATTTAATGGATTGTGTACTGGAAGTGATAAAGAAGTGTTAAAAATGATTTTGGGTGAAAAACGCATAAAGAAAGAGATGCATAAAAACTGGGAATCAATTCTGCGTCGCGATGCAGGAATAAGCTCGCGTCGCGACCCGTGCTAAAATTCAGGGTATGTTCTGGTGATGCACGTCGCGACACGCAAGACCTTTGTGTCGCGACGTGAAGATAAAAACTCTGCCAAATTAATTTTAAACCATTCCAGTTCCACCCCAGCGTAGTAGGGACCACCCTTAAAATCTCGAACCAGTTCTTATGCTCACATTGCATTCTAGTATAATATGATATACCGAATTACGACTTTACGTACTTAAAACTAGTGGTTTAGCCTAGTTCTAGAATTCATCTCGTAACTTTTAGTCTGACCAAGCTATCACCTTTAGACCATTGCAGGAATTGCAATCTCCTTCGACGAAGCAGTATAGTTCCAGCCAGTCTCCAAGCACAGTGAGTGGACACACTTTTCTCTAAGTTGTTTCTTTTTCTTTATATAATATTTTTCTGTATCAGACTTACTTTTTTACAATTAGGGCGTTAGCAAAGCTTGTTCTTATATCATTTATGATTTAGCATGTTCTGAGAAATGTTTTAGAAAATAAAAGTTTTCAGTATGATTTTGATGTTTTTCGAGGCATGAGGGAAAAACTCACCCCAGTATGTAACTTGAGACAGTATGGAATTGACGGACAGAGATACGTGCACATGTAGAGGACTAGGGGGATGACGATACGTAACACCCCTAGATCTTAGTTTCAGAGCCATGATGACGGTATAGGTTCGTGTACCTGGACTCTAGTTCAGAGCTTGGGTGGTAGCATAGATCCGCACCCCCAGTTCTAGTTTGTGGCTTGGGGACGATGATACGTAATGCCCAAAGACCACCAGTTTCAGAGACAGTAGTGGCATGCTTTGGGGGAAGGTGATACGTAATGCCCCAAATTCATGGATTTGCACTGCTGGCTACAGTTAGGTGTATGGTGGGATGGCGATACGTAACGCCTTCATACGTCAAGGTTTTTCAGATACAAAGTAGCTCACAGTTTTCAGATTTCTAGTACACAGTTTTCAGAAATCAGATTTTTAGAAAATAGTTTTCGGAAACCAGAATTTCAAAAGCAGTTTTCAGAAAGATCAGTTTTATAAAAGAGATTTCATAAGAAGTAATTTTTCTGAAACTTTAGTTTTAAAGACCTAATGTTCAATTTGAGATTTTCAATTTTCTTATCCACTCACTTAGATCGCGCATCGATCTAACCCCCATAATCCTAGTTTTCTTTGGTTGCAGGTTTTCTCTGAGGACGAGTACGGGAGGACGGATACTGATGCATTCACTAGGGTTTGGAGTCCACATGTTTAGAGTCAAAGAGCATAAGAGTCCAGTCAGAGTTAAGTTAGAGTTGCATCCATACCTTAGTGTTGTATAAGTCATTATAAGTATCCATTAAAGTGTTGTAAAAAGAAGTATATTTGAGTATACAGTCATGAGTAATAAAAGTATTTTATGTTGTTGAGTTAGGCTATAGTCCCTGCGTATGACTTTGCATTTAAATAGTTTAATAGTAAAGAATATAGTCGGGAAGTCAGAGGCTTATAGTGTTAGTACTGTTATCCCTTATCGGTATCATCTCCCAGATTTGGGGATGTTACATGGACCTATTCAATGATCTAAGAATTGCATGTTTGATTGTAATTGGTAGAAATAACTATCTAATTAACAAAGAATAAAATGATATGGCCAAAATCCTCTTTTGAATCTTATGTTAATATGATCATAGCCTACAAAAAAATCCATCATTATGAAGGTTGATGCGATTAAAGCTTATAATCAAATAGTTGGTGTTGGTAATATGTCCTAAATCCAATCGGATTAGGACCAACTCAGTTATTGGCACACGTTTTCATATAGGCATTTAGACCATATATCTACGAGAGATATCATATGTGATGAATCCTTTGGAGTGATTTTCATAGGAACCCAATTGACATTTGCTCTATGAAAACCTATCACTTATAAATGTTAATAGTTATAAAATTATCAATAATAAAGGCAGTGATAATTCAGATAGACCAATGTGATGGTTATTTCTGTCCACTTAAAGTGGGGTAGCTGTTCTCATAAGCTATTGTCAAGGTCCGACTACTTGGTGCAACACGTATGTGCTTTTGTGAATAACAAATCCACTAAACAGACCTCTACAAGAGTTTTCATATGGAAGTATTTATCCCATGTGTCTATGGAAAGATCTTGGTAGCGAAGTATGAATGATCTTTTGTAACATCCCACCTAATGCCAGGATGCTACCGGCAGGAGACATGAAAACCCATCTCCATAAGCCTCTGATGCTGCTAAAACTTCGGCATGACCTCTATTAAAAATCATGAAACCTGGATCAAAGTCCAGCACCTCGAGGTGTCCTGATATTAATTATAAATAATTATTCTCAATTCATATTCTAAAAGGCCTCCGGCCTGATAAAATCTCAACTCATAAGCAAATAGGCCTCCGGCCTGATATTAGACAGATAACTACAAATAACTACGTGCTCAGCACGATTAAAATTATACATATGATGCAAATAAATAAAACTAAGGCTGTGGGAGCCCAAATACACATCCCAGAACCATACAATGACTCAAGACCGACTTGACTACATCGGGGTGATCCGCTGTCTGCAAGATGTCTATGGAAATCTTCTAGCTCTTAAGTCCAATGTGAACCTGAAAAACTAGCAAACAGTCGGGATGTGAGCTATAAAGCTCAATAAGTAACTCACGTCTTATGTAAATATATCAAGTAACTGTAATAACATAAATAGTAATAAGATTTAATTGAATATACACAACTTATAAATCCCATCTTTACCCGATGGCCGTTGACGTATATTATACCTGGATAATTTACTCACTGTACTGAATGCAACACTATACTAAACTTACCTTCTTGATTCCACACTATACTTCACATCTACGGAATTCTGGCATCTCTCATACACAAATCTGAAAGTATTCAACCACATACATACATACTCTTTATTCGCACTATAGCTATACTTTATATACTAGCAACATCAAAATTCTCCTAATTGGAACTAACATATTATCTACCAAACCACCCAAACCCGCAGCTAAGGCCATCCCAATCCCGTGGTGGTTTAATCAGCTTAAACTATAGATGGTATTTCATATGGATTATATGAGCTAAAACGTAAGCATTAGCTAACTGTGAACTGTAGAACATTTACTGAAACACTGTGCTGAAACCTCAGACCTCTATAGAACATAAGATACAGACACTGGACTCAGTCCATTGGAATCTTCACAAACTATATTCTGAATATAGTAAACATTCAACACTCAGCCCTTACATTAATATCCCGAATCGACCATGCATCTCAACATACAATATATAAATAGTACATACTTATACATACTACTATCGTACTCATCGAATCTGAACTTTCATATCAAAGGGAAATATCTTCACCAAATAAGGAAACCAACTGTGCATGGTCCAAATTCTAAAACCACACTATAATATAATAACAACTATATCTAGCCTCGTAGGGCAAGCTATATGTAAAAGCTAGAATTCTATATATAAAATCGTAAAACTTTAATAGAAACCCAGAAAACTATATAGGTTTGTAAAACAAGAAATCCCATATGTTAGAAAATATCTAAGCCAATTGGGAGTAAAAGTGAATTCAAAATTTGTGATGGTATATAAGATCAAGTACTCTATAAAATTGTAAAACTCTTGTGTAAGATTTTGAATCTTTATAGTTAGAAGTTACATAAAACTTCTTAAGATATTTTTTCTAAAAACATAAAAAGTCATTGTAATAACTTGGTGATTAGAGGCGTTACGTATCACCGTCCCCCTAAGCACCTGTCTGAAATCCTCTGAGTTTCTCTTAAAATTGTTTCTCTTGAAAACTCATTTATAAACCATCATTTTGGAAACCATATCTCTGAGTATCTATAAAAAACCTGACGCATGGGGGCGTTGTTGGACAATTATGACCCATAACGTCACTATTTATATAGATCATTGTGTTGTTGTACAAATTAACTATGTGACAAAGAAGATTGCACTCTTATTATTTTTTATTAGATCACTTAGATATATAAATGATAGGAGGTCCCTATTATTTGTTCCTGGACCGAGAATGATATGAGACAGTATCAGTCTACCAAGGATAAATCATTAAATATCCCTAGTCAGAGTATTATAGAGATTGGACATCGATAAATACGTAAAAGACTAGTATTGCACTTGTGCGCGTTGTGAGGGCACAACGACATAGTTCTCATATATTTGGGTATAGGATACTCATGCAAGTGTAATAGGAGGTTGTGTTTTACCGATGTTACGGGAAACAGCTTCGCTCTGGATAGACCCCCTCGGAATTCCATTGGTAGTATGACTATGTGTCTATGGAAGTCCGAAATCAGGGTAGGTGTATTTGGTCTTAACCTGAGACTTGCACCGCTAATACTTGCGACAATCAATATACTTTGGTTGAGGTCATCCAGGGCTTTAACAGGTTCTGTGTATGCCAATACTGGTATATTGAGAATCATAGTGTGTTGGGTGTGATGTCAAGACGGAAGTATCACTCCAGTCATAATGGAGATGATGGTCACGAAGGATACGGGACTGGTTCTCTTAAATGTTGCAGTTATCGGGATAAAATGACAAGGTCATGTTTATCCAATTATAGAGACTAGTCATCAGACATCCGACATGTGTTTCGTACGGAGCAGACACAATTCCAGCCCCAGGCCTAGCACGTGATCATCCGATACTGGACAGAAATACGTAATACCATGTATACTGCGCCTGATAAAGATCGCTTATTCCTGTAAGCATGTTTCTGGAGAATTGGGTAGGCATGGCGCCTTGCTAAAGCCAACCTTGTCTTGTAAATCGGTAAAACGTCGTACTTGGTACGTACGTGTTCGGATAGTCCGACGACCGAATTTACTGCCAACATATCCGGGGATCTCATGGGTCACTTCCCGAAGATTCACCGATGACGTATGACTCACACTTTAATTAATCTTGGATTAATTAGATGAGAGAGAAAATTAATATGGGATTAATTGCGGAGATATTTTATCTGGGATAAAATATCATTTAAAGAGAGATAACGATTAATTTGGAATTAATCGATAAATTAATATATTCGATATATTAAACGAAATTGGATTTTGACGCGGATTTGAAATTAGATTTTAATTCGGGCGAACGAGTTAATTTAGAATTAATTCGTTAGTGATGTGAATAGTGATTTAGCTAGGCATAATCATTTAATTGCGTCGCAACATAAAATTCGTTAATTTGGAATTAGCGAACCCGAGCCCAGGATTGTTTGCGAGTGCATTCGCATTTCGAATTCGAGTGCGGTACGCAAGTCAAATCAAGCGTCAAATCATTAGTCACATCAAGCGTCAAATCAAATGTCACTTTGAGTGATGTGACAAGTTGTCACTTGATTGAGTGATGTGAGTTGATGTGAATAGTGATGGAGGTGGTTGGAAAGTTAAATGGCTTGTACCTTTGACTTTTGTAAATTAAAAATGGTAAATGGTTAATTATTTTTGGAAAATATAAAACCTATTACACATTTTTCATTCTCTTTCACCACCCAATTGGTCTATCTCTCTCTTTTCTCTTTGGAACCAAAAATGCTCCTCTCTCTCTCGGCCTTGGAGGCTTTCTTTCTCTCTTCACTGGTTTGGTTGAAACTGTGAGCTAGGAGGAAGGAAATGAATGATTTTATTGCAAGATCTTGGTGCTAGCACACATGTTGAGTTATCCTAAGGTGATATGGAAGCAATTTCGTGAGCAAGGAATGACCAAACAAAGCTTGGAGCTTCATGGATCAAGCCAAAACCGAAAAAGGAGGACAACCACAAAGTGGACTGCCGTGAGCTTCTACACCATGGAAGAGAAAATTTTGTTCTTCGTAGCATCCAATCCAATCGATATGAGTATGATTTCGCCATTCTTCTTTGTGTTTTCACTTGTTTTCATTGATTGATAATGATCCTGGGAACCGTAGAGGAAACCAACAATGGTATCTTGAGCCTTTGAAAGCATGAAATTGATTTTAGGGTTAAAATTGGGTAAAACGAATTTGAGCATGATTTAATGAAATTGGATGATTTAGTATGCTTAAAACATGTTTAATTGAAGTTGGATTGGATCAATTTCATGAAATTTGATTAGATCAATTTTTTGCCCAAATCTTAGGCTTGGCCGAGAGGTATATGCCCTAAAGGGTCTTGGAATTTTTTGTTTCGTTGCTCATTGGATGACTTGAAGCGATTGGGTAATGTTGATTACGGATTCAATTGGATTGGAATCAGAATCAGACTTAAAAACCCTACCATTGCCGAGACTTGAATAGCATGAATTGGGTTGGAATTTTTAATCAAAATGTGTTGGACATGTGATGATGATAAAGAGCATGATTAGTTGTGTGTGATGTAAATGATTTGGAAATGTTGATTTATGTAATAATAATGCTATGCACTTTGTTTAATTAAATTATATGAAATTGGATTTTTATGGTTTAATTAAATTGGGCTAATTTTGGAAATGGGATTGAAATGTTGTAATTGGGCTAATTGGGCTTTGTTGTACAAAGTTGGGTTTAGGCCAAATGGATTGGATCCAATTGGGCCCAAAATCGCATCCATAAAGCCCGAATACGACTATTGGACCTTTAAAGTTTAATTGGGCCTAATGGGCCTAAATTGATTTCTAGGCTTATGGGGTAACTGTTGGACAAAATGACCCATAGCGTCACTATTTGCACAGATCATTGTGTTGTTGTAGCAAATTAACTATGTGACAAGGAAATTGCACTCTCATCATTTGTGATTAGATCACCATAGATATATAAATGAAGAGAGGTCCATATGATTAGTTCCTGGATTGAGATGATATGAGACAGTATCAGTCCACGAAGGATTAATCATTAAATATCCCTAGCCGGAGTATTATCGAGACAGGACATCGATAATGTGGAATAGGCTAGTATTGCACTTGTGCGCGTTGTGAGGGCACGACGGCATAGTTCTCATATATTTAAGTATTGGATACTTATAAAAGTGCGATAGGAGGTTGTGTTTCACCGATGGTACGGGAAACAGCTTCGCTCTGGATAGACCCCTCGGAATCCCATTGGTATTATGACTATGTGTCTATGGGAAGCCGAAATCAGGGTAGGTGTGTATGGTCTTAACCTGAGACTTACATCGCTAATACTTACGATAATCGATAGACTTTGGTCTTAGTGGTACAGGGCTTTAACCGGTTCTGCGTACACCACTTCTGGGTTTATCAGAGAGTCGTAGTGTATTGGGTGTGATGTCAAGACGGAAGTATCACTTCAGTCATATTGGAGATGATGTCACGCAGGATACGGTATTAGTGCTCTTAAGTGCTGCGCGGCCATCGGGATATTATGACAAGGTCATGTATATCCAATTATAGAGACTAGTTACCAGACATCCGACATGTGCTTCGTACGGGGCAGACACAAATCCAGCCCCAGGCCTAGCACGTGACTATCCGATACTGGGCCGATATACACAATACTACGGTATACTACGCTTGATACAGATCTATATATTTCCTGTAAGAATATTTCTGGAGAATTGGGTAGGCATGGCGCTTTGCTAGAAGCCAACCTTGTCTTGTAAATCGGTACAAACGTAGTACGAGGTACTTACGTGTTCGGATAGTCCGACGACCGTATTTACTGCCAACATATCCGGAGATCTCATGGGTCGCTTCCTGAAGATTCACCGATGACGTATGACTCGCACTTTAATTAATCTGGGATTAATTAGAAGAGAGAGAAAATTAATCTGGGATTAATTGCGGAGATATTTTATCTCGGATAAAATATCGTTAAAGAGAGAGAACGATTAATTTGGAATTAATCGATAAAATAATATATTCGATATATTATAAGAAATTGGATTTCGACGCGGAATTAAAATTAGATTTTAATTCGGGCGAACGAATTAATTTAGAATTAATTCGTTAGCGATGTAAATAGTGATATCGCTAGGCGTAATCATTTAATTATGACGCAACGGAAAATTCGTTAATTTGGAATTAGCGAACCCGAGCCCGGGATTATTTGCGAGCGCATTCGCATTTCGAATTCGAGTGCGGCATGCAAGTCAAATCGTGCGTCAATCGCTAGTCACATCAAGCGTCGAATCAAATGTCACTTTGAGTGATATGACATGTTGTCACTTGATTGAGTGATTGATGTAGAAGTTGAAAAAGCAACTTTTGCTTTTTGCTTTTTGACTTTAGCATTTAAAGAAAAGTAAAATATATGGTAAATGGTTTTAATTTTGGAAAATATAAAAACCTATTACATTTTATTTTCTTTTTACTTTTCTCTCTCACCTTTTACGCATCTCTCCTCTCCCTCTCTTTTCTCTCCTTCTTCCACTTTCGGCTTGGAGCCGATTTCTTCTCCAAAAATTTCTGGTTTGACCGAAATTTTGAGAAGCAAATGAAGAAGAGTAGTGCTAGCACACACATGGGTTGTATTATGGTGATAGGGAAACGAATTTGTGAGCTTGGAAAGCTTGAAGCTTGGGGCTTCAATGGAGTCTTTCATGGCCGATTTTTGGAGCATCAAAACAGCCCCCACCGTGCAGTCCACTGCAGTTCAAGAAGGCCCAAAACCGAGCTTGATGGAGGCAGAAACATGAAGTGCGAATTTGGTCCATCTTTGATGCATCTCTACCGATCCATGTGAGTTTTTCCGCACCTCATTTGGTTGTATTCTACTCGTTTTTATGCATGATTTATGATCTTGGGACTTGATTGAAACTCAACAATGGTATCTTGAGCTATTGGTTGCATAAAACGAATTTAGGGTTCTTGAGCAAAATTTGGGGCTTTTTGATTTAAGCATGATTTTGACTAATTGTTTGTTTAAGAATGCTTGTATATGGATAACTTAGAGTTATATGTAATCAATTTGATGAAAAATTAATTGGAACAATTTTCCCCAATTTGCTTATTGTTGGCCAAAATTGAAATTGGGTGTAAATTTGATTTTGAGCATGTTTAATGAAATTGGATGATGTAGAATTCTTAAAGTATGTTTAATGAGGATTGATTGGATCAATTTGTTGAAAATTATTGGAACAATTTTCCCCAAATTACTTTGGATGGCCGAATTTGGCAAGCTCCCTAATGTCTTGGATTTTTTATTTTTTGTTCATTGGATGACTTAGAAATCATTTGGGGATGTTGAATTTTTGTTGATAGGGTTCAATTGGATTGAATTTGATTTGGGCATTTTTCCCCTTATGGCCGAGACTTTAGCATGTATTAAATGGGGTTTGTTTTGATCAAATTATGCTGGACATGATTAATTGATGTTAAGCATGATTAATTGGACAAATTTCATGTTTTGGAAACTTTGATTTGGGTAATTAATAATGCTATACACTTTAGGTATTTAATTGAAAATTTGGATTTTTTGGAATTAAATTATTGGGCTTAAAATTGGATTTGGGCTTTTAAAGTTGTTATTGGGTTTATTGGACTTTGTTGTACAAAGTTGGTTAGGCCAAAATTGGTTGGATCCAATAGGCCCAAAACCGCTTCCAAAAGGCCCAAATGCGACTAATGAACCTTTAAAGTTTAATTGGGCCTATGGGCCAAGATTAATTTAGGCCCAAAACCGAGCTTGATGGAGGCAGAAACATGAAGTGCGAATTTGGTCCATCTTTGATGCATCTCTACCGATCCATGTGAGTTTTTCCGCACCTCATTTGGTTGTATTCTACTCGTTTTTATGCCTGATTTATGATCTTGGGACTTGATTAACAAACACTCAACAGTAACTCCCGGATTGGACTTTGGTT